>JALJCO010011845.1:0-198783 GCA_023101725.1 Atherinomorus stipes
TCTCTACTTCCCATTGCGCTGACTAGGTTGTACCTCTTCTCTGCGTAGTTCTGCGTGTGTTCGTATGATCTGAGGATATTTAAGCCACCTGCAGGTCCTCCTGTAGGGGATTGCTTGTTTTGTTTTCCAACAGAGACCTTGGTTGTTTAGGGATCGCGGTACAGATGTACCAGTGAACTGTGTAAGTGGATTCATGTTTTCTCTTCTCTCTCTCTTCCTCTTCCTTACTCCTCTCTCTCTGTTTCACTTTCTATCATTACCTCTGTTAACTTTCATTTCTCCCTTGTCAGGCCCAGCAGTATGAAATGGAATGGTGTAATAGACAAATGTTTAAATAAAGAAATAAAATGAATAAACATGATATCAAGTGGAGCCTTATGTTCATAAAGCTCCGCTTGATAAAGCAAAACTGTTCAACAGAATAAAGCAATCAGATTTCCATTCTGCTTGCTTCGATGCTGGACAGGACAAGTAAAAAAAAAAAAAAAAAAAAAAAAAAAAAAAAAAAGATTCTCATCATGATGAGGTGGAACGGGAGATTCTCATCATGATGAGGTGGAACGGGAGATTCTCATCAAGATGAGGTGGAACAGGAGATTCTCATCATGATGAGGTGGAACGGGAGATTCTCATCATGATGAGGTGGAACGGGAGATTCTCATCATGATGAGGTGGAACGGGAGATTCTCATCACGATGAGGTGGAACGGGAGATTCTCATCATGATGAGGTGGAACGGGAGATTCTCATCACGATGAGGTGGAACGGGAGATTCTCATCACGATGAGGTGGAACGGGAGATTCTCATCACGATGAGGTGGAACGGGAGATTCTCATCACGATGAGATGGAACGGGAGATTCTCATCATGATGAGGAGGAACGGGAGATTCTCATCACGATGAGGGAGGAACGGGAGATTCTCATCACGATGAGGAGGAACGGGAGATTCTCATCATGATGAGGAGGAACGGGAGATTCTCATCATGATGAGGAGGAACGGGAGATTCTCATCATGATGAGGTGGAACGGGAGATTCTCATCATGATGAGGAGGAACGGGAGATTCTCATCACGATGAGATGGAACGGGAGATTCTCATCATGATGAGGAGGAACGGGAGATTCTCATCATGATGAGGAGGAACGGGAGATTCTCATCATGATGAGGAGGGAGCGGGAGATTCTCATCATGATGAGGTGGAACGGGAGATTCTCATCATGATGAGGAGGGAACGGGAGATTCTCATCATGATGAGGTGGAACGGGAGATTCTCATCATGATGAGGAGGAACGGGGAGATTCTCATCATGATGAGGAGGAACGGGAGATTCTCATCATGATGAGGAGGAACGGGAGATTCTCATCATGATGAGGAGGAACGGGAGATTCTCATCATGATGAGATGGAACGGGTGATTCTCATCATGATGAGGAGGAACGGGAGATTCTCATCATGATGAGGTGGAACAGGAGATTCTCATCATGATGAGGAGGAACGGGAGATTCTCATCATGATGAGGAGGAACGGGAGATTCTCATCATGATGAGATGGAACGGGTGATTCTCATCATGATGAGGAGGAACGGGAGATTCTCATCATGATGAGGTGGAACGGGAGATTCTCATCATGATGAGGAGGAACGGGAGATTCTCATCATGATGAGGTGGAACAGGAGATTCTCATCACGATAAGTTGGAACAGGAGTTTCTCATCGTTGATCTCCAGCAACTGTGTGATGCTTTCACGTCAATATGGAGCAAACTTTCCAAAGTAAATGAATTAAATTCGTCCTTGATTTAAAGGAAAAAGTGAGAATTGAACATGGGCCTCCCTCTCTCCTCCTCTTGTCCAGAACTGGAAATCTTTCCTTTGCTTGAAATCTTAATGCAGGCTATAACTTACAATTAGGAGATAATGAGGTTTCAGAATTAATCTTCGCACTTCCAAAGCGCTTCATTTTCTCCCCCCTCCGTTTTAATCCTAATCTCCTTATCTTTCTCGTGTGACTCATACTCTGAATCATTCTTTCTGCCCTTTATTCCAGGTGTGTGTACTCACTGAGCTGCAGAGTCACACAGAAGCTTTTATTCACTTTAGAATGACTTTCTGAGCTCCGAGCATCCAGACCAGATCGCAGGGTGATAAGTGATCATCTCAAAGGTAGTTGTAGAAACATTAATTTATGTGCAGAGTCATGTCTCAGTATGAATACTTGAGCTCACTTTAGTCCCATAAAGTCAGCCTGGTGCTTTCCCAGTTCCATCTGTGGTGCAGCCTCCTTCACAGTGACTCATGTTTACTCCCAGAGGACCGCTGTAGTTCTGTGAATCATGAGCCCACTGCTGTCTGACGCATGGACACTTTGTGTATGTTGAGGAAACACAAACAAAGCATCTCCTCGTTTGTTTTATTCTTTTAATAAAGAATAAAATCTGCATCTTTGTCATTTTTCTTCTTCAAAAACCCCTCTCAGTATTTTTTGTTTTGACACATTAGCAGCAGCCTCCTGCTGCTGGATAAACAGAAAATGGGCTCCTCTGGAGGTGATGACAGCCCAGAATATGCTGCCCAGGATGTCCTGCGTATAAAAACATCCAAACGGTCTGATCAACAAGCCTCTATCCCAGAACTTCAGTGGACAATTAAAACCTCTGGTATCTGTGTAACGGAGGAGGAAGATGACACAAATGTGTGTTTAGCCCCGTAAAGGTAACATGAGATGTACTTCAGTCTCTGTTAAAAAGCAGTGATCCATGACTATATACTGTATATTATATATACACACATATATATATATATATATATATATATAAGAGAGAGAGAGAGAGAGAGTAGTGTATATATATATATATATTATATACTTATAAACAAGGAAAATAGTCTGTGGTTTAGTTTCCTTTCACATCTTTTTATATCAGAACACTGTAACATTCCTTTAACCAGATTTAACAGCCACAGGAGCTGTCTGTACTCTCTGTACTACAGTGGACGTCTAAATTAATTTGCCATTAAAATCTGTTTTATCTAAAATGTCACCATTTGTACACATGAAGTAAACCATGGCCCAAACGTTTTTTTCCTCCCAGTCCCTATAGAAAGGATTTTCTCCTACGTAGAATATATCTGTTATTCCAAATAATCATATTATGTGGAGTGAAATTATATCCGTATAACATTTTTCAGTACATTAATACCTGTGTGTGGTAATCTGACAATTTAATCAGCAACTTTAAGGGATCAAAATTACATCTGCAAAACATCTGCAACCATTTTAATTTCAGTGCAGCATTCATCACTTCAGATTAATAATGTTCATTCCCCCATCTGTTACTTTTCTTTTATTATGGAAGTTTTTATTTTCAGGACATTATTTTCTTAAATCCAGCAGATTCAACGGCGACTTGGATGTATTCCTTTCTGCACATGTGCAGCTGAGCTGATGTTACAGATGGTGCAGCGACAGGACCCCCCAGCAAGTATATAAATGACTCATGCTAAGAAATTGAACATATAATGCAGCGATTACACGTCAATAGAAACATAGATTTGAATTATATATCACATTTTTCTGCTGTTGACCTGTTGCACCTTTAAAGTTTTTGTTTGTTTTTAGTTTTATTTCATGTTTGTACTGTGTGAAACACTTCTGATAAATACAGTTTTATGATTATGAAATCCATACGGTGAAGCCGGGGTGGATGGACTTTCAGACAGGACACCTCTGTCCCGTAATCATTTAGCATGCTGGATCCTCTCTGGATTCGTTCTGAACCAGACCAGGTGTCTCCGTGCTGGGATGTGTCGGCACACTGGTGAAAATTATCCGATAAATTCCTCACACTGTTTGGAAAAAATCTCTCCGGTAAAAATTCCATTGTGTGGGAACAAAAGTTTACATTTCCACAACTTGATGGTGGTTTGTTTCATAATGAAAGTCATTAATGTCAGGGTGAAATTATGCATAATAATTCATTAAGAGATCAAAATAAACAATTATATCATTTTTTCTGTCATTCATTAAAACACATTTAAGATCACACAGGTGAAAAGAAAAAGGTGAATGAATTTTCCTTCATTCATAAGAAATGAAATGTGTGAAAATGGTTATGTGACATAATTCATCCCATTTTACAATGATAATAAGACAGCAGAGGATCCAGGATTCACCACCTGGGAAGATCTGAGGAAAAGCAGCACTGATGATGATGATGCAGCTCAGAAAAGCCCTGTTTTTGCAGCATTTTCTTGCTAATGAATCCTCCAGCAGCTACTTCCTCTTTTCCTGCTTTCTGGTTGAAATTGGTCTCATCAGTGTAATAAGACGCTGCAGTCGCTGCGGAGAAAAGCTCCTGATGGCGGATGATTAGATGAAGCAGATGAGGAGAGTGTGGTGGAGTGGCTTCCTGCTTAAGCCTGGTTGCACATAACTTTTCTGTCTTCCCTCACCTTCGTCTCACGGTGAAGCTACGTCACGTACAGCACATCGTCTGGCAGACGGCTGGATTAAGACTCGTTACAGGAATATGAAAGCTGGAGTGAGATGGTTCATGTGGGATTCTGGTTCGAGGCCTCATCTGCTTCGTATTTGGGCACTCCGAGTCTCGGCTGTTTTGTTTGTTGCTTTAAACCGAACAGGGTGAACAGGTGTTGGAAGCCGTCCTCAAAGTCCACGAAGAAATATCACCCAAAGTATCATCTCACCTGCCTTGACTCACATATGAGCTTCAGTAACATCCATGCCTGATCCAGAGGGTTCAGAATGACGTTGGTCCACCTTTGCAGCTAGAACAGCTTCAACTAGGGATGTACGATATTGGAATTTTGGCCGATATCAATACCGATATTAAAGCTGAAAAAAATAAGCAGTCATTGCAAATAGCAGTTTTGTTATCTGTTTCCAACACTTTGAAAAATAGGGGTGGGAAAAATATCGATACACTGAAATATCATGATATTTTCATATGCCAATATCAAATCAGTATTTGAAAACGCGGTATCAATCTATTTTACTTCCAAAATCTTGCGAGATTTCATCATTCTCATGAGATTTCATGAATTCTCGCGAGATTCCATAACAGAACGATGAAATATTGCAAGATTTCATTCGTAAAATAGATCAATACTGCGTTTTTACATGTCAATATGATATCAGCATATGAAAATGTTGTGATATTTAAGTGTATTGATATTTTTTCCCACCCCTAGTCTTTAGAAAATTTAAAGTCTGTAAAAGGAAGTTTTTGAAGAAGAAGTTTGTTTTTTTTTTACTTTAGAAACATCGGGCTGATCGGTTAAATATCAGTTAAATATTGGTAGGGTGGCCGATGTCCGATACTCAGTTTTAAGGCTGATATATGCCGATACCTATAGGGGGCTGATTATATCGTGCATCCCTAGCTTCAACTCTTCTGGGAAGGCTGTCCACAAGGTTTAGGAGTGTTTATGGGAATCTTTGACCATCTTCCAGAAGCACATTTGTGAGGTCACACTGATGTTGGACCAGAAGGCCTGGCTCTCAGTCTCCGCTCTAGTTCATCCCAAAGCTGTTCTATGGGGTTGAGGTCAGGACTCTGTGCAGGCCAGTCCAGTTCCTCCACACCAGACTCTGCATCCAGGTCTTTATGGACCTGCTTTGTGCACTGGTGCACAGTCATGTTGGAAGAGGAAGGGGCCAGCTCCAAACTGGTCCCACAAAGATGGCAGCATGGAATTGTCCAGAATGTCTTGATATGCTGAAGCATTCAGAGTTCCTTTCACTGGAACTAAGGGGCCAAGCCCAGCTCCTGAAAAACACCTCCACACCATAATACCCCCTCCACCAAACTTTACACTTGGCACAATGCAGTCAGACAAGTACCGTTGTCATGGCAACCGCCAATCCCAGACTCCTCCATCAGATTGCCAGATGGAGAAGTGTGATTGGTCCTCCAGAGAACGCCTCCACTGCTCTAGAGTCCAGTGGCGGCTGCTTTCCACCACTGCATCCACGCTTTGCATCGCACTTGGTGATGTATGGATGGATGCAGCTGGTCACCATGGAAACCCATTCCATGAAGCTCTCTGTCACTGTTCTTGATCTGATCTGAAGGTCACATGAAGGTTGGAGGTCTGTAGTGATTGACTCTGCAGAAAGTTGGCCACCTCTTCTCACTATGAGCTTCATCATCACTGACCCGCTCCGTCAGTTTACGTGGACGAACGCTTTGTGGCTGAGTGGCTGTCGTTCCCAAACACTTCCATGTTCTTATAACACAGCTGACAGCTGACTGTGGAACATTTAGGAGCGAGGAAACATCACCGCTGGATTGTTGCACAGGTGGCATCCTATCACAGTTCCACGCTGGAATTCACTGATTCCTGAGAGCGACACATTCTTTCACACGTTTGTAGAAACAGTCTGCATGCCTAGCTGCTTCATTCATACACCTGTGGACATGGAAGTGACGGAACACCTGATTCCATCATCTGGATGGGGAGCAAATACTTTTGGCAATATGGTGTATTTCTCTATGCTGAACATATATCAGACGAGCTGCGGTAGCTGGAGGAAGCCCTTGGGCTTTCCTGCCGTGGTGTGAATCCAGATGTGCGTCTGCTTCCCGCAGAAGCAGCTGAGCGTTGGAGGGGCGCATATGGATGGTAATGATTAGATCAGTGGTCTCAGTCCTGGAGTCATGGAGGGCCGGGGGCATTGCTGCACCAGCTGTGTTAGCTAATCAACACACTTTCACTTAGAGACGAGGAAATGAGCTTCTGCATGGAGCTGGGCTCCTCCAGGGCTGCACTGGGAAGTGGTTTGAGACCACTTACCCCAACAGTGAGACCAGCCTCATCTGTCTTCAGCTGGCTTCTATTTCTTTCTCTTGATTTGCTTTTACTTGCAAATGAACTACTAGTTTACTTTGGTTTATCAGAAAAGATGAGGACAGTTTACTACGTAAAGGTAGAGAAGAGCTGTTGAACACCGGTAAGGTTCACACAGCAGAGTTCTTGGTCATGAACCCAGTTACAGCAGGGAGTCAGCCATGACATTTGACTTATCTGCCTCTCCTCAGTTCCACAGACTCGATTCAAGCTTTAAATGTGTGCAATGATTTTAAGAAAAAAAAAATATTGATGGGATGCAACTTAAACTTTTCAGTTTAAAGACCCACAAGGGAACTTTTAGCAGTTTTTTCAGTTCAGTCTTCAAAAAAGCATAATTTTAAGTTCTTAAAGTTTTGTTGTAGGTCATTAAAAGTCAATCCATATATTTACATTTATGGTAGCAGCCACTTTGCCAGTAACCAACCAATTTTTCATACCCCTTTGTTGTAAGTGTGCATCTTAAATCCCTTCATTTTATGTACCCCTACTCCTATGTGAACACGCAAAACAGAGAAGAAGGGCTAAAGGCCCATTTATGCTCGACGGAGAAGACGGATACGCAGATGACGGACAGTTTTATACGTCATCTGCATCGATTACACTCATAATTTGGTGCATTTTCGAGGGGCTTGTTGGTCCATCACTCGACGCAGAAGATGGAGCAACACCAGCGGAAACCACGGGGTCAGTGTTGAGCTGTGGAGCTGATACTCAGGAACAAACCAGAGAAGAAGAACAGGAACCGGAACATAAACAACACAAAAACCGCGGGAACCAAACAGCCCAATAAAAGCATCTGAGGAAGAAGACGCCAGATGAACCGAGAGCATCTGTAGACATGGCTGGAGCTTTGGAGGAGAGGCTGTGTGAGTGTGTCCGAAAATACATGACGTCACTGACACCAAGCGGTGTAAACTGACATCAAAACAGGGAAATTAACTCTGAACTCAGCTCTGCCGCCTCCTGGACAAACTGATATATGAACCATGGAAATGCAGAAGACGCATGGACGTATGAGAACGGCGACGCATGAAATGGACGTCGTCATTTACGTACGTAAGGGAGCATAAATGGGCCTTAAGGGGGAAGTTCAGAATTTTTGACATAGGGCCTCATTTACAAGTGAGCCAGAATACTACTTATCACTGAAGACGGTTTCAACATATTTCATCCCGTTATTCTAGTTCCAGTGGGTCGCCAATGCTAATGCTAGTGCAAGTCAATAGGAATCTGCTAGCCTGTGATGAAAACCAATCTTATCCAGTCCACAGAACATCCGAGGCAAATCAGCAAGTCTATCTGTGTAAATGCCGTGTTAAACTAGTAAACTCGTGTTAAACAAAAGTAAAACCAGCCTTGTATAACAAATTTTGCATTATATATTGAGGAACTAGTTTCTTACCAGCTTACTACCTTTGCCAGTGTATTTCAGTTAATAGAGACATGGTGACAGATCGATGAAAAAAAGTTCTAAATCATCTTCAAAATCCGACATATCCTCATGCTTTTCAGATGTCGTATTTTAGACTTTATATTTGTATAAAAATTAAATTCCTTCATGCTAGCAGCAGATGACATCACTCTGCTGCCACATGCAGGAAGTAAAACTTTGTAAAGTTTCTCAGCAGCAACATTCAAAATGCAACGAAATGGAGGTTAGTTTGATTTGTAACATTATTCTGTGAACACGGCATTTACACAGATAGTCTGAAGTTAGAAATGATTTGCCTCGAATGTTCTGTGGAGTGTATAAGATTGTTAATAATGACAGGCTAGCAGATTCCTATTGGCTTTCACTAGCATTAGCATCGGTGACCCACTGGAACTAGAATAACGGGATGAAATATGTTGAAACTGTCTTCAGTGATAAGTAGTATTCTGGCTCACTTGTAAATGAGGCCCTATGTCAAAAATCCTGAACTTCCCCTTTAAGGGGAGAATTGACATTGGGCCTAAAACCGCCACTGTTAGCTGAGAGGACTCCACTGGAATGTCACAGTCGAGAGACAGGACACAGAGGACAAGAGAGAAACCTGTCCCCACAAACGGCACCAAAATCAAAACATTCATGCATGTAAACAGTTACCATGGTGATAACAGGACAGTAGGAGTGACTGTCTTCAGAAACCCGCTGATAACTTCTGCATGTTCAGATCCATGATTTATTTCGTCACCATGGTCACCATGTCGGATAAAGTTTGAACGAAAGTTTAAGCCGCTTTCTAACTCAAGTTTTTCAGGCAAATTTCAAATGAGGTCCAACACGAACAATATCCATTTTTTAACAAGAAAAATGCCGTTTCCAGGTGATGACTCCCTTTCCAAGTTAGTGTGATGGTAACAGAAACACAAAACAGCGACTATGAGTCGGCATTTTTTTTATTCGTCATTAAAATACAGATTTATACAATGTAATTTAAAACACAGGCTTTTTGCCCCCTGGTTGCCTAGCAACTGCTGATGTTTGTGAACAGGAAACCCATCTATAAAGTAAAGGGTCCTGGCTTTAACCGTTTTAACGGTGGGTAAGAAACCAGCTTCTTCTTCTGCTGTTGCTGCTGCCCAGAGAGAAGAGAAGCGTTCACAATGTTTCTGTTGGGGATTATTTTTAGCTGCAGATTAAAACACGTTTGGTGTCAGCCGGAGTTCACGGCACCAGACTGAGGGGAGACTGATGTCTGAACAACAGTGGAGCTGGTCTGCAGGATCAGGTTCAGGATCAGACGTCTGGTTGGTAAGAATTCACTGTTGGTTTTATTGATCATATAGAAATATCCTTTCCAATATTTCACTGCATGGCGAGCCCTCCTGCTCAGGTTGCAGGGACCCACAGATGGAGCACATGGTTCTTCCTGAGAGATTTCCCATCAGAGAGGAACTCCACATTAAAGCGATGCCTCCTGACCTGCTGTGGCAACTCAGACAGCAGTTCCTTCACAGCCGTTTGCTCTTGGTTCTGCCATACGTCAGGAAATATTCTGGTAAAAATGTACATTTCAGACCCACACAGAAGCAGTCCGCTGGTACAGAATAAAACCTGAACTGTCCTCAAGCTGATCAGAACTTCAGGAGTCAGAGCAGCAGCTCCCCACCATCAGTGTGAACACATAGCTCCATGTTTTTCCCTCAGAGTCGAACCAAAAATAAAAGCCTCTGACCATCGGGGGCGTGAGCTAAATATTTCTGGAGAGCTAAATCTGACCTCTGCCCACGGTTTTGTTTTGGCTGTTCTGACCCCTGAAATCCCGCTGGTATGAGATAAATTTGTTCACATGCTGAGTCCCACAGTCTGATCCGCAGTCGGTGAACCATTTCAGCACAGATTCTGACAGCAAACGTTCCCCGGAGAAAAACATTTCCGGCATCATCACTTAATCCCATATTAGGAATGAAGAACCTGAATACAGAACCTCACATCCCTGTACTGGCAGTCACCTCCATTTTATTACCTTTGGGTCAGACCCCAGATCATCTCTGCCAGATCCAGACCACTCATTATTTAGCTCTGAGTTTCAGATCTCACAGAAGTTCTTCCTCAAGCATTCAGACCTTTGTGCTGCTACCTCCGTATCCAGGCTGTGTCCACCACTCGCATCACCTTTCACCTTCTTTGCTTCCTTTGCTCTCATTGGTTCAAAAGAGCACACTGGCTGCAAAGCATCATGGTCTATGTAGTTTAGTGTGTCATGCTCATTTAAAGTAGACTGAAGACAACTATTTTTGCCTCAAGACACACTGTTTAAACCTGTATATACACACACACACACACATCTATATATACATAAATATATATATATATATATATATCAGGGGTCGCGTTAACCGAATATTTTCCGTCATTGACTGTTTTTTTTAAACGGTGACAGGAAAATCTGAAGGCCGTCAGTCATTTTGACAGATTGCAATTTACACTCCTGACCACTAGATGGCGAGTTAGCATATTGTCTCTCTTGATGCATGGCCTGTTGGGTTCACTCGGAAAAATGTCACGGCAGCTGAGTGTCCGAAGCTTCTTCAAAAAGCCCAATAATGAAGATAGTGTTGACAAAAGAGGTGAAAAAAGGAAGACTGATGCAGTGGAAGATGAGGGACAAAAAAGTAATCAGTCTTCGGCACCAACTGAGCAACCAAGCATTTAATGGAAAAATGTTACCGAATATGTCGTTATTATATGTATATATTTTAATTAAAGTGACGGGTAAGAAATAGATTATGACTGGATTTTTATGACCCTGTCAGTCAAAATGACGGACAACGAAAAAGTCTAGCGCAACCTCTGATATATATATATATATATATATATATACACATATATATATATATATATATATATGTGTGTGTGCATGTGTGTGTGTTTTTTTTTTTTTTTGTATTAAAGTTTTTTTTTATTAATACAGGGCAAATTCAGCTCAGGTACAACATACATTAAGCAAAGAAGAAAGTAAAAAACAATATCAGGTCAATCATCTAGGACACATAACGCGTGCAAATAGTCCTGGTGAGAGGAGAACTGAAGAGGCAGCAGCACAGACATATACAAACTGAATCAAAAAGAGTAATAATACCCAGAATAAATAATGAAAAATGAAAGAATAATCAGTCACATAAGGAGGAGGGATAAAGTTGTTAGTGGAATTGAACAGTTTTCATTCTAGTTGGAGGTGAGATGGCCCATAAAATGGTCCCAAACTCCCACCTCTCCGGAACCCTTGCCCTTTATTCTGGCCAGCATGATTTCATATGACGTAGTTTCACTCATTAGATCCTTCCATTCTTGGACTGATGGGTGTATAGCTGATTTCCAGTGTCTTAACACAATCCTGGCTGCTGAAGCTATTGCAACCATCAAAACAGAATATTTTCTTTTTAGCAAGGTTGGGGTTTCAGTTTTATCTCCCAAAAGACACAAACGAGGAGATACCGGGAGAGTTACCTCTGCCCATATCGACAAGAAACCTAGTACACTAGACCAGAATGGCTTAACTGTAGGGCATTCCCATATGAGGTGCAAGAAGGTCCCCAGCTCTTTTTTACATCTCCAGCATGTATTACTGTTTGTCAGTCCTATCTTGAAAAGCCTGCAAGGTGTCCAATAGTAACGGTGCAAAATTTTGTATTGAATGAATTTTCCTCGGACTTCTCTAACATATTTCCCAGAATTTGCAATAATTTGTTGCCAAGTTTCTTTACTAATTTCACAATTAAGGTCTCTTTGCCAGAGTATTCTTAAATAATCACAAGAGTTACTTATTGAACACATTATTTTTTTATAGAATATTGATGCTTTACAGTTAAGAGGGTTATCTAAATACTCAATTATTGGATTGGCTGATCCGTCTTGCTGAAGCTCATTAACCAAACAATGTCTAACTTGCAAAAATTTCCAGAAGTCTCCTTTGTCGTGTAAGTTGTATTGTTGTACTACTTCAGTGAATGGCTTAAATGACTGTCCTTCAAAAAGGTTATTAACTGTATGTATGCCCTTATCGAGCCACGTTCTCCAAAAAAACATTCGCTTCCCTATTTTCACCTCTGGATTTAACCAGAGTGAAGCATATGGCTGCTTATATTGAGAGATTTTGTTTATTTTATGTACCTTTGCCCAAACCTCATGAGAGTGCCTAATGACTGGGCTGATGTCTTCTTTACCTTTCAGACATTGGGTTAATATATTTATCGGAAGGAAAGGTGCAGCAAAAGTTTTTTTCCATGTCTGCCCATACTAAACCAGATGTTGTTCCTTTCCAGTGGTTCACTATTTTAGCCATTTCAAATGACAGATCGTATATTCTAACATCTGGAAGGCCAAGTCCTCCTTTCTCCGTAGGTGTACACATTTTACTCCATTTAAATCTGGGCTTCCTTCCTGCCCAGAGAAATTCTCTGATTATATTCTCATATTGCTTAAAGATATGGTCGGGCTTGCTCAGGGGTAACATCATGGATATATAGTTAAATTGTGGGGCTATTACCATTTTGATAGTGCTTATTTTCCCCCAAAGACTCAAATTTAATTTCCCCCATTTTCCCAAACTTATTTTAATTTTTTGGAGGAGAGGTTCATAGTTCGTTATCACCATCTCATCTAGGTCTGCAGTCAACTTAATGCCCAGATAGCTCATTCCTTTAGGAACCCATCTGAAATTATATTGTGTCAGAGTTTGTGGGTTACAATATTTGGATATTGGCATTGCCTCAGATTTAGTCCAATTAATTTGGTAGCCAGACAGCTTAGAGTAAGTGTTAATGATGCCCATTAGTGGGGGTAAGGAATTTTGGGGATCGCTGGTCAAAGAAAAGAATGTCATCAGCATAAAGCATTAATTTATGCTCACTACCACCACCCTCAACTCCTTTAATAGTAGGATTTGTTCTTATAGCTACTGCCAAAGGTTCCAGAACAATTGTGAAAAGGAGAGGCGATAGCGGGCACCCCTGTCGTGTTCCCCTGGTGAGAGAGAAAAAAGGGGATGTAAGGCCGTTTGTCATGACTGCTGCTTTAGGACTATTGTATATTGTTTTAATCCATCTTGCAAAGTTGGGGCCGAAGCCAAACCCAGACAGGGCCGAGTGTAGAAAACCCCACTCAACCCTGTCAAAGGCCTTCTCTGCATCCAATGAGATGGCTGCCACTGGATCTGTGCTGGAAGAGCTCAACCACATCAAATGCACAAGTCTCCTCAGATTATCAGTGGATGATCTACCTTTAATAAAGCCTACCTGGTCTGTATGAATAATGCATGGTAAGACAGTTTCAAGTCTGATGGCCAGTACCTTGGCTAGTATTTTACTGTCTACATTAATGAGGCTGATGGGCCTAAAATTAGCAGGATCTGTTTGGTCTCTCCCCTTCTTGGGGATGAGCGATATAAGTGCTTCATTAAGAGAGGGTGGGAGCCGACCCCTCTGAAATGCTTCCTTAAAGACATCAGTTAATACTGGAACAACTGTGTCCAAGTATTCTTTATAGTACTCCACCGGGAGCCCATCAGTCCCCGGTGACTTTCCTGTTTTCATTGCAAGAATAGCAATTCTCACCTCTTCCTGAGTTATTGGTTCATCAAGATAGGCTGTCTGATCGGGGGACAATCTTGGGAGGTTTAGGTTTGTAAGAAAGTCTTGCATTGATGACTCACTAATGGTTCCAGATGATTTATACAGGTTCTCATAAAATTCTTTGAAGACATCATTAATGTCCTGAGGGGATGTTACGAGAGAATCCTTTGATCTAACTGCTGGAATAGTGTAAGTAGAACTTTGTTCCTTTAATTGTCTGGCTAACAGTTTTCCAGTCTTTTCCCCAGACTCATAGAATGTTGTTCTGAGTCTAAACATGGCATATTCTGCTTTCTGGTTGTAAATTTTCCGGATCTGAAATTTATTTTTGCAAATATCATTAAATAGGCTGTCAGAGTAGTGGCTGGCCAAATCTTTTTCCATTAACCTCAATTCCGCTTCCAATTTCTTGATATTGTCGTTGTATTGTTTTTTCCTTTTTGAGGCTTGCGCAATAAACTTCCCTCTAACATAGGCTTTAGATGCCTCCCAAATCATTGCCACACTGTCTGTACTGCCAATATTAAGTTTGAAAAATAATATTAAATCCTCTTTAAGTTCTTTAGAAAATGTTTCATCCTGTAAGAGAGATGTGTTCATTCTCCATCTACCTCGCTTAGTCCTATCTGAGTGTATATTTACACATAGCTCAACAGCTGCGTGGTCTGAAAGAGAGATGGGGTTAATAACACTGTTAACAATGTCATCTGTTAAACCCTGAGACACCAAGATGATATCGATTCTTGAGAAAGATTTGTGGCAATGGGAATAAAATGTATATTCTTGCTGTTCCGGGTTAACCAGTCGCCATACATCAATCAGACCATTGTCTTCAATCAGCATATGAATAGCTGCTCTATCTTTAGGAGTTGCAGGTCCTGAATATTTGCTTTTATCTAATATCCCGTCTATAACTTGATTAAAATCTCCTGCTAGAATTATTTGCCCTTGTGCATTACCTAATATGTTATTAAGGCCATGAAAGAAAGAAGGATCCTCTTTGTTGGGGGCATAAATATTACAAAGTGTTATTGTCACACCATTTATACTAGTTTCAACACAGATGATTCTACCGTTATCGTCCTTTATTTCTTTCAGTAATGAGAAGTTAAGCCTCTTATGCACCAAAATAAGAACACCATTGCGTTTGCTGGAGAAGGAGCTATAATAAACTTGACCAACCCAGTCTCTCTTAAATTTTTCCATCTCACCATCCTGTAAATGAGTTTCTTGGATAAGTGCTATATCAGCATCTTTATGTTTAAGATATAAAATAACTTTTTTCCTTTTCACAGGATTTCCACAGCCATTAATATTCCAAGAAACTATTTTAACATAAGTATTATTAGCCATTACTATCAAAAGAAAATAAGATATTGTTCACAAGACAATGAAGTTGTCCTTTTTTGCCCGATCCATCTATTACATAAACAAATACAGAAGAGTATGTACCTTTACTGAGCATAAACGAAGTATCTGATTTTTTTAAGAGAACAAACATGACCAAACTGGTCAACAAAAACTTTCCCTCACCAGTGGGGAAAATAACAACACAGGAATCTCTACAGCAGCCAGCTGTAGGCGTGCTCCACATGAGTACTCAGTCCAAACACACACACACACACACACACAAAAAAAAGTAAAATAAAAAGAAATCGACTTAGGTCAGTGGGATGTCCAGTCGCCTCAGCTCTCTGATGGCGATCACACAGCCAGCATCCCGCCCCATCATACCTCTCTCAGGATTTCCTAGTACTCAGGATTCTTTGTTTTTCATTCTCCATCAGTCATTTGTTGCTCGATGAACTTGACAGCCTCCGGTGCTACATCAAACTTTCTGTTCTGCCTCTTCCATGTGAAACACAGCGTTGCGGGGAAGGCGAGTCGCAACTTCACATTCTTGCTGCGCAGCAGCTGTTTTGCAACGGTAAAAGCCTTCCTCCTCTCAGCAAGCTCCTTCGTCATGTCTGGAAAAATTGAAATGTTGCATCCATTCCACTTAGCGCCCCCCTTTTCCCTCGCAGCTTTCAGGACTTTATCTCTCGCCGCTGAACGCAAAAACTTTATCATGATCAGCCTTGGGGGCTGGCCGTCATTAGGTCGGGATCCGGGAGAGCGGTGCGCTCTCTCAATTTCAAGATCGTCTCCAACGCACATGTGGAAGCCCTCTGACAATATCTTTTCAATGCACGCATTTATATTGTCCCCTTCCATGCCTTCTTTCAAACCCAGCAGTCTGACATTATTGCGGCGACTTCGGTTCTCCAAATCCTCCACACGGTCCCAAAGAACCGCTAGACGTTTGCCATGTAGCGCATCATCACTCACCAGTTGCTGCGTGGTGTCTTCCAGATCGGATACTCGGCCCTCCACTTCAGTCAGCCGCTGTTGCATGGCGTTTACCGCATTTTTCAGTTCCGTCGTTGTCTCTTTGATCGTCGTTACATCGGATGCCACGGTTTGGAGCGTCGTACTCATTTTACTCACTTCTGTGAGGAGGCCTTCCAGGCTGGCACCTTGCTCCGGCTGTTGTTTCGGGCTAGCTTCGCCATTATCCGCAGCTGCAGCGTTCTTGCCTCGAGAGGGCTTGAAATATTTCGAAGAGGAAGACATGCTCCTACGTTCGCTCTACCCGGAGGCTGACAGTTGAATGTTTCAAAAGCAGGTTTACAAGTAAAATGTCGGGAAATAAGCAGATATATCAAGCAAGTAATAAGTGGGGCTAGAGACAACTTCTACTGAGCGGCCATCTTACTCGACGGTCCCACGTGACTCCCTCGCATGTGTGTGTTTTTAACAATACCGCAAAAATAATAATAACCATGAACATCTTGGTCACAAAACTATGATATGTACTTTTCATAAGTTTTCATACCGTTACATCCCTATTGCACAGTAATTTGTCCAGATGTAACCATGGTGATACAACCCCAACGCCACGGAAACGGGAAGTACATGGGAATGACACACAGAAAGGGCCGATCTCCACCAGACTTGCTCCAGATGATGGCAGGATGACCTTCTACTAATTTATATGGTGATATTTTGGATAAGTTAAAAAATGGCTCCATAGCCCCCCTAGAAAACTTCAAATAAATAGCCCCGTCCACCACACTGACCAGCAGGCGTGAAATTCGGCACATAGTTAGAACATGACACAGACTACATGGTGCAGAGGCTGGAGCTTTAATTATCATTGATCTATTGTTTTCATTGTTGAATAAAAACTCTGCTACAATACTGAATTGATAAAGTATTTTTCATTTCAGTCCATGTTTGTGTGAATAAGCAGTAAACAGGTGGAGCTGATGAAGTGGTCATGAGTGAGGCACTGCAGTATGACCACGTCGTCTCTTTGGAAAGAATAATCAGTGGTATTTAACAGACGCCTGACTGTGTGAGACGCGACCTTCTGTAATATTTGCTGTGTTTTGTCTCCAGTCTGAAGGCGGTGTTGTCGGCGCCTCCGTCCAGCGGCGCTCTGGACCTCTCCGGCATCCCCCTGTCAGCCCGGGACATGGAGCGTCTGTGTGCGCACCTGCAGCGTCACGCGTCCACGCTGGGCAGCTTGGAGCTGGGCTTCACCGAGCTGACGGACGAGGCTTTCCTGCTGCTCCTCCCCACGCTGGCTGCTCTGCCACATCTGGAGACCCTGGCCCTCAACGGAAACAGACTGACCAGAGCCATTCTGAAGGAGCTGACCGATGCCCTGAAGGTCAGAACCGCTTCTGTGTTTGGAGCCTTAATTCTGGTATTTTACTCAGAAGAAAACCCCAGAATGATGCTACATGGTTCTGTTATTCAAGTTCTCACCAAATGGACTTGGGGGACCGTATTTTCCAGACTTAAAGTTGCATCAGTCAAAAAAAGCGTCATGAAGAGGAAAAGAACATTTATAAGTAGCCCTGGGTTATAAGTCGCGTTCATTTATCTAAAATAGGGCAATTTTCAGATTTTTCATATCCTATTTGTAACTAAAACTTCCCTGATCACTGTGATTCCCAAGTTTATGTCTGTAAATTATCATAAACATCGTAAATAAGCAGAATAAACATCTGTTTGGGGATTTTACACCACAGAGACAGTCCAGCCAGATGTCCAAAATGAACTCCTCTCACTGAGATAAGGCTGTTGTGGGATCTTTGGGGAAGAATGTAGTTGTCACGAGCCTAGAGCGCCCTCTGGTGGCGTTACACAGTAATGTTTACTCCTCGGCTCGTGTCAGTCAATATGAATGAACAATTCAAAATGTGTTAAATTTAGGGATGCACGATATTGGAATTTTGGCCGATACCTGATATTTTAAAACTCATGTGGCTGATAACCAATATGGATACAGATATTACAGCTGAAAAAATAGGTAGTCACTGCAAATAGCAGTTTTGTTTCTGACACTTAAAAAAAAAAAGGGGGGGGGGGGGGGGGGTGTATATCAAGACACTGAAATATTGCGATATTTTCATATGCCGATATCAATTTGACATTTAAAAATGCGGCATCAATCTATTTTACTTACAAAATCTCGCAAGATTTCCTCGTTCTGTTACAAAATCTCACACAATTTTGTAAATTCACGCAAGATTTCGTAACAGAACGATGAAATATCGCAAGATTTCATTTAGTAAAATGGATTGATGACTCATTTTTAAATGTCAATATGATATTAGCATATGAAAATATCGCAAAATTTTTGTAGATTCTTGTGACATTTCGTAACAGAACCATGAAATATCATTAGATTTCATCAGTGAAATAGATCAATGCTGCATTTTTGAATGTCAGTATGATATCAGGATATGAAAATGTTGTGATATTTCAGTGTATCAATATTTTTTCTCACCCCTCTTTTTCAAGTCTGTAAAACAGTTTTTGAAGAAGAAGGAGAAGTTTTGGGGGGTTTTTAGACTTTAGAAACAACGGGCTGATTGGTTAGATATCGGCTAAATATCGGTTGGATGGCGGATGTCTGATACAGGCCGATTATATTGTGCATCCCTAGTTAAATTGTATATATTTTAATTTATATAAGTCTCACTGGACTATAAGTCGCATGAGCAGCCAAACTCTGAAAAAAGTGTGAGCTGTAGTCCAGAAAATACGGTAATTAACTTATGAAAACTAAGAACTGAGAAATCTGCCATTAAATCCGTAAGTCCTGGTCTTTTAAAGGCCCACAATGTAACTTTTATCAGTTTTCTCAGTAGCGTGGTCCACTTGCCCTTACCTACACGTTGCTCCTACATCACCACCCCTTCTCTCCCAAGCAGCTGTGCTCCACCACGCACACCACCACAAATGTAATGAATGTAATGAACATTGGCGTGCCATCAAAACGAGCCAGAAACACTGATTTTTTAACCCCCCTAGCTCTTTAAGAAAAAGTTACATTAAGCTTCTTAAGGCCACAGACTGACCAATGTAAGTTAATGGCCTGTAAATATGATCTAAAAATGAAAAGTTGCCATTTTCTTTCATGGCTGTCATCACAAACTTCTGTCCTAACCATCAGTAGCAAAAAGTCAATGAGTTTTAAAATTTTAACCCTTTAAATTCCACTTTGCATACATGGAATTTCTTCTAAAAATTTTCAACGACATTTATTTGACCCTCGACGCAGGAAGATCAGCAGCTCTGATTTTATTAGATCTTACGGCCGCTTTTGATACTGTGGACCATCATATTCTGATATCTTACCTTGAACACCAGGTGGGTCTCAAGGGTACTGTGCTAAACTGGTTCCGATCATTCATAGTTCAGTTAGGACAATTCACCTCCACCCAGTCTGCTCTTGATTGTGGGGTTCCTCAAGGTTCGATCCTTGGTCCCCTTCTGTTTTCCCTCTATCTACTTCCCATAAGTCAGATATTCCAGAAATATAACATATCGTATCACTGCTATGCCGATGATATTCAGGTTTACCTCCCCATGCATACTGGCGATGGCTCTATGACCCGACTGCTAAACTGCCTCAAGGAGTTGCATGCATGGTTGGCCATTAACTTTTTACATCTTAATCAGGATAAAACTGAGATTATCTTTTTTGGCCCCCCCTCTGTTCTTGTCTCCACCACAGCTGGCCTTGGTCCCCTGGCTTCTTCTAAACGTTCTTGTGTGAAGAGCCTTGGAATCACTGTGGATGACTCGTTAAAGTTCGACAAACACATAAGCATAGTTGTTAGAAACTCCTTTTTTCACCTGAGGATGCTCGCAAAGATAAAATCATACGTTCCCAGTTACGACCTTAAGAAACTTTTTTCAGCTCTTGATTTTTTCACGCCTCGATTATTGCAACTCGCTCTTTGCCGGCCTCAGTAAATCCTCCCTACAGCGTCTTCAGGCTGTTCAGAATGCTGCAGAGCGTCTTCTCTCCGGCTCTTGACGCTATGAGCACATCTCCCCCGTCCTAGCCAGTCTTTTTTTGATGTCCTGCTCTGTAAAGCACTTTGGGCATCCAGCTGGATGTAGAAATATGTGCTATATAAATTAAATAAATTAAATTAAATTAAATGAAATGGTGCTCCAACTTCCAAAAATTGAAAATGGGGTTAAACTAAATGTGATTAATGCAAAATTATTTTTTTGTGTAGGATTATCAGAGCCCTGGAGTATTTAAAAAAGGTATAAAAATGTTTTTTGATGCATCTTTACTTTTTGTGTTACAGTGGGGTTTTTTTTTTTGTTTCTTTTTAAAGTTACGTTAAGCTTCTTAAGGGCACAGACTGGCCAATGTCCTGTAGATATTATCTAAAAATTTAAAGTTGCATTTTTTTTTCCTGGCTGTCATCACTGACTTCTGGCTAATACCAAAAAATCAATGGGTTTCAAAATTTTAACCCTTTAAATTCCAGTTTGTACACACAATGTTCACACTGCCTAAAACTGAAAAGTGGGTTAAAATAAGTTTTTTAAAAATAGCCTGTATTAGGCCATTATTAGGTATACAGAGCAGACTGAAAGGGGAACTTTTTTTTTTTTTCAATCTGGACCTATTTTCTAGCATGAGATATGTTCATTTACTCACCCAGACAGTTTTGGTGCAACTTGAATTCTTTTGGAAGATATTTAGATCCACTTGAGATCAGCGTATGCGTGATATAATGGCAGTGATGGAGCAACCCCATGCAGCCTCTAAATAAGGCATTATCTGCCACAAACTCCTTCATTTTACCAATGTTTTGTTACCAAACATTAGTCGAACCCTTTTTTAGCGGTCTAAAAAAGAATAACAAACAAAACAAACATCACTTTCTGCTTCTCTTCCAGCATGTTTCAGTAGGTTTACATAAACTCCTGCAACTTTATCAGCAAACCATTCCAGCGTGTTGATTTCTATTAGCGTATATTTACAGGACTTCGTGAAAATGCGGAGAGCAAAGACGTACATGAGGAGACATTTGATGGAACGTCATGTCTTTCCTACTCGCTGCAGCGACCCATGCAACCCCATGTCTCTTTGTTATGTCCTCTGTCTGCGCTCCGTGTTTTCTTTTCCAAGTGAGAAATGCAAAAAAAACGTAAACCGTCTGCTGTTTTCCAGTTGGACTTACTGTTGCATCCTTTGACGCAGCACCAGTGTCCCATTATTTCCAAAAGAAGCAACTAAAATACCTTAACTCTCTGTTTTGTTTTGTTTTGTTTCTGCTGCTGTCTCTCTCCCACAAAAATGGCGCTAACTACCCAAAATGCATCGCGCTTTTGGGGCTGTGACGTACCCAGTCAAAGACCGATAGATCTAAGGATATGTCAATCACGTCTTCCTCTTTATAGAAAATGCAAGCGGAAGGATTCGCACACAGAAAAGTGGCTTTCTGCTTGTAAATAGTATGAAAGCAGAACAGATGTAGCGTTGTGGATTCCAGCAGAGAAGCAGGACCGACGGTGCACGTCCGATGTGGACAGACAGAGGAGCGGTGTGGACCAGAAAACCCCGGCGTGACATGTGAGGTTTCTTGGAAAACAGATTTAGAAGATGTGTGTTGACGTGTGAATTTGCGCTGTTGCAGGATCCGAACAGCTTCCCGAGCGTGACGTGGATCGATCTGGGCAACAACGTGGACATCTTCTCCCTGCCGCAGCCCTTCCTGGTCAGCCTGCGGAAGCGCTGCCCGAAGCAGGGCAACCTGCCCACCATCCTGGAGTTTGGAGAGAGCCAGGCCAGCGACCCCCCCGAAAGGCTGAGGGGCCTCGGGGAGGAGGAGGAGACAGACGACACCAACCAGACTGAGAGCATGGGGGAGCTCCGCTCGGAGGTGGAGGAGGAGATGGACGGAGAGACGGAGATAGAGGAGATGATGGAGGAGCTGCTGGACTTTGACAGAGAGGTGCAGGGGAAGGAGGACGAGGAGGAGAGCATGTGGACGGTGGGAGAGCAGAGAAGGGTGGGGGGGAGGAGGAGAGAGAGGCAGGAGGAGCAGGAGGAGGAGAGGGAGGTGGGGACTCCGCAGGGAGCAGGGAGGAGGCCGGGGAGGAGGCCGGTGATGGCGGAGGATGAGGACGACACACAGAGCCACTCCTCCCACCTCTCCTGCTCCAGCCAATCACAGCACTCCTCTGGAGTTGTGGAGCCAATGAGAGCAGAGGAGGACGACTCGATCAGCCAATCAGAACATTTAACCTGATGGCTGCTTGCTGCATGGTTTGCATTTCCCTCCCTTTGTCTGGTCCTGCGTGGACCAGGAGCCGGACACGACCCGGTTCTCCTTCCAGGGATCCGATTGGCCGGTAACTGAGGTCAAAGGTCGACCCAACAGGATGTGTTTTACTAGAACAAACCGATTCCTCTGCTGATCTGTGGGTCCGGGTTACGTCTACATGTGCCTGTGAGACTTCCTAAGCCCACACAGAAACCCAGCAGGCCCTTAAACCTGATGACAAATGCTTTTAGCCAAAAACTAGACGTAGGAACATAGAAAGCCTCGCCCCCACGTGTCTGACGGCGGGTCAGCTGCACGCCAAGGTCAGCAGGAACCAGACCCAAGCCATCTTCCTTACGGTCTGTTGCTGTTACACGAGCAGATGAAGACGTGAAAGCAGCGGTCTGGAACAGCAGCTCTGATGAAGAAATCAATGCCTGGGCGTTAGAATCTGCCTCCCATGTGCCCCAAAGCAAATATTAAAAATGCAGAAGCCTTTTTCCACATAATCCAGGTCCACGCTTTGTCACATTATAGCCCTGTGTTTGCAGTCACATTCAGGTAGAGAACGCACAGCAGAGCATGGCTTTCACGCAGCATCCAAAGCTTTGAAACTTTATTTTTACCTGTACAGTATAAATACAGAAATAATGATAGGTTGTTTTTATTCTGTGTATCTGTAGTAGAGGAAATGAGCTAGACGAGAAAGAATACCGCTGGTCCAGTAACTCATGTTTGTTATGCTTGTGGTCTGGAAAAACCGGACCCCAGCACTTGTTCAGTATTTTGTTGTTATGTAGATTTCAGCTGCAGAAAATGATAGAAGTTAAAGAAAGTAGTTCACACTGATACAACCTCGTCTTTAAATATAAGTTGTAAATGCTTAAGAATAAAAATAACACCATTATGCAATGATTCACTTATTTCACCAACGCTAGTTTGTTCCCAGGTGAACATGAACAGCACACGGATCATGAAACTGAGACATTTTATCATTTCATGGAAAATATGAGCTGTTGTGAATCTGAAGACGGCATCAAGTCTGTAAAAAGTAGTTACAGAGTAATGTTTACCATCATGTAGCACGACGTCTGCCATGTTACTGACCCGTTCCCAGTTAAACCAGTCATGTTTCTGACCCGTTCCCAGTTAAACCAGTCATGTTACTGACCTGTTCCCAGTGAAACCAGTCATGTTACTGACCCGTTCCCAGTTAAACCAGTCATGTTACTGACCTGTTCCCAGTTAAACCAGTCATATCACTGACCTGTTCCCAGTTAAACCAGTCATGTTACTGACCCGTTCCCAGTGAAACCAGCTTGTTACTGACCCGTTCCCAGTTAAACCAGTCATATCACTGACCTGTTCCCAGTGAAACCAGTCATATCACTGACCCATTCCCAGTTAAACCAGTCACGTTACAGACCCGTTCCCAGTGAAACCAGCTTGTTACAGACCCGTTCCCAGTGAAACCAGTCATGTTACTGACCCGTTCCCAGTTAAACCAGTCATGTTTCTGACCCGTTCCCAGTTAAACCAGTCATGTTACTGACCTGTTCCCAGTGAAACCAGTCATGTTACTGACCCGTTCCCAGTTAAACCAGTCATGTTACTGACCTGTTCCCAGTTAAACCAGTCATATCACTGACCTGTTCCCAGTTAAACCAGTCATGTTACTGACCCGTTCCCAGTGAAACCAGCTTGTTACTGACCCGTTCCCAGTTAAACCAGTCATATCACTGACCTGTTCCCAGTGAAACCAGTCATATCACTGACCCATTCCCAGTTAAACCAGTCACGTTACAGACCCGTTCCCAGTGAAACCAGCTTGTTACAGACCCGTTCCCAGTGAAACCAGTCATGTTACTGACCCGTTCCCAGTTAAACCAGTCATGTTTCTGACCCGTTCCCAGTTAAACCAGTCATGTTACTGACCTGTTCCCAGTGAAACCAGTCATGTTACTGACCCGTTCCCAGTTAAACCAGTCATGTTACTGACCTGTTCCCAGTTAAACCAGTCATATCACTGACCTGTTCCCAGTTAAACCAGTCATGTTACTGACCCGTTCCCAGTGAAACCAGCTTGTTACTGACCCGTTCCCAGTTAAACCAGTCATATCACTGACCTGTTCCCAGTGAAACCAGTCATATCACTGACCCATTCCCAGTTAAACCAGTCACGTTACAGACCCGTTCCCAGTGAAACCAGCTTGTTACAGACCCGTTCCCAGTGAAACCAGTCATGTTACTGACCTGTTCCCAGTTAAACCAGTCACGTTACTGACCTTTTCCCAGTGAAACCAGCTTGTTACAGACCCGTTCCCAGTTAAACCAGCTTGTTACAGACCCGTTCCCAGTTAAACCAGCTTGTTACTGACCCGTTCCCAGTGAAACCAGTCATATCACTGACCTGTTCCCAGTTAAACCAGTCATATAACTGACCCGTTCCCAGTTAAACCAGCTTGTTACAGACCCGTTCCCAGTGAAACCAGCTTGTTACAGACCCGTTCCCAGTTAAACCAGTCATATCACTGACCTGTTCCCAGTGAAACCAGCTTGTTACTGACCCGTTCCCAGTTAAACCAGCTTGTTACTGCATCAGATTCACAATCAGAGAAGATTTTCCATGAAAAGATAAAATGTCTCAGTTTCAACATCTGACTTGTTGTTCATGTTCGACAGAATAAAACACGATCTGGTGAAACTGGAAATGATTGCATTGTTTTCATTCAGGTTTCGCCTCCCGTCTCTTTGGGAAAGGCGGATGTACGCAGGTATTATTTCCGTCTGTGGAACTGTGGTGTGAAACATCAGCTTCTGCAGTTGTATCATAAGTGTAGCAGAAAGCAGCTCATGGAGAAAAACGCAGAGTTACGGGAGATGAGACAGTAACAGAAACACATCATAGAAACTATAAATGAAGACTCGCTCCAGCCCTTCGTCCCTGCTCTGATCCTGCAGTCTAACAGGGGGATGGTGCCATGATGTTAGCTGATGTTTTTCTGTCATAGCATAGAAGTGTAATTATCTTGAGTGCTCGTGGTCTCAGACATTTAACATGTGATTATGTCACAAGGAAGTGAGCAGTTTATGAACCTGTATATATTTCTGTCCAGTGAAGCCTTACAAGTGGACTTACAGCCCTTCAGTAATCCATTCCAACTTCTTCTTCATGGAGTCGGCCGATCCGAGCTGGAGGGGCGCAGCCCTCAGTGATGACATTGCATTTGAAAGCTTTCAGTACAGCAAATGATTCCTTTTCTACTCATCAGACCAGCAGAGTTCAAGCAGAATGTCAGTGGCATTGCACATACAACTGATAACCAGGAGAAACATCCCTTTAATCTATATTTATGGTAAGCTAGTCCTCCATTATGTCTGCTGATTTCCCCCCAACTTTCATAAAATGGAGTTCGTCGGGGCTCAAACGAAAAAATCCATAAAAGTCCACAAAAACTTGTCAGTATTCCTCCATACTGCTCGTCCAACGTAATCCACGTGTCCTGAGTGGGAAGCGTCCTTAAATTACCGGAAACAACATCATTTACTAGATTTTTAAAGACCGAACAGTGGAACATGTAGCTGCCGCAAAGCGCCTCCATGAGTGTTCACGACACTACGGATGCCGCGGCGTTCAGCACCTACTCTGCCAATAATACAAGCGTAGAAGAAGAAATGAGCTGTTTATATTGTGCTAAGAGCGACAGAGCTGCAGACAAACACAAGAGGGGTTGATGTTGGTTAAAAACAAAGGAAGAAACAAACACAGAATGCGCGATCACGTCTGCTGTGGCTTCTGAAGAGTCGTGAACTCGCAGGGGCGGAGTTACAGGGTGGCCGCGGCCACCCCTGCCCAATCACTGGCCACCCCCTGCTATTGTAATCAAGTGTATCTATCTGCGGCTTGCAACCCAGTGGGCGTGTCGTAGTGTGGGCGTGTCCTATAGTGGGCGTGTCGCATTGTGGGTGGGTCTGGTTAGGTTTAGGGGAAGGGTCAGGGGTAGGGCTAGATTTTACCGTGCTCTCATTGGCCTGGTGGGCGTGTCGTCGCGTAACGTCACACTGCGACACGCCAACACTACGACACGCCCACACTACGACACGCCCCTGTCTTGCGAGCCGCAGATAGACCCTTCTCATTGTAATTGGGGAAAGGAAAACTTCTGCTTCACAGGGGGGAACCAAAACTGCTTCCACACCACTTTCCCTTCTTATTTTACACACTAGCTACCCCATACAGTTGGATGTATATATATGTATATGTATATATATATATGTATACAAACATACATGCGCTCTGAGGTATGGCCACCCCTATGTTAGTAATGGTCTCTCTCTGGCCACCCAATTGGAAAACTTCTGGCTCTGCCACTGTTTACAGCAGCACGATGTTCTACTGTTTAGGTTATAAAAATATACTAAATGATGTGGTTTCTAGTAAATTATGGACACTACCCACTCAGGACACTTGGATTACAGTGGACGAGCAGTATGGAGGAATACTGACAAGTTTTTGTGGACTTTTATGGACCTTTTTGGTTCGAGGGTGAGGAGAAGATGAAGGGCCATCATTCTGTGGGTGTACTATTCCTTTAATGTCAGACTCCGGATGCTGCAGGCTGCAGATAAGAGCTGTGCATCCATGTTTATGAAGACCCAACGCCGTGCATGTGTCTGCTTTGAATGTTAAGGTCATGGAAAGTGAAAGCAAAGTCACGTCAGCTTAAATTAGACTGATGCGGGCTTTGAAGGAGAGAGCAACTATAATGTCAGATGAAGATGGCCGATACTTTGGCTTGTTGATGTCAAACCACCTGCAGAATGATGAGTCCTTCCATATTTTACAGTGAGACAATCATGGACTTGCAGAGAGTCTGCTTTAAGTGAGCAGAGCTGACGATGCTGACGACGTCTTGCTCAACGACTCTGTGATCCGAGATGCCTTGCATCTTTTCTCACTCATGGTTCTTTCCTCTCTCAAGCTTGGGTATACCTCTGTAATATTCTCTGTACTATCTTCCTTTTACGCCTTTATCTAGCTGATTATTTAGACAATGTGCATACATTCAAGTTTAAGATCTGTTGTTGCCATGAATCTAACAAATAAATCTATGAGAAGAAAACAAAGAACGAGAAATCCTGTCTTTCATTTGCTTTTGTGTTCCAGGGTGATGTTTACCATGGTGTAGTAACACGTCTGTAACAAAGTAATTCCAAGGTGATGTTTACCATCGTGTAGTAACACGTCTGTAAAAAGTAGTTCCAGGGTGATGTTTACCATCTTGTAGTAACACGTCTGTAAAAAAGTAGTTCCAGGGTGATGTTTACCATCGTGTAGTAACACGTCTGTAAAAAAGTAGTTCCAGGGTGATGTTTACCATGGTGTAGTAACACGTCTGTAAAAAGTAGTTCCAGGGTGATGTTTACCATCGTGTAGTAACACGTCTGTAAAAAAGTAGTTCCAGGGTGATGTTTACTATCGTGTAGTAACACATCTGTAGAAAGTAGTTCCAGGGTGATGTTTACCATCGTGCAGTAATAGACTGTAAAAAGTAGTTCCAGGGTGATGTGTACCATGGTGTAGCAACACGTCTGTAAAAAGTAGTCCCAGGGTGATGTTTACTATCGTGTAGTAACACATCTGTAGAAAGTAGTTCCAGGGTGATGTTTACCATCGTGCAGTAATAGACTGTAAAAAGTAGTTCCAGGGTGATGTGTACCATGGTGTAGTAACACGTCTGTAAAAAGTAGTTCCAGGGTGATGTTTACCATCGTGTAGTAACACGTCTGTAAAAAAGTAGTTCCAGGGTGATGTTAACCATCGTGTAGTAACACGTCTGTAAAAAGTAGTCCCAGGGTGATGTTTACTATCGTGTAGTAACACATCTGTAGAAAGTAGTTCCAGGGTGATGTTTACCATCGTGCAGTAATAGACTGTAAAAAGTAGTTCCAGGGTGATGTGTACCATGGTGTAGCAACACGTCTGTAAAAAGTAGTTCCAGGGTGATTTTTACCATGGTGTAGTAACACGTCTGTAAAAAGTAGTTCCAGGGTGATGTTTACCATCGTGTAGTAACACGTCTGTAAAAAGTAGTTCCAGGGTGATGTTTACCATCGTGTAGTAACACGTCTGTAAAAAGTAGTTCCAGGGTGATGTTCACCATCGTGTAGTAACACGTCTGTAAAAAGTAGTTCCAGGGTGATGTTCACCATCGTGTAGTAACACATCTGTAAAAAGTAGTTCCAGGGTGATGTTTACCATCGTGTAGTAACACGTCTGTAAAAAGTAGTTCCAGGGTGATGTTTACCTTCGTGTAGTAACACGTCTGTAAAAAGTAGTTCCAGGGTGATGTTCACCATCGTGTAGTGACACGTCTGTAAAAAGTAGTTCCACGGTGATGTTTACCATCGTGTAGTAACACGTCTGTAAAAAGTAGTTCCAGGGTGATGTTTACCATCGTGTAGTAACACGTCTGTAAAAAGTAGTTCCAGGGTGATGTTTACCATCGTGTAGTAACACGTCTGTAAAAAGTAGTTCCAGGGTGATGTTCACCATCGTGTAGTAACACGTCTGTAAAAAGTAGTTCCAGGGTGATGTTCACCATCGTGTAGTAACACATCTGTAAAAAGTAGTTCCAGGGTGATGTTTACCATCGTGTAGTAACACGTCTGTAAAAAGTAGTTCCAGGGTGATGTTTACCTTCGTGTAGTAACACGTCTGTAAAAAGTAGTTCCAGGGTGATGTTCACCATCGTGTAGTGACACGTCTGTAAAAAGTAGTTCCACGGTGATGTTTACCATCGTGTAGTAACACGTCTGTAAAAAGTAGTTCCAGGGTGATGTTTACCATCGTGTAGTAACACGTCTGTAAAAAGTAGTTCCAGGGTGATGTTTACCATCGTGTAGTAACACGTCTGTAAAAAGTAGTTCCAGGGTGATGTTTACCATCATGTAGTAACACGTCTGTAAAAGTAGTTCCAGGGTGATGTTTACCATCGTGTAGTAACACGTCTGTAAAAAGTAGTTCCAGGGTGATGTTTACCATCGTGTAGTAACACGTCTGTAACAAAGTAATTCCAAGGTGATGTTTACCATCGTGTAGTAACACGTCTGTAAAAAGTAGTTCCAGGGTGATGTTTACCATCTTGTAGTAACACGTCTGTAAAAAAGTAGTTCCAGGGTGATGTTTACCATCGTGTAGTAACACGTCTGTAAAAAAGTAGTTCCAGGGTGATGTTTACCATGGTGTAGTAACACGTCTGTAAAAAGTAGTTCCAGGGTGATGTTTACCATCGTGTAGTAACACGTCTGTAAAAAAGTAGTTCCAGGGTGATGTTAACCATCGTGTAGTAACACGTCTGTAAAAAGTAGTCCCAGGGTGATGTTTACTATCGTGTAGTAACACATCTGTAGAAAGTAGTTCCAGGGTGATGTTTACCATCGTGCAGTAATAGACTGTAAAAAGTAGTTCCAGGGTGATGTGTACCATGGTGTAGCAACACGTCTGTAAAAAGTAGTTCCAGGGTGATTTTTACCATGGTGTAGTAACACGTCTGTAAAAAGTAGTTCCAGGGTGATGTTTACCATGGTGTAGTAATAGACTGTAAAAAGTAGTTCCAGGGTGATGTTTATCATGGTGTAGCAACACGTCTACTATTTAAAACATATCATATGGGGTCCTGAAAAATGGTCACGGACAGAACATGAGTGAGCTTTGGAACATTACAGACACATAAAATAATCACAGCATTCTGATTAGAATCAATATGTCAATATCAACATGTTTGACGACTTAAAAGAACACTTTAGCAACACTAACAGAGAGAAACACCTAGAATATAAATGGAAAGAAGATTCAGGAATAAATCAGCTCATCTACAGTCAAAGTTCTTTATTTAATCAATTATTTGCCTAGACTTAGCTGTAGAATGATAGATGCGTTTTTTCAGGATTTTCTTGGAGATTGCGATGGAATAGTACATCTTTAATTTCTCATCAACTTCATTCTAAATCTGCTATTCTCTGCACACAAAACCAAAGCTGCTAAATTTTAGCCTTTTTTTCCATTTATTAATTTCTATTATCATATTGTTATTATTGCTTTTATTATTATTATTATTATTAGTTATACTTCTTTCTGCTCCTTTTCGAACACATTCCTTTTTTCCCCCTTGTTATTATTTTTTTTTTCTTTATTTCATCTCTTTTAAAAATTGTTCGAAAATAAACCAATCATTATTATTATTATTATTATTATACGTTGTGGTGTGAGTGTGCGTAGTAAAGAATACTGGAACAAAGCTGCACAGTTCAACAATGAGTTTACGGACAACTTGGTACATTACACAACCATTTTGAAGTTGTCAGCAAGCTTAATAAGATTATAATAATTCAATTTTATTATGTTAGAATTATACTTTCAAAATTATAAGGGACGTATTTCTTTTGGAGAATTTATAACTCTGCTTTCGGTGGGTTGGCTATGTGTTAAGCCATATAATACTACACTGCACTACTACAGTACGACTACAGTACAGTACTACAATTCTGTTACTGACTTGTTGCTAACTAATGTCATTAGCTGTCAAATGTTCCTCCAGTTGTTTTTTGTTGTTTATGACTTTTCCAGCCTTTTCCTTATCCCCGTTACAACTTTTTAAAGATGCGTCGCTGCCATCAAATGTAAAGTGAGCTCATATTGTCCATGAAATGATAGAATATTTCAGTTTCTGATATTTATGTTCTTCTGTGAACCAAATACTGGTTGATTAGATTTACAAATCATTGCATTCTGTTTTTATTGACAGTTGTCACAGTTTCCAAACTTTTTGGAATTGTTTCAGATTCGGAGATCTATTTTATCACCGTAAACACTGTTTTATACACTGATACTTGTCTCATGCCCCCTAGTGGAAAGCTTTGGCACTTCAATAACTTAAACATGTCATACAGTAATAAACCATACATAAAAGGCCAAATAAAACTTCAGATAAGAACATTTGAAATTTTCTCTTCAATATTTCTTGGGTCACGTGTTAATGGGTTCAGTTGAGTCCAGTTATGGTCCGATTCAGGTCAAATCAATTCCTTTCAGTCTAATTCTACTTTCTATCATCCAGTTTTCATTAGATATCAGGGTTCACTGATGTACGCAAATAAACTTCCAATACAGACAGACACCTGCCTACCTGGACCAAGCTTCCTGTACTTCAAGCGGAAGGTGGAATTAGTGAATACCTTAAAGTTAATGATGCAATATTTCCAACATTTTGTCAAATCTCTGTTTTGAACAACTTTCGGGCGAAAAAGACCCGAACAGTTTTGAGCCCTTGGATAACTGTTACCTAAGCCAGACTTGAATCTTGAGAAAAAGGACTTAAAATAACTCAGAACTTTTCCAGCTGCAACAAAAGTCCTGCAGTCCAAAACTGCACTGAAAAAGGGGAATTCCAGGTCTTTGGGTTTACTGTAATAAATTTAGTCCATTTTACACGTTTACCTTCTTTCAGTAAACATGAATTCATCACGTTTATTCTACATGTTTAGGAGGAATACTGAATGTACTTGATATGATAATGTTCACTGAAAGGGTTTCAGTTGAAAAAATGAACATAGTTCAATTATGTTTGTGCACCGCCTAAACCTCCAACGGATCGTGCGCCCTGGCTGCATGGTCACAAAGATTTCCCTGTGACTGACTGGTTAGCATACATGATTTTAATGTGGGAGGCTGAGGTTTAAAACCTGCCTAAACCGTCCTTGTGTCACATTCTCCTTGTGATAAGCCACATTTAGCCCAAAAGCGTTATTATTGGTCCAGATAGGTGGTGATAATGCTCACTGGAAAAAGTGAAACTGCATGTTTGTTCAAGTTTCTCAACTTATTTTCTAAGGTAGAGGTGCCTAAACTTCTGCCTCCAAGGGCCAAAGTGAAAATCTGCCAGTGAGCGGTGGGTCAAACAGAGATTTTAAGGGTAAAACTAAAAATAAATGTAGAGCAAAGATCTTTTAATTATTGTTCAGTACTTAAATAGATGTGTTCTTTTCCATCAGAGCAAATAAGATGCTACATAAAAACACTATTGTGGCAAAAATAACAATAAAGCCAGAGTAGGACAACAAACAAACAAACTGCAACCAAATATCATTTTTCAAGTTGGTATTGTAGCGGCTGCTGTAATTGGTTCCTGGTAGATGGGCTTTTTTTTACATATTTCCCATCATGCCTTGCAGCACCCTCTGTTCTTTACTTCACCATGACATAAATGTCCATCTAGTCCCATCAGTGCATCCCCATCTGATATAGTTCAATGTAACCACTGGTAGCCATGATACTGTATGTGTGTCTGCTAGTAAATTACAAGCATTGTGAACAATATTGTCCTGCACAGTAACCCATGGGGTAATAATGTCACGTGGGAATGATGTGTTTGGATAGATCACATTTTCATGTAATGGAGGGGTGTCTACCATCGGTCTTTTAAGGCCATTGTCCTGCAGGTATTGCCCCCCTACTCCAACACACCTGATTCCAAGTGAATCAATCAGCCGATGAAGTTCTGCACAATGACTCACTAATTTGAGTCAGGTATGTTGGGGAAAGGAGGCCTAGAATACCCACCAGATTGTGGCCCTCAGATGAACACTGGTGATATAAAAATAATGTGTAGAATGCAAGTGACCAAGTGGTGTTGGAGAAAAGGTTATTGGATCATTTTAGGACAAAGTGATAAAATTACAAAGTTTTAAATGTTACAAAAACTCAGATTACTTGATTCAAACATGAATCAATCTCACTGTATCAACGTGAAATACACAGGTTTATTGAATATGAATAATTTGTGTGATTTTAACTCAATTTTTAAAGTTGCTGCCGAATCAAATCACAGTGTGCAACCACTGTCCACTACTGAATTAAGTCCAGCAGGTTCTTTTTTTCAGTGTGTAGGAAGACAATCGCTGTGCACACAAAACAAGATGAAAACTAAATACAGCTTCAGGATTCGGCAAAAAAAAAAAGAACTGCTTACCAAACCATTTTGTAAATATTGTATGTGCTGATGCAAAAGTGTTATTTCTTTTGGCTCTAAGAAGCAAACGTGAAAAGGGTGGAGGATTTCGTGAAAGCTCTTCCGGAACTGGGATATATTGATCGTTTGTTTCTTTTCCTGTCTGCCGCTGAAATGACTTGTATTTTTCCTTTGTTAAATATCGATTTCGGATAGCACACAAGCAACCACAACAATGAAGCATTCGTATAGGTCGTATTTTAGTGTTTTACTGACACCTAGTGGCCAATGATGTAAATTACAACTACATGTTACATTCACTTGATTAATAATGCTTCTACTTATTTCCATACGAACAGGAGAAAAACCTTAAGCGTTCGTGACGAGAACATAATAACTTGCAGGAAATCAAGTTCAATGTTAAATTCATTTAATAAGATTTGTCTTCTTCAAATTAATCGAAACCGAAAATTATATTCTTAAAAGAAAAAGAAATGTTTGGGAGAAGATCGCAGTTTCAAAGAGAGTTACGATGTTAGACCAAAACGTTCCAACATGTGGACAAGTCCAGAATAAATGAGCAAAGTTGCAGGAAGACTACTGCAAAAACAGCAGCTGATGTCCATATCCTTTTAATACCTGTGTGAAATTTGACTGGGTAGGATTTATTCGAGAAGAAATCTCCCTGACCTTGTTAGTTACAGTAAAAGGTATTTGTAAGGTAAGGACCAAACTCTTTTTTTCCTTTTTACTAACTAAACTATTCCACTAAGATCAAATATGGGGTACAGAGACATAAAGTTGTTGAAAAAGCATCCTGATGTTTTTGTGGTTTGATTGCCTGTTAGAAAGGGATGTCTTGCCAACATGTGTTTGAAAAGGATCCATATGAGGGACAACTGTCATCCTCCACTCACCAGTGTCTTTGGAAAATATTAAAATTAGCATCAGTCCGCTTTATAAATGACTCTGGAATCGTTTAAACGCTTTCTGTTTAGTGACTCAATCTAACCTGATAACTGTTTTTACATATAACGTACATGTCGGAACATAGACATGATAGACCCCGCATCTGCAGGTTTGAAACGTGCCGACAGAGCGGCCATCTTGGGTCAGACCAGGCTGCCGTCAGAGTGAATGTGTGCCTGTTGAGGAAAGTGGTATTTCTCATGTTCAGACCTGCTTAACCCGGTGAATTATCAACCGATTTCCTGTCAGTGCATTTACAGCTGTTTTCACAAATGAGCTCATCTACCTGCAGAGGAGCAAATTAAAGCCAGCTGGTTCAGTGATTGGTTGGAAAAACTGCCGGACAGGATTTAATCTGCGTTCCATTTGAACTCGGAAGTCGGAAATTCCCAGTTCCGAGTAGGAAGTTTCAACTGGAACGCCCCCCTGAAGTCGGATTTCCCACTCGGAAAGTCGGACAACTCTCGCAGCTCCGAGTTCAGATTTAAAGATGGCCGCGCCCTGTGTTAGCAGGTTTAGAAGCTTCTGTAATGTTACATTTATTTACACTTCTTACTTATATTTTGTTGCATAAATCAATCGTACACGTAGTATTGGTTTATACAGATGTAGGGGGAAGCTGCTGTAGTGTAATTCACATTTTTCATGTCGTATATGTGAACTACAACGCCTGCTGTGCCAACAACGGCTAATAACAATAGCCTTAGCAAACACGTTGTTTTGCTAGGTTGCTAACTGGTTTTCCGACCAGTGAGCTGGAACGCAAGTTGGTTGGGTGTGACGTCACCCCCCAGTTCCCACTTCCCAGTTCCGATGAAAATGGAACGCAGCATTATATTTCTAGCCTGTTTTTGACACCTCTGGTGTGTGTGCATATATATATTCAGTAGTATTCACTTTTTAATTAGGAATTGATAAATTAACCATTCATTTATTCTAAACTTTGTGAAGAATGTACATGGATCCATAGTAATACATAAAGAGTAAGGGCAGTACAAAGGGGAAAGACAGAAAAAGTAAATAAACCAAATGCAACATCAGAGCTTTGGTAAAGGCTGACCAGTACTCCATAACTCTGAATCCAGTTTGAATCAAGAGAATAAAGTTTGATTTTATTTATTTTAGTTTAAATCGTTTTGGTTCCAAATAAATAAATGTTATCCAAATAAAGTTGTTTTTCCAGATTTCCTTGGTTCTTGACATGTTGGAGCCATGTAAGTGCTTATTGTGAGGTTTTATTCCGTTTCTGTGTCCTACATGTGATTAAAGTGAGATGTGAGGAGCCTCCGTTCACTCTGACAGCAGCGGTCTGACCCAAGATGGCCGCCCTGCACACATCACGGCCTAGCAGCGTCCGATGTGCAATGAGGCATCTACGTATTGATGTCTACGGTGCGCGTGCAGCGCTTTGTAACACGTCACATCCGGTGAGCGGGGCCCCCTTTTTTTGTTTTCCCGTATCCGCCATTTCAGTTTTTGAAGTTAGTTGTCATCGGCGGCTGGATTGCGGCTGGAACTCCGTCCTGGAAGCAGTTAAATGGTCGCAGAGCTCCAGTCTGAGCGCGCGGCCCGCCGGACTCCATCTTTGGCGCGGTTTATGCTCGGTGCATCGGCGACTCGGGGACGGCACGGCCAGCTGCGGATGTCGCCCGTTCACCGAGCGTGCTCGAGGCGCTAAAGTTTTTGTATGAGTTGAAGGCTTCGCTTGTGGATCGCGGAGGGAGAGCAGGGAAGGCCCCGGTGAAGCCTCGGCGTCGGAGTGGTGATCATGGCCGGAAATTTTGACGCGGAGGACCGCGGCAGCTGGTACTGGGCTCGGCTGAGTCGGCAGGAGGCGGTGTCTCTGCTGCAGGGTCAGAGGCACGGCGTGTTTCTGGTCCGGGATTCCATCACCAGCCCCGGCGACTACGTGCTCTCCGTGTCCGAGAACTCCAAAGTCTCGCATTACATCATAAACAGCATCAGTAACAACCGACAGTCCGGTCCAGGTAAGCCGGGAGGGGGCGTGGAGGGGGCCCGGCGTACGCCGGCGCTGATGTGACCGTTCTTGCATGACTTGCACCAGACCAGATGCGCAGTAGTCCCTGTTCCGCTCCAGAAGGAGGACTACAGCAGGCCAGGCAGGGGGGGGCATAACCGTAGTAAAGCAGGCATAGCTGGGCTCAGCTCGCAGGTGAGCTGCTGCAGCAGCATCACACACGTTTACCTACTCACACTGATGGAGGGAGGGATGGGTGAGTGGGTGGGTCATTTATTTTAAACATGTAATAACCAAAAGTGATCATACATTAATGAACTGACAATAATGAAAAAAAAAGTAAACATTATACACACATAGTTTTCAAAGTACACATCTGAAAGGAGGCAGGAAGAAGTACAAACTTATAATGTTCCCCCCCTTTTTATCAAGTCAGTATCATCCAGTCACTTAGCTTCCAATCAATGTAATAATACTAATAATAACAGTAATAATATAACAATAGTAATTATTATAACAACAATGGCAATTATAATGATATACTACATCACTAGTTTTTGTGTAATAATAACTACTATGAGCAATATCAATAATAATATCAATACCCCATTTCCTTGTTGTTTTGCGTCTATCAACAAATCCATGATTGCTCCATTTTTAAAAAAAAAGGAAAACCAAGTAGATGCAGTTTAGGTGAAACCTTGGTAAATGATGGTTGTTTGAATATTTACATCTGAGTAATAACATGAAAATAGGATGTTGATATAACTATTGTGGTTATTGCTATTTTGTTATTGGTATTACAAGTGTCATTAGTTATTATAATTATTACCGTTCTAACAATAGGTACTGTTATTATATTATGGCTGGCTATTGTTATTATTATATTGATCAGATTAATAATAGGAAGTGGTTGCGTACTTGCAGACACGTCATCCGGTGCGTCCTCAGCCTGGATGACGATGCACCCTTCCTGCTTTTCCTTTTTTTTTATGGAGCAATCATGGATTTGTTGATGGATGCAAAACAACCTTTTTTAAAAACCGATACGATAACTAGTTTTGCTGGTCAGATACCACTTTCCTTCCCGATACCGACTCTGATACTTTTGCTGTGGATATCAGGCGACACAGAGTACCGATATCACTGTTACGTTCCACCTGTACGGCTGTGATGTGATGGTCGGGCCCGGCTCAGGCTAAAGTCGTGGTAAAACATGGATGACTACAGCAGGTTGGAGACATTCATGAAAGCAGCGTTGCTGGTGGGGGAGTCTGGCGTAGGCCTGCAACCATTCCTCCATTTATCCAACTAATGCGATAATCAGCTGATCGTTTGTTCATAAGCTTTATTTTTCCTCTCAACATTGCCGCTCTACCTTCCACTGCCTTGTCCGTCTGTCTGTCTGCTCATCTTTTATCAAACAGTTTGACATAAACATACACACACACATGTTTTCCCATCAGATTCAATGAGAAAATGTCCAAACTTTGGCTGGTTCTGTACATGCTACAGTTTTTGCATGATCCGATTAGTCGACTAATCGAAAAGTGGTCAGTGACTAATCAGTTATCAGGATAATCATTTGTGCCAGCCCTAAACCAGCGTGAATTACAGCCACACCACCAGCGTGGTTACTAATTAGCTCCTTGTCCAACAGGTGATCAGGTCTTCTTTGCCCTTCCAAACCAGGCCGATACTGATAACTGATATCACACATACATACCGAATCATGACATCAGCAGGATTAACTAAATCAAAAAAACTTTTCACTCTAAATGAATACATATTTATTTTTCCAGTGAAAACTATCAGCAGCCTCTCAGACATTTTCTAAAAGATACCAAAACTGTTCGATATCCCAAATGCACACCAGCTTAAATAAGGAGCATCGTTACTGATACAGACTAAAGGCTCCTGGAACCGATGCAGACATGCATCAGGATTACAACGTGTCCCGCTACCCGGCATGGTAGCGGCAGGATCATGCTCTGGGTGCTTTATTGTGTTGAACAGGTTTGCTTTGCCAAGAGGAGCTTTATGAATATGAGACTCCCCTTAATATGAGAAGAGAGGAAAAAGAAATGGAAGAAAAAGACAAAAAGGAAAAAGAGAGAATAAAATCAGGATTACAACCATGAATTTTTTAAAAAAAGATGCTGACAAGTCAGATTCAAACATTTATTTTATATTAACAAAATCTGAAAAAGTGTATTTGTAAACAATAATTAGGTATGCACGATATAATCAGCCCCCCTATCGGTATCGGCCTTAAAACTGGGTATTGGATATCGGCCACCCACCGATATTTAACCAATCAGCCCTCTTTTTCTTCTTCTTCTTCCTCAAAAGCTTTTTTTTAATTTTTTTTTTACAGAATTTGAAACTTCTAAAGACAAGCGATGGAAAAAAATATTGATACACTGAAATATTGCAATATTTTCAGATGCTCATATATTGACATTTAAAAATGTATCGATCTATTTTACCATCTTGCGATATTTCATTGTTCTGTTACAAAATCTCGTGAGAATTCACAAAATATCGTGAGATTTTGTAACAGAACGATGAAATGTCGCAAGATTTTGTCAGTAAAATAGATTGACACCGCGTTTGTAAGTATTGATTTGATATTGGCCTATGAAAATATCGCCATATTTCAGTGTATTGATATTTTTCCCATTCTTATTTTTCAAAGTGTCAGAAACGGATATCAAAACTGCTATTTGCAATGACTGCTTATTTTTTTCAGCTTAAATATCGGTATCGATATCGGTTATCGGCCACATAAGTTTTAGAATATCTGCATATCGGATATCGGCCAAAATTCCAATGTCGTGCATCCCTCACAATAACATGTATGTTACCGGGTCATGATGTGGGACTTGTTGGAATGATGTAACAGTTTGCTGTTATCGGCCGATACTTACCTGCTCCCTGTTTGCTGTATTTCCTCGAGCCTTTGCAGAAGTGCAGCTCCCTCGAGGGAACAGACACAGGCATGAGGGAAACGTAAAATAAGGAAACTAAAGTACTTCCTCGTCCTGGAAATCATCGTCATCGTCGTCATGCTCGGCAGTTGAAACGGCGCCGGTTCAGAGGTGTATCAGGTCTGATCTGTTCTCTGCTCCCCCAGGTCTGGCCAGTCCCAGGTTCCGCATCGGCGACCAGGAGTTCGACGCCCTCCCTGCTCTGCTGGAGTTTTATAAAATCCACTACCTGGACACCACCACGTTGATAGAGCCCATCAACAAGTCCAAGCACCCCTTCTACATGGGGCCGGGCGGGTGCCCCCCGCCGCGCCTGGAGGACGAGTTCGTGCGGGCGCTCTTCGACTTCCCCGGCAACGACGAGGAGGACCTGCCGTTCAGGAAGGGAGACGTTCTCCGGGTTCTGGAGAAGCCAGAGGAGCAGTGGTGGAACGCCCAGAACTCTGAGGGCCGGACGGGGATGATCCCGGTGCCGTACGTGGAGAAGTACCGGCCGGCGTCTCCCAGCTCGGCGGCGGGGCCGGGGGGGCCGCCGGCCATGCACGGGAACTCTGACGGCTCTGCGGCCCAGTCCGGCGCGCCGCTGCTAGGAGACCCCAGCCAGTACGCCCAGCCCACCCCGCTCCCCAACCTCCAGAACGGACCCGTCTACGCCAGAGCCGTGCAGAAGAGGGTGCCCAACGCCTACGACAAGACCGCCCTGGCCCTGGAGGTCAGTGCTCCCCCCCCCCAATCTTGGTAGCAATGGTGCTATGAAATGCTGGACCGTCGGGATGTAACGATGGTAAAATGGTTAACCGCGATAAAACTCCCAACGATAAAGAATACCGCGTCAAATTTGAATTATGGTTAAAACCGTGACTGATTACTGCACGGTGAAAAGCAGCAGCACACCCAGTTTGCAACGTTTCATTGATGAAAACATGGTGGAAGGTAACGAAGGCGTCCACATGGACAGTTCGCTGGAGATTTCTCCCCCTTTAAAAAGGACAAAGTAGACATTTAGTCCCATTTTGGATGTTTTTAAAGGTGCTGGTGGGTATTTCTATAATACCGTGATAAAAACGATAACCATGATCATTTCGGTCACAATAATTGTGATGTGAAATTTTCTTATCGTTACATTCTACGCGAGCGTTTGGGGGGGGGGGGGGGGGGGCGCTGAATTTTGAACTTGTAAAATCAGAAACAGAACATATGCGTCGGTATCAGCGACACATCTTTAACTTACTTAACCGTAAAACTGAATTCAGATAAGCTGGGAAGAAAAGATTTTTTTAAATCTGAAGGCAGTGATTATAGAAATATACCTTAGGTTATGACCAGTGACTCTCACGCTGTCAGCTACTCACAAGGACAACTTTGTGAAAACAAGAATACCAGTAAAAATATGAGGAAAAAAATACGGCTGAACGATTTGGGGAAAAAATCTAATTGCCATTTTTTTTTCCTCAGGTGTTTTCCAAGCAGTTTCCCCATGAAATCCAGGTAGAATCAGTTCAGTGTAACAAAAACATGATTAAACCAATGAATCCTTCCAGAAAGCAAGAACTCAAAGATAACTTTCGTTCCCAACCTGGACCTGATTTCTAGGAGTTTATACGAGCATTTACTCACCGGTAAAGTTTCTGCATCACTTTGAGTCCTTGGACAGATATAGGGGATTATCACGCTTACCGGAAGTTCACGGATTTTGACACTTCCTCTTCCGGGCCATGTTAACGACAGCCGTTCCTGCTCTGTTATACTGTTTAAATCGGATAAACTCCAAACATACTCAAGTTTTCATTCCAGACTGAAGTGATACTGGATCAAAGCTATCGATTCGCCGCGGTGAAGGGCCGAACTTTATAATAAAACACACGTTTGTTTGTCGCCGGTGGGGCACAACACCGGCACTTCACAGCATGCTAGCATTAGCCAGCTAGCGTTTACTGACGTGCTTAACATTGTGAGTCTTAAAACACACATACATCTGAAAATCGGGTCTGTACCCCCCCGTTTCCAGTGGAACAACTGGGGACTGCCAAGAAAGGAGACGCTTTCAGATGCTTGTGTGTTTTCAGCCGCACAAAGTTAGGCCCCCAAAAAATGAAGTAGAAGAAACATTTAGTACCTACAACCTTTATTTGTGCAGTAGATGATTTGAAACGACATTTCTACATTGCAGTTTAAATACAAATTACATATTAATTAAATTATTGAATTGAACAACCCAAAAAAAAGAAGCTACATCGTATGTATATCGTTATCATGATATAAAATTTGTTATATCGTGATATGGATTTTAGTTATATTGCCCAGCCCTGTTGCCGGGTGAAGTAGCGATGTTTGTGGCAGGTTGGGAACAACACCTGATGCTGTTGTTTCAGTCCCACACAGCCGATGTGCTGGTTTTCCTGTGAACGCAGATTTCTGCAGAAGCATCACGTTCAGTAACGGTTCTGAGCCTGACGCCGTTGCTAGGCAACTTCAGGGAGCTGATCCTGAACACGCCTGTTCTCAGCAGCAACACTGCTGCTGCTGACTTCACCTGACCAGATGATGCAGGGAAACTGCACGACGGCCGATAACAAAATCACGCTCATTAAAATTGCAAACGCGATTAATTGTTCAGGCCTAAAAAGAAAAACCTAATTGCCATTTTTCTGACCAATATTGTGATTTGCTTTTAGATTTAACATTTTACATTCCAGCTTCTGTTCGGTGTTCATGCTAAATACATTTCCTAGATCAGATGGAGAATTATCAGGTGAAAACATAAATACGAGCGACTCTTTCATCTACCACATGAACGCAAAGCTGAGACGTGACCAACAACACGATGCAACCTGAGGCCAGCCTGGTTTCCACCGCGGCCGAGCAGGCAGAAACTTCAGGAGCGCACACCGAAATCAACTTCCACAGCAAACGTTCACATTTTCTCTCGTTTTCACTGAATTACTGATGAATAACTGAATAAATGCAGAAACTGCAACGTTATCCGGTCATGGCACATTCAGGTTCCACATCGCTCTGTGTTCAGTGTCATGTTTCAGTTGTTGGTGGCGGTTTTATCTGCAGATTCCACACAAAACGCTTTCTGTTCACGCAGTTCTGTCTCGTATTAGTTTGTCCTCCTATTGGCTCATTGCACAAATGTATATTCAGATATATTTGAACTATGTGTTAATTTTAGGGGTGCACCGATTGATCGGCCAGCCGATCGATCGGCTCCGATTTCCTTAATTTTGGGGGATCGGGGATCGGCCGATCAATAAATGGAAAACCGATCTTATCTACCGATCGTATTTACTTCTGCTAAAGTCACTTTTGGTGGTCTAAGTTTTGTTAGTTTGTCTTGTAGATTATTTTATTTATTACTTAAACCTTATTATATGCATTGCAAAATAAGCAAAATATTGTTGTGAACTTTATTTTTAGTAAGAAGCTCAAAGCCAGTTTGAAATGCAACCAGTTGAGCTAGTTTTGTGTTTAATAATGTGAAAAATGAGACTGAAGGAATGGAAATTATATTTTTGTAGTTTGGACAGCAATGCGAAACTTTTCATTCATATTTAAGAACAGTAGCTTGTGCAGTTAAAACTAGTTTGCATTGAGCTACATTAAAGTTGCATTGAAGATATTTGCTGTTAGTTTTCAAGAAACATTGGTATCGGCAAAAATCGGTATCGGCGGGTTAGATTTCTTTAAGATCGGCAATCGGTGATCGGCCAGAAAACTGCAATCGGTGCACCCCTAGTTAATTTTAGAGCAAATATTCGAACGTCATCTCGGAGCAGTTTTGACAGCGCTCGTGTTCAGGAAGAGGGAGCAGTCCTGATCCAGACTGGGTCAGTCTTGGTCTTTCCGTCCTCATTTGGTTCTGGTTCCTTCTTCCTCGGCTCATGTTGTTGTTGTTGTTGTCCACGGACATGAAAAGCGAACCCGCTGAGCTGGGTCATTCAGAGCCTGGCTGTTGAGTCCTGGTAAACTGGAACCTGCGGTTCTGGATCTGAGCCGGCTGAACTGTCCGGAAGCCAGAGCGGGGCCCCCACAGAGCAGGTCGCTGGGGGAAGGAAATAGTTTGTGTTTGGGAACAGGACCATTTCCTCCGGTTTCTGTGAAGCCAGGAATCCAGCTGAGCGCCCCCCCCCCCCCCCCCCCCCCCCTCGTGGTGCTGGACGCTGCTGTGGAACGTACCTGATCCAGAAGTCAGATCCTGCTGGTTTCAGCTGTCAGTGCAGAAACATTTGCTCGTTTGTTCGCCGGGGAATCAAGTTTAGTCCGACAAAGAAATCAGTTTTTATTTCATTTCCTGGTCTGAAGTCCAGAAACTCGTGGTGCTGTTACGTAGCCGTCCTTTAGTTTGGGATTGTACCAGCAGCTGTGATGGACATCCGTGCTTGAAATTTTCAATCCCTCCCTTTAAAGAAAGGGCTGAATTCACAACAGGCATTCAAATTAGGGCTGCTCCATAATTGAAAGAATCATTATCAGGATTGTTTTGGCCAATGTTGAAATCACAATTATTCAAATTATTATTTTCTAGTTACATGATGCATTCATTTAGCATTTCTTCCAAAGGTTTCTAGCTTTGAAAATAAATATAGAGCACAGATATGAACCTCACAGCTGTTTTGCAGTGTATAAAACAACAAATTAATTAGGGATGCTCGATATAATCAGCCCCCGATCGGTATCGGCCTATATCGGCCTTAAAACTGAGTATCAGACATCAGCCACCCCCCCGATATTTAACTGATCAGCTGTTTCTAAAGTAAAAAAAAAGTCTTCTTCTTCAAAAACATCTTTTTTACAGACTTTAAAGCTTCTAAAGACGGTTTGTCAGATGTTCTGTGTGAACAGAGTTTATACACAGTAAATCACCAAATATCCCTGTTTTGGGTTGTTTTCTTATCTCAGGGAGCAGAAACTCCAGCTGCTTCTAGGATATCACGCACATATCCTTTAGTTTGGTCATTAAGCTTGACTTGTTCTACATAAACACAGGTTAAGCTATTTTTCTAGTTTTTCACCAGGAATATATGATACATAGTTCATTTTTCAGCTTTAATATCAATATCGGTTATCGGCCATATGAGTTTTAAAATATCAACATATTGGATATCAGCCAAAATTCGACAATAATGAGTGACAGGTCAGGCTTGTTGATGTAAACAGGAGCAATAAACAATAATTCTGGCGTCGTAATGTGAGTGGAGCAAACGATAACATGTATGTTACCGGGTCATGATGTGGGACTTGTCGGAATGATGTAACAGTTTGCTGTTATCGGCCGATACTTACCTGTTTGCTGTATTTCCTCGAGCCTTTGCAGAAGTGCAGCTCCCTCGATGGAACAGACACAGGCATGAGGGAAATGTAAAATAAGGAAACTAAAGTACTTCCTCCTCCTCCTGGAAAACACCATCATCATCATCATCATCGTCATGCTCGGCAGTAAAAATAGTGCAGGTTCAGACGGGCATGTTTGATGCCGATCCTCTACGACCGGTTGGTTTTCTCCTCTCCGGTTGGCCGTCGCTGACTCAGCATGTGGTCAGTAATTAGCTCACGTTCCCGCTTTCCCTTCATCCTGGCTAACTGAAGCCCACCTTCATTATCTCATTAGTTTCCCGTGGCTGAAGTATTTACTCACCGCACGGTGTGAAGCTTTACCTCCACGCCTGCCCGAGCACAGCGTTCAGAAGTAATGAAATACCAGCGGTATCTGCTGTGACATGGCTTTGTCATAAGTATGATACTACATGCATTGTATGATTAATAAAATGTATATTATATAATAGAAGCTATAATACTTTAATACTTTTATCTTCCATCCAGGCTCGACCGCACTGACAACCTTAAAATCAGCTCTGCTTCATGATGTGTTCATGAACTGTGTAACAGACCCCCCCACTAACAGCATCAGTGTTTATATGCAGATGATATAATAAATCATATTAATCATCGTGACAGCTGAATGCTGTGAAGGCACGTTACATTTCTGAACTTCATCACAGAATAATCATCAATAAATGACTGAAACGTGGTGATTAAAATCCCCACTGATGACAAAAAAGGTTCATTTTTGTTTAAAGTGCTAATGAAACCGTTTCCTGCAGTGGAGTCGCGTTAAATATCCTTAAAGTTCACATCTCAGATAAATGCTGGAATAAACACCTACAGCTGATCCATTTTAAGCTGCTACTGCGACGTGCATTCTCCATGTGCAGGAGGAGAAACTCCGGCTGCTCCTGGAGGAGCGACTGCTTCCTCCTCCATCTCTCTGATTAAACTAAAACAGACCTGCAGACCTCCATAAACTGCTGTTGGTTCCAACACCGGAGAAGCTGATCCAAACCGGAACCAAACCTAAGATGCATCACAGCCGTGCTGCGTTCAAGACAGCTGGGAAATAACGCGATCATCATCAGCCCAACAAGGATAAAACTATTAAAAGAACACGTGGGCTTCGTTACAAAGCCAATAATGAAATCAATTAAATCTACGATATTTTAGGGGGTTAAGAATGTTTCAGGGGCTCCAGTTCCCCTAAAACAGCCGAACAACATCTCTGTCCCTGGTAGAGTTTAAAAACACCGATGTTAGTGTCTGATCCTGAAGTGGTTCATGTGTTTTCTGTCCGCGGTGCTGGAGCCCCGCTTTTATCTTAGTGATGAAACCAGAGACTTCAATGTTATTTCAGCCAATCAGAGTCCTTCAAAAACTCCAAAATGCTGAACATCCAATGACGTAAACAATCTTTTTTCTTCTTTCATGTGAGGTTGTTTGAGCGTGAAAGAGTCTCACATTTGTCATTTTGGTGTTGGTTTTTTCAAGCATTTTTATTCATCAGATCACATGCATAGAAGACAGATAGTTATTTCTTTTGCAGGGAATTTAGTTCCCTCTCTGTAACGCTGCCATTCCAGTTCAAACTGGAATTTTTCCCACATTTTTTTTGCATTTTATCTTGAAACAACTTCTCATTGAGCTTTTTAATTGTGGTTGCTATAATCTATACTTAGGTCTGCTCTGTGCACCTAATAACGGCCTGCCGCCTACAGGCTAGTTTTATTTATTTTAACCCACTTTTCAGTTTTAGGCAGCGGGAACATTGTGTGTACAAACTGTAACTTAAAGGGTTGAAATTAATTTACAGGCCATTGGCCAGTCTGTGCCCCTAAGAAACTTAATGTGACTTAAAAAAAACAACAAAAAAAAAAACACTGTAACACAAAAAGTAAAGATGCAACTAAAACATTTTTGCACCCTTTTTAAATACTCCAGGGCTCTGATAGTCCTGTACAAAAAACAAAAAATTGCACGAACCATATTTATTTTAACCCCATTTTCAGTTTTTGGAAGTTGGAGCACCATGTATGCAAAGTGGAATTTAAAGGGTTAAAATTTTAAAACTCATTGACTTTTTGCTATTGATGGTTAGACCAGAAGTCAGTGATGACAGCCATGAAAGAAAATGGCAACTTTTCATTTTTAGATAATATTTACAGGCCATGAACTGACATTGGCCAGAATGTGGCCTTAAGAAGCTGGACGTTACTTTTTCTTATGGAGCTGTGAGGGTTAAAGATCACTATGAAATCTGCATATGAAAATATCGTGATATTTCAGTGTTCATATTTTTCCCAGCTCTAATGAAAAAGTAATTTTGGCGTGAAACTGATTCACCGTCAGCCGTCATGGCTGAAGGTGTGTCAGGCTGCAGCCGTCAGGCATGCGAGCGTAACGACTGCGCCGGTCTGACTCAGACCTGGATTTTGGACCCGCCTGTTGGGCCCTGTTTACTCTGATGAGATGACTCAGAAGCAGCCACTCCTCAGGTCGCCTGTAACCGCTGGTAACCCGTTATCCAACCCTTAATGTCCGATATCAGCTGATAGCGATCTCTGCAGACAACTGTGAGGTTGTGTCTGTCATATTTATTTATAGAGATTTATTTCTCTATCAGTAACAGTGCACCTTATTTAATCTGATGTGCATTTAAGATATGGAATGGTTTTGTTTCTTTTAGAAAATGTTTGAGAGGCTGCTGATAGTTTTCACTGGAAAAATAAATATTTCTCATTTATACAGTGAAGTCTTTTTTGTTTTTTTAACAGTATTGATGTCATGACTTGGTATGTATGTAGGGATGCACAATATAATCGGCCTCCATCGATATCGGCCTTAAAACTGAGGGTGGCCAATCTCCAATACTAACGATATTTAACCGATATTGATCCGATCAGCCCGCTGTTTCTGAAGTCCAAAAACCCCCAAAACTTCCTCTTCTTCAAAAACTTCTTTTTTACTGACTTAAAAACTTCTAAACATATTACAACTTCAGTCAGGAAGCTTAAAGTGAAGATTGGTTTTTATTTTAGAAACAAATCTTGCTTTTCTTTCTGTGCACAGAAAAACCTTTGTGGAAGCACCGTTTGTGTCTGTGATCGATGACGGTGACGTTCCGTACTCGCATGCAGCTTCTTCCATTCTGCAAAAACTAGTCTGTGGATCATGCATCTGTACGGTTTATTACAAATGCAAAATCCCGCACTCACCACTGCATTCTCTCTGATCTGGTAGGGAAGCACCGATCCGATATTTGATGTTTCGGTATCTACCAATCCAGAAAAAGGAGGAAAAAGCAGCATGGTGGTTTGATGACACACCTCATTGTGTGAAAACAGACTGGGATCTTTCTTTTGTGCAACATCAGACTTGACTTTAAAATATTTTTACCTGTTTTTTTTTTAAAAAAGGAGATAAATGTACTGAATTACTTATTTAACAACTGCACACACAGTAATCTTAGATAAACTTTAACAATCTTAAAGCAGCTTCACAAGCTTGCTCACGTGAAAATATAACCAAACGTCCTGGTTCAGTCAGTGCAGTTAAATAAATGCAAAATGCAGTACTAATAAAGATAAATGACCTAATAAAGGGACTGAAATTGAGAAAAAAAATCTCCACTAGTTTGGTTGATAGATAAATTCAAAACAGCAAATCATCTTTTTAAAATGGTTTAGTACAATTATGAAAATAGAAATGAAAGATCCACGACAAAAGCAGCTGAATAAACAAACGCTTCATCGAGTTTTAACCTGGAGGTCATTTCCAATCAGCGGATTGGATTAAAAAAAATAAAAAGTCTCTCCCACACTGCGCCGGATGCCCGTGCGCATACAAACACTTTTTTAGACGTCACCAGACAGTTAAAGTCATGGCAGCGCGCACTGAGAGCCCCGTGTTTGTGTTTCCACTGATGGTGCCTTTAAGTTACACACTAATGTCGGAATTTCCTAACTCCAAGTCAGAGCTGCAGTCATAATCCTCCGTGAAATCGGATCTTTAGCTCCGAAAGTCGGATTCATCTCACCAACCTGACATAAAATTAATGCTGTCTGCTGCTTACAGTAGTTGGTTATTTTGTTGTATCAGGCTGCTTCGTGCTGGCAGCTCTCCACCGTACGATTACGTAGATCTGAGCTCCCATTTCCGACACACATCGTCTTCAACTGAACACACCACGAGCTTCATACCTCAGGGTGCTATGGAGAAACTTCTACCTGCATGTGTGCCTGTCGCAGTTATCTATGGAGAGAATTCTGCTTCTTTATCATTTAATCAAATAAATAGAATATATTTAAAGCCCAAAAAGAGATTTGAGAGCAAAATAAAGTCAGGGGCAATCAAAAACAATTTTTGAGATCAAAACAGAACAGGTAGCAATTGAAAAATAAAAATAGACGGCATATTTCTTCAACTTTAATCAATAAAAATGTTTGAAAGTAAAAACATACAAGTATTTTTCTTATGAAAAAAAAAGAATTCGCGAAATATAGCGAGGTTTTGTAAGTAAATTAGATCGATACCGTGTTTTGTAAATATCGATTCGATACCGGTGTATATAAAAATATGGCGATATTTCAGTGTATCGATATTTTTCCCACCGCTATTTTTCAAAGTGTCAGAAGCGGATAAACAAACTGCTGTTTGCAATGACTGCTTATTTTTTTCAGCTTTGATATCTGTATCGATATCGGTTTTAAAATACTGACATATCGGATATTTGCCACAATTCCAATACTGCGCATGTGTGTTATCGGTTATCAGTATCGGCCTTTATGAGCTGACATTTATCAGTATTATTCTGCTCCTGATGCTTGGTCTCTAACCCCCCCCCCTCCCTCCCTCTCTCCCCCCCCACAGGTGGGCGACATGGTGAAGGTGACCAAAATAAACGTGAACGGCCAGTGGGAGGGGGAATGTAAAGGTAAGCGAGGCCACTTCCCCTTCACGCACGTCAAACTGCTGGACCAGCACAACGCCGAGGACGAGCTCAGCTGAGGGCGGACCACCGGGACCCCCCCGGACTCTAGTGTTAGACCCTTCCTCCCCCCTCCCCCGCTCCATCCTCACCTCCTCCCCCATGTTTTCTCACCAAGTACAGTTCCAGAGAATCATAGAGAACAACGTGGTCCCTGCTGGACCCCCCCCCCCCCCATCTGCAGCGTTCCACTGCTTCCTCCTCCCGTGATGACTGCTGTTGTGTCGTCTTCATCCGTTTCCATGGCAACACCGCCGCCCCCGCTGCCTTCATGTCAGGTTGGGAGACGCGGGTTTCACGTGCGGGATGACGTGGATTCTTCTGACGGAGGGGGGGGGGTCACGCAGCCGGAGCCGAACAACGCAGACGTGGTATTTCCCCGAGTTTGCACCTGCACATGAATGCAGCATCACGCTGAGGGGGCCCAGGCTGCTGCAGGGGGGGGGGTTCTCATCCAGGCCATGAAGGCAACACTACGTTCCCCCACCTCAGCACCCCCCCCCCAAGTACCACGAGTAGATTTTGTATGATACTAGAAGATACTGTAATGAAATGAAGTCCTACGTGCGAATCATTTCATGCTGCGTCATGTTTTGTTATCTTTGTAGTTTCCTGATTGCTGGTGCACATTTTTTACTGCTGCATGCTGGGAAGGGAGCGAAGGCTCGGCAGTGGAAAATGAACTCACTGAAGTCCCCCCCCATGTGTTGTCATTCTGCATCTGATGTACATGATTGAAGTTGAACAGAGTGAATGTAGGCTGTGACCATGTTAGTTCGTCCCGCCCCCTCCCTGAGTGTCAGAGGGGGTTCCTGCCCTTCGTTTGGTCGCCACCTCACACCTTTAACACCTTTAATTCTGCTCCCTGATTTGATCCTTCGCTAGTTTTTCATTTAAACGTCTCGTCTGGTTTCATGCTGCGGCCAGAATCAACCGTCTTTCTTCTTTTATCGTTTTAGCTCAACCTCTCATGTCTTTATTGCCAAGAATTGAAGTTGGTTTTTTGTACTTTTTTTTTTTCTCCCCCAAAAAGTTGCGATTGAATCTATATGTCAACATGACAATCACCCCCCCCCCCCCCCCCCACCCCCCGTGCATCGTGATTCTGAACACTTTAAAGCTGTGTCTCATGTTGCACGCTCACGTGCAGATTCGTCGTCGCTGCAGCGCGTCGAGTGCTGCCCCGTCTGAAGGAGCCTCAGAATCCAGCCTCCAAACCCCCACGCAGGAGCTACGTATCCCACAATTCATTGCGCACAAGACTGGAGGGAATAAGCAGCAGAGCTGCAAGTAGAGATGGAAGATGTTGGAATTTTGGCCGATATCCGATATTTTAAAACTCATGTGGCCAATAACCAATATCGATACCGATAACAAAGCTGAAAAATAAATGATGCAAAATTCATTCCTTGTGCAAAAATAGAAAAAAAAACCTCAACTTGTGTTATATAGAACAAGTAGGGGTGGGAAAAAATATCGATGCACCCAGTTATCGCAATATTTCTATATGTTATTATATATATATATAAAAAAGCAATATCAATCCATTTTATTAACAAAATCTCGCGAGATTTTTTCGTTCTGTTACGAAATCTCGTGATTGATAGATCGATACGGCATTTTTAAATGCTCATATGATATCGGCATATGAAACTACACATACTTCAGTGTGTTCATATTTTTTCCCACCCCTAACAGGTCAAGTTTAACCACAGTTCAAGCAAAACTAATGGATATGTGCGTTTTATCCGAGAACCACCTGGATTTTCTGTCCAAAAACAGGATATCTGGTTATTTACCGTGTATAAACTGTTCACACAGAACATCCCAGAAGAAACTGTCTTTCCAAGTTTTAAAGTCTGTAAAAAATAAGTTTTTGGTTCTGTAGACCAGCAGCCTGATCGGTTAAATATCGGTGGCCGATGTCCGATACTCAGTTTTACGGCCGATATGGGCCGATACTGATAGGGGGCCGATTATATGGTGCATCCCGAGCTACGAGTGTAAGATTTGGATATATTTGCTGATTGTTCTATGTTACTGGAAGTGTTAACTGGTCAGAAACACCCGAGTCTCTGTGGAAAATGTAAAACTATGTGGACAAGCTTTTGTCCGAGCACCTGTTTGACATCACTCAGGTGTTTACGTTCAGGTAACCGATACATGAAAAGGAATAAAATGTCCGCTTCCATTAAGTTTGTCCAACGTATCTGAAGGAATAAGTGGAAAGAAAGCCGTCACTAGACAGCTGTGGAGTCTGCAGTTGCTAGGCAACGGGACTGGAGCACCATGGGAGATTCTGGTTGGCTAGGATGTCCCGTTCACGGTGCGCGGACTCCGTAGCTACGAAGTCTGCAACATGAGACACGGCTAACGTGAGCGGTGAGGATCGGTCCGCATGACGGCTCCCGCTGGGAGGGGCAGCCTCGGCCACGGCCTGCAGGGGGCGCTGAGGAGCCGGAGCTTGACCTGAACAGAGTGCACTTACTGCTTTCCCTCCGCTGGGGGCGGGGCGGGGCGCTCTCCTGCCTCCACTCCTCCATCTGATCAGATCCGTCTCTCTGCCGCCCGTCAGCACTCGGCAGGTGCTCAGCCGCACAAATCTGCATTTTGTTGCCAATGAAACCACCGAGAAGTATTTTTTTAGTCGCCCTGCATGAAGTCACTCACGTCCTTTTCATACGAAGGAGCTGATGGCGAAATGCCAGCGGAAACTGTGTAATATCAATATGTGCCATTTTATTATAACACTATATTCTTTCAAGACAACTGAAATGACCTTTTTATTTTCTGTAGCATGTAATGTGTTAATATGATAGTAAATAAAGTCAAACCCATGACGATGACTTGTGGTGCGTGCTGGACTTTTTCATGCCGTTATATATGCCTCACATGGCCGTTGCCTAGCAACAGAAATGTTTGCTGGGGTATTTTTAGTCATGCTAAAGCAAATTTCCAAAGGTGAAGCTCTGGCAGCAGTTAGCGTAGCGCTTACAGAATTAAAGAACGGATCGGCCGGAAGGTCCCGGTTACCACAACCCTGCTTAAACACAAGGCGGCGCCAGGAAGTCGTGGTAGAGTGGAGGTGGGGGCGTTGCCAGAGAGACTGATGCTGCGTTCCATTTTCATCGGAACTGGGAAGTGGGAACTGGGGGGTGACGTCACACCCGACCAACTTGCGTTCCAGCTCACTGGTCGGAAAACCAGTTAGCAACCTAGCAAAACAACGTGTTTGCTAAGGCTATTGTTATTAGCCGTTGTTAGCACAGCTGGTGTTGTAGTTCACATATACCACATGAAAAATGTGAATTACACTACAGCAGCTTCCCCGTACATCTGTATAAACCAATACTACGTGTACGATTGATTTATGCAACAACATATAAGTAAGAAGTGTAAATAAATGTAACATTACAGACGCTTCTAAAACTGCTAACACTGGGCGCGGCCATCTTTAAATCTGAACTCGGAGCTGCGAGAGTTGTCCGACTTTCCGAGTGGGAAATCCGACTTCAGGGGGGCGTTCCACTTGAAACTTCCTACTCGGAACTGGGAATTTCCGACTTCCGAGTTCAAATGGAACGCAGCATGAGGATGGAAAGAGAGGGAAAATAGAGAGAGAACCGTTTATTCTGACATTTATCGTGTTTACATGGTTTTAGCTGGTTTTCTGTCGTTTTCTTACTCAGGGACGAGTAACCTGCAGCAAGATTAGCATCGTTTCTTCTTTGTTTTTATGACATTAGTAATTTAGGATTTTATTTTATTTTTTAAAGATTTTTTATCATGCAAGTCTCAGTTTATGTTTGTACATGAGGCCCAGATGTGTAAAGATTTGCATGGATTTCCTCCTGAAACCCGGCGGACGATCAAATCCTGATAACGTACGCACAAAAGTTTTCTATGTATGAATCTGTGCACACGCGGGGATCCGAGTACTTTGAGAGGGACCCAACTGCAGTCACGAGGCGTGGCCATATATCCAATCCACGCCGGAAGTTTGTTCTTCATGTAACTTACTGAAGTCTGACCCTGACCCTTCTAACCCGAACCACCCGACTACACCATACGCATCTGTTTGCGAGCTGCAGATAAATACTCGTAGTGGTGTTTAACTAACCTCCGCTGGAGACTTCCCGTTTGGACCGGATATATGGCGGCGTCCTCATCGGTTATGTAACTGCACTTAGGTTCTCTGGAGTACTTTTCCTTTCTACATCCCATCAACGTGGAACTGAGCCACATGTTGGAGAACCTGATGCCTCCCTGTCCACACCCCCGACATAAATACGCAGATGACATTTAAATGAGATCTGCAGCGGGGGTTCTCTCCTCTGGGGGGGGGGTCAGAGTCACACAAGCTGAAATAAGAAGTCTGACATAAAGTTGATGTGAAGCGGAGGACGGCTTCTCTTCTTTCAGGGTGGTGGAGTTCACGCGGGTGATCCGGATTTTCTGAAGGTAAATAAATACGTGTTTGTGAAACGTGTTTATCCAGCCCCCCCCCCCCCCCCCCCCCATGTAACTGGAGATACTGGATTTATTAGCCAACACTATCACCATAACCGGACGCGCAGCCTCGGGGATTCCTCCTGCATCAGTCTCGGGGATTTCCTCCTCCCCGGGGACGCAGACGTCACCGACCTGAGACTGTGACGCAGCCAGACCGGCTGGATCATTTCAGCGGCTCCTTAAGGGAATAAAATATTTAGGAATAATGTTTCCCAGAAATTTGGACAAAATCGTGCCATGTAACTTTGAACCTCTCCTTGAAAAGGTTAGCAGAGATTTGGAAAGATGGTCCCGTCTTTATGAAGAAAAGTCCATGTGATTAAAATGAACGGTTCTGCATCGACTCCAGTCCCTCCCACTAAACATCCCTGTAGAATATTTCCAACATTTGAAGTTTTTATGGAACGGTAAAAGGCCAAGGATACATCTCCGTTAACTGCAGAAGCCTGTACTGAAGGGGGGGGGGCCTGGGATGGCCAAATCTTTTTTTTGATTATGACACATTCAATCTGAAGCAATCCCCCCCCCCCCCCCCCCCCCCCCCCCGGAGAGAGCGCCACCTTGGTATGCAATGGAGCAGTCAGTGTGTGTTTCCATTCCTCCGTCAGCCAGAATGCCTCCAAATGCCCGATCTCATCCTGTTATCACTCATTTTCAGGGACTACGGAGAAAGGTGCCTCGCATGCTCAACATTAACCCTTTTTTAAGTTTTTCCTCTGGTCTGTGGGACAACCCCAAACTCCTGATTGGTAAATCATCACCTGTATGGAAGGAGTGGGTGACTAAGGGGGTAAATACTCTAGGTGACCCATATAGAGATGGTGTTCTTAAATCATTTGACGATCTGGTTGAACAATTCAAGCTAGATAACAATCAATTCTGGACATGTCTTCAGCTGAGACACCGCTTTGTCTCCTTGTGACGACCTTCTACACACACACCACCCCAGGCTTGGACCTCGTTCAGGAGATTTTACGTATTGCAGAGAGGAGGCGTGGGGCCCCCCATTATTATTCCTTGCTCATGAACAACTCGGGTTATCTGTCCAACACAGCTTTGAAAAACTTATGGGAAGCGGATCTGACCGTGACATTTACAGAACGGGAGCGGGATACAATCGTTGAAATCACCCAAATAGGTTGTTCAGGGTAGGGATGAAAGAAACGCCGGACTGTTGGAGGTGTGAAGGTGAGTTGGGTACCCTGACTCATGCCCTGAGGTTCAGACATTTTGGAAAAGGGTTCACGAAATTATCACAGAGGTCATAGGAGTGGATTTAGATTTTTGCCCCAGTCTTAGGTAACCCTAAACCCATCGCCCATACTGAAAACCCTTAGTAACTGGATTCAGAGAAGAGTAATGATAGGTAATCATGTGATAATGAGAAAGTGGACAGATGCAGAGGGCCCAGGATTTCATGACTGGATGACAGAGCTAGGCAGAGTAGCTGGTTTGTTTCCAGGACTGAGCTCTTTTCAGGGTAGCTGAAATGTATCTGAACACTGTGATCATTGTGGGTTTGGGGATGGAAATGAAGGCTGAGCTGATCGGGTTCATCTCAACATCTGGTCACTGAAAGACGACCTGCAGATTGTGGGTTTTAGATGGGACAATGAATGGATGTATAACATTGTGGTGGTTTCCTCTGTTTAAGATATGGAGCAAGGATTGATCTTGGACGTATGTAGTTTTTGCTTTTGTTCTTTTTTCTGTTGTTATTGTTGTGTGTGTGTGTGTGTTTTTTTTTTTTTGTTGTTACTTTTACTTTATGGTTTATTGTCATAAGATTGTGTATTTAATTGCATTCTGCTTTGTTTACTCTTCTCTTAATTGTTTTGTAAAACCTGTGCTTAAAATCAATAAAAGTTTAATCAGAAAATATATATACTGAAAATATATAGATACTTAGTAAATATTCAATACTTGTCTGCATTTATATAGTTTTTGTATGTTCATTTAGTAGTTTTATGAAAATTTTTCTATATTTTGAATAAAAGTCTCAATGGTCAAGAACCTTTTTAGTTTATATTAGCTATAGATGTTCCAGTTAAAACACCCACAAATACTCCCATCAGTAACACCACAGTAGGAAAATGCCTTCATTAGCTGCTTTATCCTCTAGCTGAAATCCTCTGCTACCAAAACGGAGTTTATCTCAAAAACTAAAGACATAAATAGTTCCAATAACCCGTAAAGTGTTAAGGAGTATTTTTTTTTTAATTTTGTACATTTAGAAATGTTTCGGATCACAATGTTTTGTTTTTCTAGTTAGCAGGATGTGATGAAAACAATTCTGATTTTTGTTCATTTTTATATTCATGGCATTCTTTCAAGAGCATTCTAAGTTATTACTGTCACTGACGTTCATCGACTTGTAGCTGAAGTTGTACAGATTATGAAAATATAAAACACTTGAGGATACTCCCAGAAATGAGCCCACTATGCAGAAAAATACCAGAGCAGGTCCTGCAATAGGGAGCGTTTCTGTTGCAGTTAATAACTGTCAGAGCATGAGGAAAAACATTGAACTATCCGGGACTTTTTTACTTATGTGGGTAGTTCAAGGTCAGGATGGGCAATAGTAGTTTATGGTGCTTTTTCTTTTATGTTGATATAAAACTGTTTGTCCCTGAATAGAAAATCCCATGATTGTAGAGTCTGCATTAATATCTTGATTGTGAGGGTAGTATGAAACTTAAGTAAAACTTGAGAACAGAAGTACTGGGAAGAAAATACTTGCAAACAAAAATGATGTTGATGAGTAAATTAAACAAAACTAAGATTAAAAACTTCTTTCAATGATCAAATATTTAAAGGAGTGATGACATAGCAGTAAAAACACTTCAGACAGTGAGCTAGGTTTATCAGACAAGACAGCATTTAGAAAATAAATAAACTTACAGGTAATGATAAGGTTGTGGCCCCGTCCCTCAGTGTTGCTGCAGAAGTTTGCTTTTAAATCCATTTGTTTGAAAACCCAGACCTGACTGCACAGAAGTTACTACTCAGCTACACACACGCAGCTGAATCAGATAGGGAGGGGGGAGCGAAGCAAAGAGTGCATAGACCGTTAGGAGAAAGGACGGGGGGAGGCTGTTGACTTGAAAGTGTGCTCTTATTGGAGCAATTGAATTACGTAGAATGATAGAACTCCATAGAATGATAGAACTACGTAGAATGAAAGAACTACATAGAATGATAGAACTACTTAGAATGATAGAACTACGTACAATAATAGAACTACGTACAATGATAGAACTACGTAGAATGATAGAACTACGTAGAATGATAGAACTACGTAGAATGATAGATTTACGTAGAATGATAGAATTACGTAGAATGCTAGAACTACGTAGAATGACATAATTACATAGAATGATAGAACTACGTAGAATGATAGAACTACATAGAATGATAGAACTACGTACAATGATAGAACTACGTAGAATGATAGAACTACGTACAATGATAGAACTATGTAAAATGAAAGAAGTATATAGAATGATAGAATTACGTACAATGATAGAACTACGTAGAATGATAGATTTACGTAGAATGATAGAATTACGTAGAATGATAGAACTACGTAGAATGACATAATTACATAGAATGCTAGAACTACGTAGAATGATAGAACTACGTACAATGATAGAATTACATAGACTGAAAAAACTACGTACAATGATAGAACTACGTATAATGATACAACTACGTAGAATGATAAAACTACATAGAATGATAGAATAACGTACAATGATAGAACTACGTGGAATGATAGAATTACGTAGACTGATAAAACTACGTAGAATGATAGAACTAAGTAGAATGATAGAACTATGTAGAATGAAAGAATTACATAGAATGCTACAGTAGAACTACGTAGAATGATAGAATTATGTAGAATGATATAACTACGTAGAATGATAGAATTACGTACAATGATAGAACTACGTACAATAATAGAACTACGTAGAATGATAGAACTACGTAGAATGATATAATAACATAGAATGATAGAACTACGTAGAATGATACAATTCCATAGAATGCTTGAACTACCTAGAGTGATAGAATTATGATAGAACTACGTAAAATGATAGAACTACATAGAATGATAAAACTACATAGAATAGTAGAACTACATACAATGATAGAACTACGTACAATGATAGAACAACATAGAACGATAGAACTACATAGAATAATAGAACGACGTAGAATGATATAATAACAGAATGCTAGAACTACGTACAATAATAGAACTACATAGAATTATAGAACTTCGTACAATGAAAGAACTACATAGAATGATAGAACTACATAGAATGATAGATTTACGTAGATTGATAGAACTACATAGAATAATAGATTTACGTAGATTGATAGAACTACATAGAATGATAGAACTATGTACAATGATAGAACTACATAGAATGACAGAATTACGTAGAATTATCGAGCTATGTAGAATGATAGAACTACGTAGAATGATAGAATAACGTAGAATGATAGAACTACTTAGAATGATAGAACTATATAGAATGATAGAATTAGTAGAATGATAGAACTACGTAGAATGATATAATTACATAGAATGCTAGAACTACGTAGAATGATATTACTACTTAGAATTATAGAACTACATAGAATGATAGAACTACGTAAAATGATAGAACTATGTACAATGATAGAACTACATAAAATGATAGAACTACATAGAATGATAGAACTACATAGAACGATAGAACTACATACAATGATAGAACTACATAGAATGATAGAATTACGTAGAATTATGGAGCTATGTAGAATGATAGAACTACGTAGAATGATAGAATTACATAGAATGATAGAACTACATACAATGATAGAACTACATACAATGATAGAACTACATAGAATGATAGAAGAATGATAGAACTACGTAGAATGATTGAATTACGTTGACTGATAAAACTACGTATAATGATAGAACTACATAGAATGATAGAACTACGTAGAATGATAGAACTACGTAGAATGATAGAATTACGTAGACTGATAAAACTACGTACAATGATAGACCTACGTAGAATGATAGAATTACATAGAATGATAGAATTATATAGAATGCTAGAACTACGTAGAATGATAGATTTACATAGAATGCTAGAACTACGTACAATGATAGAACTACATAGAATGATAGAACTATGTAGAACAATAGAACTACATAGAATGATAAAACTATGTAGAATGATAGAACTACTTAGAATGATAGAACGTAGAATGATAGAACTACGTACAATGATAGAACTACATAGAACTATGTAGAATGATAAAACTACGTAGAATGGTGGAACTACGTAGAATGATAGAACTACGTACAATGATAGCACTACGTAGAATGATGGAACTACGTAGAATGATGGAACTACGTAGAATGATGGAACTACGTAGAATAATGGAACTACGTAGAATGATAGAACTACGTACAATGATAGAACTACGTACAATGATAGAACTACATAGAATGATAGAACTACATAGAATGATAGAACTACGTAGAATGATAGAACTACGTAGAATGATAGAACTACGTACAATGATAGAACTACGTACAATGATAGAACTACATAGAATGATAGAACTACATAGAATGATAGAACTACGTAGAATGATAGAACTACATAGAATGATAGAACTACATAGAATGATAGAACTACATAGAATGATAGAACTACGTACAATGATAGAACTACGTAGAATGATAGAACTTCGTAGAACGATAGAACTACATAGAATAATAGAACGACGTAGAATGATATAATAACATAGACTGCTAGAACTACGTACAATAATAGAACTACATAGAATTATAGAACTTCGTACAATGAAAGAACTACATAGAATGATAGAACTACATAGAATGATAGATTTACGTAGATTGATAGAACTACATAGAATAACAGATTTACGTAGATTGATAGAACTACATAGAATGATAGAACTATGTAGAATGATAGAACTACATAGAAAGATAGAACTATGTACAATGATAGAACTACATAGAATGATAGAATTACGTAGAATTATCGAGCTATGTAGAATGATAGAACTACGTGGAATGATAGAATTACATAGAATGATAGAACTACCTACAATGATAGAACTACATACAATGATAGAACTACATACAATGATAGAACTATGTACAATGATAGAACAACATAGAATGATAGAATTACGTAGAATGATAGAACTACGTAGAATGATAGAATTACATAGAATGATAGAATAACGTAGAATGATAGAACTACTTAGAATGATAGAACTATATAGAATGATAGAATTAGTAGAATGATAGAACTACGTAGAATGATATAATTACATAGAATGCTAGAACTACGTAGAATGATATTACTACTTAGAATTATAGAACTACATAGAATGATAGAACTACGTAAAATGATAGAACTATGTACAATGATAGAACTACATAAAATGATAGAACTACATAGAATGATAGAACTACATAGAACGATAGAACTACATACAATGATAGAACTACATAGAATGATAGAATTACGTAGAATTATGGAGCTATGTAGAATGATAGAACTACGTAGAATGATAGAATTACATAGAATGATAGAACTACCTACAATGATAGAACTACATACAATGATAGAACTACATAGAATGATAGAAGAATGATAGAACTACGTAGAATGATTGAATTACGTTGACTGATAAAACTACGTATAATGATAGAACTACATAGAATGATAGAACTACGTAGAATGATAGAACTACGTAGAATGATAGAATTACATAGACTGATAAAACTACGTACAATGATAGACCTACGTAGAATGATAGAATTACATAGAATGATAGAATTATATAGAATGCTAGAACTACGTAGAATGATAGATTTACGTAGAATGATGGAACTACGTAGAATGATAGAACTGCGTAGAGTGATAGACCTACGTAGAATGATAGAATTACGTAGAATGATCGAACTAAGTCGAATGATAAAACTGCGTAGAATGATAGAATTACATAGAATGCTAGAACTACGTACAATGATAGAACTACATAGAATGATAGAACTATGTAGAACAATAGAACTACATAGAATGATAAAACTATGTAGAATGATAGAACTACTTAGAATGATAGAACGTAGAATGATAGAACTACGTACAATGATAGAACTACATAGAACTATGTAGAATGATAGAACTACGTAGAATGGTGGAACTACGTAGAATGATAGAACTACGTAGAATGATGGAACTACGTAGAATGATAGAGCTACGTAGAATGATAGAACTACGTAGAATGATAGAACTACGTAGAATGATGCTGTCTGATTCAACTGTTTCTGAGCAGAGAGACAAAGCTGACAGACCATAAACAGGAACTTTGATTCTCACTCTGGACATTCACATGAACTCATCAGAGCACAACAGATCAGATTATACACCCAAAACCCCAGAAAAGTGAAATTTGATGTCACGGCACCTTTAAGTACAGATTAAGATTATTTACATTTACTCAGATATAAGATGGAATCGTAATATTATAAATTTACCAAAACATAATGTTCAAAAATCTCAAAGATACCAGAACATCATCATCATCATCATCATCATCACGCGTAGGGTCGTTGGGACTGACTGCGTTGCGTCTGTCTACGTCTGACTTCATGATCAGTACAGAGTTGCTGAGTCGTCAGGGACCATGAACGCATCATCTCAGCCGGACAAGTTCTCCAATGTGGAGACTGCAGGTACCATGAACGCATCATGTCAGCCGGACAAGTTCTCCAACGTGGAGACTGCAGGGACCATGAACGCATCATGTCAGTCGGACAGGTTCTCCAACGTGGAGACTGCAGGGACCATGAACGCATCATGTCAGTCGGACAGGTTCTCCAACGTGGAGACTGCAGGGACCATGAACGCATCATGTCAGTCGGACAGGTTCTCCAACGTGGAGACTGCAGGGACCATGAACGCATCATGTCAGCCGGACAAGTTCTCCAACGTGGAGACTGCAGGGACCATGAACGCATCATGTCAGTCGGACAGGTTCTCCAACGTGGAGACTGCAGGGACCATGAACGCATCATGTCAGTCGGACAGGTTCTCCAACGTGGAGACTGCAGGGACCATGAACGCATCATGTCAGCCGGACAGGTTCTCCAACGTGGAGACTGCAGGGACCATGAACGCATCATGTCAGCCGGACAGGTTCTCCAACGTGGAGACTGCAGGGACCATGAACGCATCATGTCAGCCGGACAGGTTCTCCAACGTGGAGACTGCAGGGACCATGAACGCATCATGTCAGTCGGACAGGTTCTCCAACGTGGAGACTGCGGGGACCATGAGCTATGTCAGCCGGACAGGTTCTCCAACGTGGAGACTGCGGGGACCATGAACGCATCATGTCAGCCGGACAGGTTCTCCAACGTGGAGACTGCAGGGACGGAGGATCTCACAGTGTTTTTCTTTATTCGGATAAAAGTTACTGAACGCTGTGCAGATGTGATCAAGTCTAATTCCAGACTACTGAGACAGCATGTTGCTGATGCTGAGTACATGAACTTGTACTGTACTGTAGTAGAAACGTCTGCAGACAGAATGTTATTTACCTGTTCTGGTGCAACATGAAGGACAGCAATCTGGGAAATGTCCAAGCTCACATATACTAAACTGTAAAGCTTTGCTTTGTCAGGAATTTAAAACTAATAAAAGAGATGGAAACTTTTTTTGCTGTCGTAGTAGTTGGTTCACATCTATACCGTGGATTCTTCTTTTTTTTCTTTTAAACTCCTTCATATTGTAAAATGTGTTGAGGGTCTGAGAGGCACCTATGAATGCACCGTATTATTATTATTAATAATAATAATAATAATAATAATAATAATGAGGGTTTGTGTAGTCATGGATAACATGAGGAGGAGTACAAAGCTGCATGGAGAAAGGTGGATACACACCAATAAGTCCAACAAATCCAGATGATGAAGAGGATGAGAAGGTTTTGGTAGAACCTGCAGTTCAGCTTCATATTTTGAAAATTCTTTTTATTGTATTTCACTTATAACAAACAGAAAAAACATACCATTACCACAAAGCCGTATTTAAGCAGGTTTAACCTTAGACCAATGTAAGCCGTGAAGCACTTTGAACTGAATAACTGTGTCTTTGACAGATTGAGGAAGAATGTGGCATCAAGAGCGTTTTGCCACTCCTCATCTGTCATTTCTATGTTAAGTTCCTCTTCCCATTTAGATTTTAGTATATCAAGAAGTTTTAAGTTGTCTAAAGTGAGTAACAAATAGATTTTTTTCCTATACTCTCTTTAACCAAGGGAGCACTTTACAGATATTGTCTGAAAGGGATTCTTCTGGAAGTGAAGGTAAACTTTTCCAGTGAGACGAGACAAAGCTGCGGAGCTGGAGATGCCAAACAAATACCAAACTGTGTTATCAGGTACTCAAGTTTAAATACAAATCCTCAGCCGCCTTCACCCCGCAGTCCTCCCAAATTTTAAAAGCATCACCTATTACAGAGGGTTTGAACATATGATTCCTGACTAACGGGGAATTTAACATATCTGCCAGTGCAAAAGCACGCCGAAATTGGGACCATATATTTAAGGAATGTCTCACCCTGTCCAGGTATGAGCATGTCCAGGTATGAGCATGTCCAGGTATCAGCATGTCCAGATATCAGCCTGTCCAGGCATCAGCGGGTTTGCAGCATCACCCTCTGATGCTGCAAAGCTAATTGCACTTTCCACAACAGACTTGTAGAAGATCTGCAACATCTTGGTGCAGACGTTGAATGATCTCAGCTTCCTTAAGAAGTAGAGTCTGCTCTGACCTTTCTTGTAGATGTAGTCACTGTTGCATTTCCAGTCGAGTCTGTTGTCCAGCTGAACTCCAGGTATTTGTAGTTCTCCACCACCTCCACCTCCTCTTCCAGGATGTAGACAGGACTATGCTGCTTATTCTTGCTCCTCCTGAAGTCAACAATCATCTCTTTAGTCTTGCTGGTATTTAAGATGAGCTGATTGTTACCATTTCACAAACTGACTGACCAGTTCCCTGTACTCAGCTTCTTGTCCATCACTGATACACCCCACAACTGCAGAGTCATCAGAGTATTTCTGCAGATGACAGGATCAGAGTTGTACTGGAAGTCTGAGGTGTACAGTGTAAAGAGGAATCAGAGCCGGTTTGGACCTTCAAGGGGCCCGAGGCAAAATTCTGGTAAGGGGCCCTCCTAATGGAACAGCAAAAACTTGCAATAGTTGCACATGACACCCAGTGCTTTAAACATAAAAATATATATATTACACATCTGTGGATGTGCCTGCATTGGATGATAAAGCTGGCTCCTCTGTTCCTGTCCTAGATGAACCTGCTCTGTCTGTGCTGCTGCTTGTCAGAGAAAACTTAAGCACAGCACCTGTTATATGGATACGGCTAATATTAATTCATCTCCATCAAATTGGCTGTGCTTGTTTTACTTTCATATACTTCAAATGTAGGCAATTATTTATATTATCATTTATCATACAAATTATTAATTTAGCACCATTGTCAGAATATTTTGTGAATTTCAGTTCTTATATTCTTAGAAAATATCTGCATCTAGTTGTCCTCAAAATATCCATACCCGCCAATTAAAGAAGGAAAAAAATTAAGTGAAATAAGTTGAAATTGACAAAAGTAATGATAAATAAAAATTCTATCAAAATTATGTTGATCTTTAATTGAGGTTTGACAGAAATATTAAAAACAAACACACAAGAAATAAAACAAGTAAACAAGCATGATGGGGCTCCGAAGCTAAAATGTTGTTGAGCAACACTTTGAGACAATCACTGTCATCAGGTGTTTTCTGTAATGTTCAGAAAGACTTCTACACCTGCTGACAGGTATTTTGGTCCACTGTTCATGAGAAAAGTGCTCTGATGTGTCTGGAACAGTTTTTTGTTTGTTTGTTTGTTTTAAATGATATTTTCAACCATAATTCAAAATCAATATTTTCCTTCACTTAATTATAATTTTATGATTTTTTAAAAATTCATTATTAGTTTCTTTAGTTTGTTGTTATTTGAATTACTATTGTGAATATAGCCTTTTTCTTTAATTGGAGGGTATAAATAATTTTGAGGACGACTGTATTTTTGCCTGCTGGTTATCCAAGCTAACGAAGTTAAATCTTAGTCAGTATTTATCCTTTACTTTTTTATTGTTTTGTCAGTACAGTTGTAACTTCAACTGTTGGCAGCCAGCAAGATGCACAGGGAGACCGGAGACACCCCCCCGCGCTAATTTAGGTCAAACTTGTACGAGTCCCTCCCATTCTCCCACCGAGAGCAGACAGTTACCTGACTGCTGTTCCTGCGGTTCATTCTCATGTTCTTTCCTTCTCCTTTTCTCATATCCTTTAACTCCGCTTCATCTCTCACTTCTCTCCAGCCTGATGTGCTGGAAATGCGGGACACATGCGCGACCGGGCAGTGACGTCGTCACGTTTTTTTTTAGTTTTTTTTTTAATCCCTTCACGGGGCCTTTATGAGTTTGCGGGGCCCTACGCAACGTGTGTAGTGTGCGTATTGGGTGAACCGGTACTGAGAGGAATGGTGAGAGTACAGTTCCTTGTGGTGCTCCAGTGCTGCTGATCACCATCTCAGACACACAACCTTTCAGTCTCACAAACTGTGGTCTGTTTGTGAGGTAGTCGTAAATCCAGGTGGTTGTGGAGGATCCACCTGGAAGTTATGGAGCTTCTCACATAGCAAAGCAGCTGAATAGTATTAAAGACACTTGAAAAATCAAAGAACATGACCCTCAAAGTGCTGCCTGACTGGTCCAGATGAGAGTGGGCTCTCTGAAGCAGGAAGATGATGGTGTCTTCAACCCCAAGCCCATTACGATATGCGAACTGTAATGGGTCCTGAAAGGTGTTCACTTGCTTGTTGAGGTGAGCCAGTAAGAGTCTCTCCAGGACTTTCATGATGTGAGATGTCAGAGCAACTGGTCTGTAGTCATTTGGTTCAGCTGGTTGTGGTTTTTTAGGGACTGGAACAAGACAGGATGTTTTCCACAGCACAGGAACTCTGTTCTGTCTCAGGCTGGTGTTAAAAAGGTGCTGGAGAACCGGACATAGTTGTTCTGAGCAGGTCTTGAGAACTCTGGGATTGACACCATCTGGACCTGCAGCCTTGTTCCGGTTCAGTTTCTCTAGTTGTTTCTTGACCTGGTTGCTAGAGACAGTCAGGCTGGAGGTGGAGGCAAAAGAGGTCTCAGGATGTCCTGATGTGGAGACAGAGGAGGTCTCAGGATGTCCTGATGTGGAGGGAGAGGAGGCTGTGTTCAGGTCCATGACTGAGGTACAGGGTGACAGAGTGGAGGTGGGACAGGAAAGCTGTGGGCTCATGGAGGGTGTGTGGAGTGTTGGGTTGTCAGCAGGGGGGGAACTGAACCTATTGAAGAACATGTTCAGTTCGTTAGCTCTGTCCAGACCTCCATCAGTCTGGTCCCCCTTTAACTTGAAGCCAGTGATCTTCTTCATTCCCGACCACACATCCCTCACGTTGTTCTGCTGGAGCTGCTCTCCAACTTCTTCCTGTCGTCCTCCTTCACTTCTTAGTCTGTGTTTTCAGTTGTTTTTGTGTGGTCTTCAGTAACTCCCTGTCTCCATCCCTGAAAGCTTTCTTTTTGATGTTCAGCAGCTTTTTCAGGTCACTGGTGATCCAGGGTTTGTTATTGGGGAAGTGCCTCACTGTTCTTGTTGGAACGATGTTGTCCACACAGAAGTTTATGTAATCTGTCACACACTCAGTCATGGTGTTGATGTCATCTCCATGAGGTTCACAGAGGACATTCCAGTCTGTGGCCTCAAAGCACCCTCTCAGAGCATCTTCAGCCTCAGTAGACCAGGTTTTAATCGTCCTCCTAATGACTGGTTGCTGCTGAAGAGGACAAAGTTCCTAACATAACTGATTCGATATTTTTTATTCAAAAGAAGATAATGGTTTACGGATTTGGATTAGATCAGGGAATCCAATCCCAGTTTTGATCCAGATCAAACCTTGAGTTTGGGTTTTCCAGAGTTTTGTAGTAGGATTGGAATCACTTTGATCCAAAAAGATGGATTAAACTGGACCCATAAGAAGGGTGGATTCAGTCTGGATTTTAGGCCCAAAATGTAATCAAACCTTAACATTTGATCAAAAAACATGCAGTGCAGCCGACATTAAACCCCATTTATCCATAAGGTTTTATTTGTTCAACAATCACGCTAATGGGATACAGTAGGCTACAGTATATAGCCTGTTTAGCTTTTGAATATAAACTAGACAATACGATACTTTTTTTATTTGAACAGTTGGGTATTCACAGAAAATAAAGTATATAAAGCAACATATAAACATTCAAAAGAAAAAAACACACAACAGGAAAAAAAAAGAAGAAAAATCTTGTCTCACCTGCCTTGACTCACATCTGAGCTTCAGTAACATCCATTCCTGATCCATAGGGTTCAGGATGACGTTGGTCCACCTTTGCAGCTAGAACAGCTTCATCTTCTGGGAATTCTGTCCACAAGGTTTAGGAATGTTTCTGGGAATCTTTGACCATCTTCCAGAAGCACATTTGTGAGGTCACACTGATGTTGGACCAGAAGGCCTGGCTCTCAGTCTCCGCTCTAATTCATCCCAAAGCTGTTCTATGGGGTTGAGGTCAGGACTCTGTGCAGGCCAGTCCAGTTCCTCCACCCCAGACTCTGCATCCAGGTCTTCATGGACCTGCTTTGTGCACTGGTGCACAGTCATGTTGGAAGAGGAAGGGGCCAGCTTTAAACTGGTCCCACAAAGTTGGGAGCATGGAATTGCCCAGAATGTCTTGGTATGCTGAAGCATTCAGAGTTCCTTTCACTGGATCTAAGGGGCCAAGCCCAGCTCCTGAAAAACACCCCCACAAGATGTTGTTACCTCTTTTAGGAAAGTTGACATGTCCATGTAGTTGTGGAAACACACTCTTGGGTTTGGCATGGTTAAAGTCCCCAGCCAGGATGAGGAAGGCATCAGGGGGGTTGGGGGAGGAGGGGTGATGTGTGTGAGTGGTTGGAGGAAAGAGGTGATGGGGGAGGGAGGGAGGCGTGTGTGTCAGGGGTGAAGCAATGTGGGGACGTGTGCGTGGGGGTCCAGGAAGAAGGGTGTGAGGTGTGTGTAAGGTTGGAGGGAAGGGCGGGTCAGTGCATATGTGTGGGGACAGCGCATGTGGGTATTGGGGGTATAGAGAGGTGGGGGGGGGGGGGGGGGGGGGGGTTGCGTGTGGGGTGGAGGAAGGAGTGTGTGTGTGAGTGTAGCACTTTGGTGCCAAGTGTGTGGCGCAGGGGCATCGGGGTGAGTGAGTGCTGGCCCATGCCGGGGGGTCGTCTGGAGGGCCCGGTCTACTCTGGCCTGGATTCTGGTCTGGTATCTGGTCTGGACTCTGGCCTGGACTCTGGTCTGTACTCTGGCCTGGATTCTGGTCTGGTATCTGGTCTGGAATCTGGTCTGGAATCTGGTCTGGAATCTGGTCTGGACTCTGGCCTTGACTCTGGTCTGTACTCTGGCCTGGATTCTGGTCTGGATTCTGGTCTGGTATCTGATCTGCAATCTGGTCTGGACTCTGGCCTGGATTCTGGTCTGGATTCTGGTCTGGTATCTGGTCTGCAATCTGGTCTGGATTCTGGCCTGGACTCTGGCCTGGATTCTGGTCTGGACTCTGGTCTGGATTCTGGTCTGGATTCTGGTTTGGATTCTGGTCTGGACTCGCTGACCCGAGTCAGCAGGATTTTATATTCTATCTTCTGACTGACTGGAAACCAGTGTAAACTGGAAAACAATGTAAACTGGACACCGGTGTAAAGGTGTTTAAAGTGGTGTGTTCAGATCTCAGTTCAGTTCAGTTTTATTAAAAATGGATAATAGGGAGGGATAATACAGTGTGCTGAATCAACAACAGTGACAACTTCAATCGCCTGTATGGGATAGTGCAAGCAGAGCAGTGCTCATGATCAAATAGTACTGACATTCGCAAAGCATCAAATGAGAACAGAAGTAAACCAAGTCTTGTCCTGGTCAGAACTGCAGCAGCAGCGTCTGGATGAGCTGCAGCTGTTGGAGAAGTTTAATCTGGATTTAACAATGAAGAGAAGCTACAACTGGTTTCTAATTCTCATCAGAATCTTTGCTGCTGACGTTGGATCAGACGATCAAAACTATCGTTTTATTTAACTGATTTTCTAAATAATTATCATCAGAAAATAGAATGTTTTTATTTGTTCATTTTCTCAATTATTTTATTTATATAAAAAAAATTCTTAATTTAAAAACCCGAACATTTTCGTTTATTATTTGAAAATTATTCCATTAATTCATAGAAACACATTTTCATTTATTTTCTAAAAAAATACCTAATAGGGGATTATCACATATAATATAATATAATAGGTGGAGGTGGTATAATATAATAGGGCACTTCCTCTTCCGGGCCATTTTAACAACAGCCGTTCCTGCTCTGTTATACTGTTTAAATCGGATAAACTCCAAACATACTTAAGTTTAAAAAAAAAAAAAAAAAAAAAAAAGTTTTCATTCCAGACTGAAGTGATACTGGATCAAAAGCTGGATCAAAGTGATCGATTCGCCGCGGTGAAGGGCCGAACTTTATAATAAAACAACACACGTTTGTTGGTAGCCGGTGGGGCACAACACCGCACGACACCGGCACTTCACAGCATGCTAGCATTAGCCAGCTAGCGTTTACTGACGTGCTTAACATTGTGCGTCTTAAAACACACAAACATCTGAAAATCGGGTCTGTACCCCCCCCCCCCCCCCCCCCCCCGTTTCCAGTGGAACAACTGGGGACTGCCAAGAAAGGAGACGCTTTCAGGTGCTTGTGTGTTTTCAGCTGCACAAAGTTAGGCACGTCATCGAGCTGGCTAATGCTAGCCTGCTAACACGACTGTGCAGACTGCCGGCTACAAACAAACGTGTGTCATTTTATTATAAAGTTCGGTCCTTCACCGCGGCGAATCTGTCGTTTTGATCCACTTCTTCCTTAGCATCACTTCAGTCTGGAATGAAAACTTGGCATTGGCGTTTATTCGATTCACAAAGTTTAACAGAGTAGCCTAGTAGCTGGCGGACTACTGTTAGCAGGTTAGCATTAGCCAGCTTGATGACGTGCCTAACTTTGTGCGGCTGAAAACACACAAGCATCTGAAAGCGTCTCCTTTCTTGGCAGTCCCCAGTTGTTCCACTGGAAACGGGGGGTACAGACCCGATTTTCAGATGTATGTGTGTTTTAAGACGCACAAAGTTAAGCACGTAGGTAAACGCTAGCTGGCTAATGCTAGCATGCCGGTGTTGTGCCCCACCGGCTGCAAACAAACATGCTACGTTGTTTTATTATAAAGTGCGACCCTTCACTCTGGAGAATCGCTTTGATCCACTTCTTCCTTAGTATCACTTCAGTCTGGAATCTGTGAAAATTTCAGAAGGGTTGGCGTTTATTCACGTTATCTACGAAGTAAAGCAGGGACATTGAACTGGCACGGAAGTGGGCCGTCTAAGTGTTTCAAACCGGAAGTTCGGAACACGGAAGCGTGATAATCCCCCATTAATTCAGAAAGTAGAATGTTTTTAATTATTCATTTTTTAAAAAATTATCTTAATTTAAAAAAGAACTTTTTAAATTATCTCATTAATTCAGCAAAACACAACTTTTTCAAATTAATTTTTCTAAATATTCTCATTAATTAAAAAGAACATTTTTAAAAATTGCATTATTAATTTAGCCCAACAGAACATTTTTATATATTTTTCCTTTAAATTGTCTTGTAAATTCAGAAAAACATTTTTATTTATTTTTAATTATCTCTTTAATTCAGAAATACAAAAAGTTTTTATTTATTTATTTTATAAAAGAAAATTTCCTAGTCAATTAAGAAAACAGAACATTTTCATTTCTTTACTTTCTAAAAAATTATCTAGTTAATTCAGAAGAACACAACATTTCCATTTGTTTTTTTAACAAATTGTCGTTAATTCCGAATAACAAACAATTTAATTATTTTTAGGTAAATGCAATGTGCTTCAGCACAGATCAGCTAATCGAGGAATATAAGGAAAGTGTAGAAAGTGCTGATAATAAATTTCAAAGTGCAAAGATATCATGTTAACCCACAATGAACAAAAATAAAAAGCATAACTTGGAACAAATTAGGAAAAATGTTGTTCTTTCTGTAGAAGTAATATGTACTCCTTAATGCACCTTTAACTTTGTTTGCCGACCACCAAGAAACACCAAAAGAAGAAGAAAAAGGGACGTTTAGGTGAACGGTGAATCGTTTTCGTATGCTCAGTACCCGGATGAGACCGGTGTTATGTCGAGGACAGTTACCCCGTTTAGATCTGTTCCCCCTCCAGTTTCACCGCGCTCACGAGGATGTTTCCCTGCTCAGAAGGATGAGCATTTTCGCTTTTATTTATTAGAAGACAACAAGCTGAATGACGTTCAGAGCTGCTTTCCTTATCTTCCACCCACCAGGATGTGTTCCCCTTGACCAATAAAGAACAAAAAAAGGGGGCAAATGATTGATCCAATTGTTATTCTAAAAAATATTATATTATTATTATATTTTATTTTTAAAATGGCGTAATTTATCGAAGAATAACTTTCACATATAAACTGCATTGGCATTAAAAAGTCTCAGCCCACTACAAAAGGTTTTATTCGCACATTACTGTATTCGTCACTGTAACTGAAAAGGTTTGTTGAGGATATAACCATGAAAAAAGTCCTTTTATTCCGGGAAGGTCCTACTTTTCCATGTGGGCGGTACGGGAGGGGGCGATCCGGACGGGGGAACTGTTGTCGACGCGACACCGGCTGCCATCTTTACTCTATCCCAGAACAGAGCTGCCGGTGGGGCGGAACACCACTCATCGACCAGTTAGTTTCTCAGACCCGCCGACAGACCTGGCACGCCGCCGCGTTTTTTCCACGACACACCAGTCCCTTTGCTTTCCAGTTCGCTGCGGCATCTTGATTCACGATGGGAGAACGAGAAGATCTGGTTTATCAGGCCAAACTGGCCGAGCAGGCAGAGCGATATGACGGTAAGCCGCACTTTGAGGGCCGGTGCTCGGGGCTCCTATTCGCTCTCTCTCTCTCTCTCTCTCTTTCTATGTCTCTCTCTCTCACTGTGAGCAAGCTAGCGGTAACGGAACGGCGCTAGCTCAGCGTCAGCCGCGGCTAGCCCGGCTACTAGCAGCGTTTTTGAGCTAACTGTTTGTTGACATCACATAGAGCAAACGGAGTCCGGCACCGCGGTGGCGTTCAGCCAGGATCCAGCAGCAGACGCCGCTTTGCAGCGCTGACACCGCGTGGATGTGGGACACATCGGGTAGCACGGGCGCAGGGGCTACAACAAAATGGCGGCTAAGTGAAGCGTGAGCTGTCAGGAGTTGCCTCCCCTGCACCATGCTAGCTCTCTGGCTGCGGTTACTAACACGGTGACACGTTTAACACCGCGGCGACATGTACGTGAGGCGTTTACGGGGTCTGAGCGGGCTGCTGCGTGCTAGCGGCACGGTCACCGGGTCCTCTGCTGGGGGGTTCCCCTGCACGCAGCTTGCACGGATCGATCGGCGAGGATGACTACCTCTTCCTCTCCCCTACACTCCTGTCACTGTCACACCAGTGCAGGCCTCGCAGAGGCTGTTTTTAGACCAGTGTCTCCACCGCCGCTCATATGTTGCCCAGTAACGTTAAGTGAATGCACCATGACTCATTCATGGGATTTGGACCCAGAGTACTCGGAGTGATTTAGGGTTTAATCACTAAATGTAACCTTGCTGGAATGCTGCTCTGCTGCAGGTCAGCACACATGCGCGTGCTGAAGGATGAGCTTTTACAGCGAAATACTCAGCAGAAGCATCAGCAGCTGCCTCAGTCTGACCAAACCGGCCTGTTAGCTCTGATACCGGGGATGCACCACCAAACACAGATTACCGATACAGCTCCTAAAGGCCGATACTGATAACACACACACAATCGTCCTCAAAATTATTCGTACGTCCAATTAAAGAAAAGGCTAAATTCCCAATAGTTATTCAAATAAAGCCCTATTCTGACAGGATCCGTGTTGTAGGGACATCAAGTAATTTGAAATAATTACTGAGATTGTCTGTGATTTAAAATCCGTGTGATACGGCCATGTCTGTGATTTGTGATGTGCTAATTCCCCTGCAAATTACCTACCATAATTTGCCAAACTCCTCTGATAATACTAATCCAATGCAGATGGACATCTCTGTGATTTGGGCAGAAATGACACGTGATTTAGAAATATTTCTTTCTTGGACAAATTTAATTTCCTGGCTGGCGGAGAACGGAGGCTGCCAAATTGTTTTTTTGTTGTTTTTTTTTTTGTTGTTATACTTGTATGATCCCCGAGGGGAAATTAGGGCTCTGCATTTCACCATCTCTGTACTGTGAGTATCAGAGAGCAGTGGGCTGCTACTTAAAGCGCCCGGGGAGCAGTTGGTGGGGGGTTAAGGACCTTGCTCAGGGGTCCACAGTGGTACACCCAGGAGTCGTGTCGGGGGATCGAACCCGGGTCCTCCGCACCCAAGCCCACGACGCTACCACTGGGCTATCCACTCCCCCTTTCTTCCAAATTATTGTGTTTATGATCATTTATAAAGCATCAACTTCGCAGTCGGAGTGATCGGGGAAAGTTTCACCAGTCCTATACACTCTCAAAAACAGAGGTACGAGACAGGAACATTTCTGTACCTGTAGGTACATTTTTTTTTACAAATGTACTCTCAAAAGTACAATATTGGTCTTTATGAGGCCAGAAGTACCTATATACTATGAAAAAGGCTCCAAAGTAATATAAAGTACACATTTGTACCATTTCAACCCTAAAGGTACCTGCAGCATTGAAACATGTGTGTAGCTTGTACAATAACTATAAATAGCAGTACTTCTAAACAGTAGTATAATTATAGTTATTATATTATGATTTTCATAATAATCATAGTAATAATTATATGTATAATTATATATGTGTTTGGCCTAATATTTCTATAATAATTATTAATTTATCATTAGCATCTTTGATTGTTGTCATAATCTCTATTTTATTGACTTTTATTCATCATCTTTAATTGGTTTAATTGTACTTTATTAACTCATACAGCTTGATAAAGTACAAAAATGGACCATGAAGGTACAGAAATGTCTTTCAGAAAGGAACCCCCCCAGCAACAAGCTTTGGACCCTTTTGAGTAGAAATTGGTACCTCTGTTTCTGAGTGTGTACAAACCTAAATGAAAAATACATAAATGTAATTTTTTTCTGTGGCAAGGAACGTTTATTTTGGACAATATGCGGACAGGGTGGAAATTCTTCAGGCATGGTAACGAGTTATTTCCACACATTTGTCTCTGCATGATCACCTGCTGCTGATGGAAACGCAGCTCGTATGAGCAGATGTTACGCAATACGCAGCACGTTGACATCATCGACTAGATGTCTGTGAATTTTAGTTAAATCTCAGACATCAGTTATCCCGTGCGAATGTGCCACAGAAAAACCTAATGCCGACATCGGCCGATATTTTTCTCATTTTATTTGTTTATTTGATAGAGACAGAGCCTGTAAAACAAAAAGAAAAACACCAGATTCAGCCAAAAGACGAGTTTCCATCTGTTGTCTCTATAGCCAGGTCTCACAAGACTCCCTGAAATGAGGAAATACACAAATATTAGATTGTAAATAAACAGTTATCAATGTAATTAACGGATGTAACAGGTGCTGTTTGTGGTGAGCCCGTGTTTTTTTTTTTTTTTTTTCCTCTTTTTTAATCCGTGGAGCATGGAAACAGTATGACCACATTTTGGTGTGATTACTTGGGGAAAAAAGACAACGTTTAAGTAGCCCAAACTTTTGTTGGTGTATCAGTTTTCACTGCTGTGTCCAGCACAAACTGCAGGCTATCTGATGATTGTTACATTTTTAAATATGAGTGGTGGATATTGGCAAAGACTTCACGATACGATACAATATTGTGACACGGCAATATATTGCAATATTCTAGGCACTTCAGAGAAATTTAAAATTCAGCTTGAAATAAAAGTTGTACCTATTTACATGTATCGGATGGCTGAAGCAACAAAATGAGTCAGAATCAGTGAAATCCAGTTCCTCCAGGTCCAGTTTATTAAACCTGGACAGGTTTCTTTGCCACTTTGATCTCATAATAAAACCGTTTACAATCGTCCCCCTGAACATGAATATGAAATGAAATGAAATGAAAAATACTTTATTTATCCCAGAAGGGAAATTCGACAATGTAAAAAAAAAGTTCTTTTTTTTTTAACAATATAACATTGATAATAATAATGAGTCAGTCGGTCAGTCAGTCTTGTTCGAACCTGACGCAGCCTCCCACTGAACACACTCTGTTGATTCTTCACCGTGTTGTGGAGAGGATGGGAAGTGTCCTCCATCATCTTCATCAGCTTGTGCAGCATTCTTTTCTGAACGATCAGCTCCAGCGGCTCCAGAGTTCTCCCCAGCACAGAACCAGCTTTCTTGATCAGCTAGGGTTAGGGTTAGTGCATTTCTCACTTTGGGAAAACACAACTGGATAGAAGTGACAATAAAATAAAAATAAAGTGCTTTTGAAAACAATATTACCCAACTGAGCTGGAATAGTAAATGTACATGAATTCATGTGAAATTAGTAAAACGGTAAAACAAAGTAGTATATGAGGATATGAAAATGCATAGAAGTGTATTTGATAAATAAACATTTCAGTGCATTATGATCTCCAACAACTGGGTGGTTAAAACCTGTACACGTATGTTAACTTGTACTTTCTACTGTGTGTAAAGGTCTCTTTTTTTTCTTTTTTTAATTGTTTGAGCTGATTTGTTGTATCATATTTGATTTTATTGTATTTTTGGTGGTTTTTTAAATTTGTGTGTATATGTATATAAATGTATACATATACACACATACGGGGGATGCCCGATATTGGAATTTTGGACGATATCTGATATACCGATGCTTTAAAACTCATGTGGCCGATAACCGATATCGATACCGATATTAAAGCTGAAATGTAAATTATGTAATATTTAGGGATGCACGGTAATTATCGGGTCGATAACAGGAAATTATGACGTCATTTCGATAAGTCTATCATGAGGACATACCCCGATAACTTATGTCCCATAAAGTTTGAATTTTTAAGATCGGACATGCAGAAGTTGAAAATCCCACTTCACGCTAAGATATTGCGATTGGTGAAAGAAATGTGCTGCTTCACTTTCCCTACCTCATTTTAGAGTCAAACTACCCCATGCAGTTGGAATTTTTGATTTTGTATAATTAGGTATGTATGTGTGTTATCGGTATCGGCCTTTAGGAGTTGAAACTTATTGGTTATCGGTATCGGTTTTAAAAAATAGTTAACATGCATCCCTAGTAATATTTATTCCTTGTGAAAAATGAGAAAAATACCTGGACTTGTGTTATGTAGAACAAGTCAAACTTAATGACAGTTCAACCAAAACTAAAGGATATGCGCGTGATATCGTAGAACCAGCTGGATTTTCTTCTCCCTGAGGAAAAAAACCCAAAACAGGGATACTTGGTTATTTCCACAAATGAGTGTGTATAAATCCTGCTCATACAGAACATCCTAAAAGAAACTGTCTGTAGAAGTTTTTAAGTCTGTAAATAAGTTTTTGAAGAAGAAGTTTTTGTGTTTTTTAGACTTTAGAAACAGCGGCCTGATCAGTTAACTATCAGTTAAATATTGGTGGGGTGGCCGATGTCCGATGCTCAGTTTGAAGGCAGATATAGGCCGATACCGATAGGGGGCCGATTATGTTGTGCATGCCTACTTATTTTACTGTTTTAATGAGGGCTGGTGGATCTATATTATTGCTGAGTATTTTGTTTATGCAGTGCTATGGAGACATGTTCTGACTTAAACATGCTTTCTAAATAAAGTGGATTGGATAACCTGAACCTGCAGATGCACGTAGATATCAGTGGAAAGCAGAGACTTTCTGCCTGATAGATAGTAAAATACATTAATACCGCGTTTTTAAATGTTGTGATATTTCAGTGAATTGATATTTTGTCCCACCCCCACTTATTGTATCGGCCATGAGAAGCAGAAAATTATCGTTTTAATATCTGTGGAAATTTTTCGTATTGTGCGTCATGATAAAAATGAAATGAAAACTACTTCATTTATCCCAGGAGGGAAATTCAATGTGGTAACAGACTGTCTTCTTTTTTTCTACTTTTATATTGGGCCTATCAGAATGACACAACAATTTCCTGTTATCAGCACAGTAATTATCGGGCTGATAATTGTCGTGCATCCCTAACTGATACTTGTTTCCTGGATTGGTGGAGCATCAGAGCTTCCATCACCTCTAGCGTGTCACTGTGCAGAAACCCAGTTACACAACGTCGCATTAAAGATAACATGCACTCAAAAGCTGTGTGGTTTGTATCTGTTGGACAGAGATGGTGGAGTCTATGAAGAAGGTGGCCGGCATGGACGTGGAGCTCACAGTGGAGGAGAGGAACCTACTATCGGTGGCCTACAAGAATGTAATTGGAGCCCGGAGAGCCTCCTGGAGGATAATCAGCAGTATTGAACAGAGGGAAGAGAGCAAGGGCGGAGAAGAGAAACTGAAGATGATCCGGGAATACAGGCAAACGGTAACGCACTCACCGACGCCTTCCACTGAAAACGTCCGTGATCAGGGCGCCAGCTTGTGTTCACACTTTGACTTGCTTTGTGAGTGACATGACGGCGGTGAAACGGTCCTAGTGGACCTGAGTGACAGCGGCATCCTGCCTCCTCCCTGCTGGCTTTTATGAGGGGAAGTCAGAGCTGCTATCACTCTGGGAGAGGCCAGAGTGTGTCAGACATGAGAGACGCAGCTGGACTGCAGTTGCTCGTCTGATATGGGATGCAGGGATGAATAAACCTGATTTCCCTCTGTAACCACTCCAACTCCTGCTCAGGATCAAACACACGCGTATTATTTTTGTACTAGTTGTAAATTAAAACTGACTACAAGAATGTCGTAAGCGTGGAGTTAAAAGAGGAGCAAAATGCAAAAAAGAAAAAATCAAAGCAATAAAATAATATATGCTCGGGCTGGGCGATGTGGCCTAAAATCAATATCACGATAAATTAGGCAGTTCACCTTGGTGATGACAAATGGAAGATGACTTGTTACAGACTGGATGGGGTTGGAGTCATGTGACTACAGACGGTACATATGATTCAGCAACATGAGCACAGCCGGCCGATAAAATGGTCCCTATAAAACAGCCAAAACAGACATAAACTACTTTTATTTTTATTTTAAGTGCACAGAAATGATGCAAATAAATACAGGCAAGTTGGACAGTCGGTTAACTTTGGTCATTTTTTCTCCTAAGCACCTGTCACACCATATACAGTTGTATGACAAAGTGTTTGCCTCCTTCCTGATTTCTTAATTTTTGGATGTTAGTCACACTTAAAGGCCTCCTTCCACTGAAAACCCGTTTAACTTGCTCCTTCTGAAATACGGAGGGTTTCCACTTGTTTACTTACACATGCTGACTTGCTAGCGTTGCGTTCCCCCAGTCGGCTGCTCTTTCTCATCAGAGAAACAATACGATGAAAAAAGAGCGAATCGGGAACAGCCTTGCACTTCTACGTAACATTGCAAATAGCGTATCCCACGTGGGGTTTCTATCTGTCCATTGGAAGGCAGGTAACCCTCCACTACACACTAGAAGTAAAGACGGCACGACTGTAGCTTCGGAGTTGAGAAGCTAATTAGCTAACTGTTTGTTAGCATGGCGGAACAAACTTGTTTATCGGCTCTATTTCCTGTCTGTAACAAAATAAGAGCGGAGGGCGGAGCTTCCTTCATACACTGATGGGAGGCAGCCAATCAGACGGAAATTCATGAGAAGGACCCGGAAAAGCTGCCGTTGGACCACAAGCCTCTCTTCTAGTATACAAATACAGCTGGATACAAAGATACCAGAAGGTTTTTTTTAAACAGAAACGATGCAGAATGCATTCAATAATAATGGAGAACACAGAAATATTAATGAAATGACCATGGAAGTACAACTTTAAATGTTTCAGATCATCAAGCAAATTTAATGTGAGTTAAAGATAACACAAGTAAAAAAAATGAAGGTTTTTATTAGTAAGGGGGGAAAATCCAAACCTCCATGTCCCTGTGTGAAAAAGTGATTTTCCCCTAAACCTGAATTTCTTTGGATCACAGCATGATGTCTAGCTTTGGAGGATATTTTGGTCTACTTCACTTTGTCAGGCGGCTGCACGGTGGCGTGGTGGTTAGCACCGCAGCCTCACAGTAAGAAGGTTGCTGGTTCGATTCCCGGCTGGGGAGGGGGTTCGAACAATTCCAACTGTGACCTTCCTGTGTGGAGTTTGTATGTTCTCCCCGTGTCTCTCCGGGTACTCCGGCTTCCTCCCACCATCCAAAGGCATGCATGTTTGGTTAATTGGTCACTAATTGGTCACTCTAAATTGCCCCTAGGTATGAGTGTGAGAGTGAATGGTTGTCTGTCTTTCAGTGTTGGCCCTGCGACAGACTGGCGACCTGTACAGGGTGTACCTGCCTCTCGCCTGATAATAGCTGGGATAGGCTCCAGCAACCCCCGCGACCCTGAACTGGATAAGCGGTACAGAAAATGACTGATGACTGACTGACTTTGTCAGGCAGGTCCTAATTAAGGTATTTCTTGATGGTGTGGCAGTAATCAGGCCTTGGTGTGGATAGAGAAACTGAATCCAGCTTTCCAAAGATGATAAACCACAGTTAATTTATGTTTTAACAGGGGGGGGGGCAATCACTTTTTCACACAGGGCCATGGAGGTTTGGATTTTTTCCTCCCCTCATAAAAATCCTCATTTAAAAACTGCATTTTGTATTTACTGGTTTTATCTTTGTCTAATATTGAATTTTTTTTGATGATCTGAAACATTTAAGTGTGACAAAAATGCAAAAAATAAGAAATCAATAAGGAGGCAAACTAGGGATGGGCGATATGGACTAAAAAATGTATCACGATTATCTCTCTTATTTATCACGGTAACTTTAAGTGACAAACTATCAGCAAAATATTGTATTATAAATCTGTCACTAAATTCTGTCTTGAAAGCCCTACAAAATACTAGAAGCCACTAAACTATATCAATTAACCCTCTAGGCGCCAAAGTCGCAATATAGGGGATTATCACGCTTACTGGAAGTTCCCGGATTTTGACACTTCCTCTTCCGGGCCATGTTAACGACAGCCGTTCCTGCTCTGTTATACTGTTTAAATCGGATAAACTCCAAACATACTCAAGTTTTCATTCTAGACTGAAATGATACTAAGGAAGAAGTGGATCAAAGCGATCGATTCGCCGCGGTGAAGGGCCGAACTTTATAATAAAACACACGTTTGTTTGTCGCCGGTGGGGCACAACACCGGCACTTCACAGCATGCTAGCATTAGCCAGCTAGCGTTTACTGACGTGCTTAACATTGTGCGTCTTAAAACACACAAACATCTGAAAATCGGGTCTGTACCTCCCCGTTTCCAGTGGAACAACTGGGGACTGCTAAGAAAGGAGACGCTTTCAGATGCTTGTGTGTTTTCAGCCGCACAAAGTTAGGCACGTTATCGAGCTGGCTAATGCTAACCTGCTAACAGTAGTCCGCCAGCTACTACTCTGTTAAACTTTGTAAATCGGATAAACGCCAATGCCAAGTTTTCATTCCAGACTGAAGTGATGCTAAGGAAGAAGTGGATCAAAACGACCGATTCGCCGCAGTGAAGGACCGAACTTTATAATAAGACGACACACGTTTGTTTGTAGCCGGCAGTCTGCACAGTCGTGTTGGCAGGCTAGCATTAGCCAGCTCGATGACGTGCCTAACTTTGTGCAGCTGAAAACACACAATCATCTGAAAGCGTCTCCTTTTTTTGGCAGTCCCCAGTTGTTCCACTGGAAACGGGGGGGTACAGACCCAGTTTTCAGACGTTTGTATGTTTTCACAAGCGAAAAGTTGGTAACGTCAGCTAACGCGAGCTTGCTAACGCTAGCTGTGGTGTAGTCTGCATCATTGAAGTGGCGACTACAGACATACGTGCAACCTTGTTTTATTTTAAATTTCGGTCCTTCACTCCGACAAATCGCTTTCATCCACTTCTTCCTTAGTGTCTTTTCAGTCGGGAATCCATGAAAACTTCGGTACGGCTGGCGTTGTTTATTAGATGTACACAATGGAACAGAGCAGCAACATTGAGCCATTCCTGGCCCGGAAGAGGAAGCTTCAGATGTTTCAACTTCCGGAAACCGGAACGCGGAAGCGTGATAATCCCCTATTGCGACGGGCAACATTACTTAATATAACAGACCTTACCTGTAAATCTAGAACCTTGTACTGTCACTGCTTGGTTTTACTACATCGCCACGACATACAGGGTCAGTTCTGACGTCATTTTTGAGTGTGATTATATGAAAGAAATCAGAGAAATAAGATTTGAAACCCGACACCTGCTGTCTGCGCGCGGAACTGCAAAGCGCGGGAGAGAGAGAGAAAAGGCGAAAGCAGCAGCGTGTTGGAAAGAGTGTAAGACAGATCACGACTTTTAGAATAAAAAACTAAACTCCCAGAGGTCTTTACAGTGCAGACGAGGTGCTGCACTGATCTTTGCTGATCAGGATTAGAAGGGGACGATCAGCCCTCGTCGGTTCCGTTGACGTTGACTGCACAAACTATCAGAAGTCACTGATGACGGTGAAAGTTTTCTCTGCCGCGGTGATGGGAGAAAGAAAGAGGGACGTGTGGGCAGAAGACGGGATAGGAGTTATTGATGATGGCTGGGAATGTTTGAGAGGTGAGGAAGTGATCCATGAATGGATCAAAGACTGACGAGCCTGTTGGATATCGCGGACACGAGGATTTCACAGATGCTCGTGCATGTGATTTCTTGTCTCCGTTTTCGCACAAGGATTTCTGGAACCTCATCACAAATGAAACAGATATGCTCACTAGTACCGACACACACCAACTCCAGCCAAACTCCAGATTTCATGGCTGGTGTGATGTCACCATCCCTGAGATGAAAGCATTCATCTTGCTGCATTTGTGCATGACGCTTGTTGAAAACCTGAGATTGAGGACTACTGGGCAGGATTTGGGCCAGTTTGCACACCTGGCTTTGGCACAGTGACGACAAGGAACAGATTTGGGATTAGATCATCCTATCTTTCCTCCACTTTGCAAATAAGAATCATGTTGAGAGAGGTCAGCCAGGTTATGACAAATTATGAATCTATAATGACAAAAAAGAAAATAAACCCCATAAAAATATAATTTTACCTGTTGATATACAAATTAGATTAGCAAGTCTACTCTTGGCCAGATTTCTGTTAATTTATTCTGAGGATTAGAGGGTGAAAAGGGATCAGTGGAAAAAAAATCTACTGTGTTACTATGTTCGGAATTCTGTTTTACTGAATTTTACCTGCTGATATACAAATTATGTTAGCAAAGTTACTCCAATCAAACTCCTGTTTCTTTATTTTAAGCATGAGATGACAGTGTTATTTTTCCTGTGTATAAATATGTTCAAAAATCAGTTTTTTTTTTTACTGAAAGTTACAAAATCCAATATGGCCACTACCTGATGTAATTTGCATACTGTGATGTCATGAGTAAATTTACTCCAATCACAAAATTTAGGTCATTATGAATATTTTTCTCATTTATATTATGGATCTATCTCTCACCACCTCCAAGCTACAGCATTTTGAAATCTTAAAGTCCAAATGGAATATTTTCCTACATAAACTCTGGCGCCTAGAGGGTTAAGTTCATGTAGTGCACCTGTATTGCAAAACTGTAGTGACACCAATCATACAAGTCTCAAATATGAGACCAAACTCCACATTTATTCAAACGATGCAAACAGCAAAACTAACTCGGCTTATTAAAAAACCAAAGTAGTGCAACTGCAAACACAACCTGATGAATTGTCATCTCACGATAAAAACGATAAATTCAAATTGTTATTGTGGGGAATTTGTTTGACAGTTTATCGCACACGATAAAATATCGCCCATCCCTAAGGGAAACACTTTTTCACACAACTGTAGATGCGCAACGTGTTCTCTCCATTTTCATTAAATTAAAACACAGATATTCTGCCCTGATGGAACTTCATCATGTGACTTCCAGGTTGGCAGATAGATAACGGGTTACTCAATAAACACCAGGAGGCCGTAGATGCGTTTAGGAAGTACTGTGAAACTAAATACAAACATACAAATGTACACATTAATGAATAAATTGTTAAATTGAGTATTATTAATTATTGAATTGATTAATTTAAATGAGTTGGTCTTATTTACATATGAGCAAATATTACTTTGTCTATGAAAAACAGTGAGTTTCCCATTAAAGGGACTAGAGGCAGGAATAAAAAAAAAACAAACATGCATGTCCATTTTTTTAATACTAATTTGCGATGCAGCGCTAAATACCACAAAGAACGTTTCCACCCATGCCTCTCTCTGTTGCCTTGAACAGGCCGTGTGCTGCATAAAGCTGCAATTCGGTGTCCGAATTTCCCGCGCTGTCCTGCGGACGTGACGTCAAATGACGCTACATCCGCAGTTTTGATCCAGGAAGAAGACGGTCGCAGTGAATTCAAACACTGTAAGCGATAGTTATGGATTCTTCTGCTGTCAGCAAACGATCCAGATCAACTGAACGACACTAAAACGTGGAACTTCGAAGAAAAAGCGTAGTAAACAACATTATAGCTTGGCTCGTGGCTGCAGTTACCTGAAGTGCCAGTCGCAATTTTCGTTTCTTAATCTAGCCTCTAGTCCCTTTAATTGCACACGTGACTATCGCTTAGCCTGAATGCTAACTTAACATTGAAAAACCCATAGACAGGCTAACGCAATTAGCATTGCTACCGTTGTCAAAACGTTTAACACAAACAACGTTCCTTCAAATGTTTATTTGATGTCAGTGTAAAGTGATAAACGTCACGGATCATTTACAGACGTGTTTTACAGAAAACATGCAAAAGATGATGAAAAACACGAAGCTCAAGTGCAGGAATGTCAGGTTACAAGAAACTACAGCAATTTTGAGAGAACAAAAACGTCTGTGCAGCAAATCCACTGCCGGCCTTCTTAGGGGGGCCGTAGCACCGAACATACCGACATGGGGAAAATGACGTTGGTTATCGCTGTAAATGTCGTTGTTGGTAAATTTTCAGTTTGTCGGCCAGCTCCAATACATACTTTATTCATCCCAATTAGTGAGCCAATTAGAAAATTTGTTCTCTGCATTTAACTCGTCTCAGGTTGAAGCAGAGAGCAGTGGGCTGCTAATGAAAGCACCCGGGGAGCAGTTGGTGGGGGTTAAGGACCTTGCTCAGGGGTCCATGGAGGTTCATCTGGGTGCCGTGTCGGGGACTTGAACCCGGGTCTGCCCCGCAAAAGCCTGTGACATTACCACTAGGCTACTCACTCCCCCATAAAATCTCCCATCATGGTTTCCACGGGTCATTAAAAAGTATGCAAAGTCATTAAATAGATTTTGTGAAGATTCAGGCATTAAATGACATGAAAAAACATGAACTTAAATTTTGGAGGCAGTAAAAATGATGTAAACTTTGTGGAATAAAAACCCTTTTTTTACACGATTCATTTTGATTATATAAACATCTAAATCTAATCTTGGTTGGAAGACTAGCATGTTGATTGACGTGCAGAACCTCCTGTTTTACGGCCGGTGCATCGGTACTCTGGAGTCGCAACGAAAGCGGCCAAACGCTGGAGGTCTGCAGCCTGAGTCTTATGCAAAAATTACATGACGGAGGATGGGAAACGCAAATTTTAACAAGTGTTTGGAGGACGAGCTCTTCAGAGCTGGTTAAAGGCAGTTGAAGGTGAACCCAGAGAAGCTCTGCAGCGTGTGCAAAAACACTTTAAACTTTGCACTACAGGCGTCAATGCTCTTAAATCACATGCAATCGGAGTCTCACAAGTCGGCAGTAAAAAGGAGGCAGCGGTTAACGGTTTCAGATTTTTTTTGCCTTGAGAAACGTAGTTCAACTTGATCTCACAAAAATACGTCACACGAGCACGAACAGCCTTACGTGTCCCCAACAATTGCTGCTGTTTTGTGTTAAAGTCTGTAATTTATAAACTGACTGTGGTGATGATGAAAGCAGAGAGAGCTGTCAATCACAGCCCGACCGCTGATGTGGATGACTTAAATGTCAATCAGTCGGGACTTTAATGTAGGTTCATGTTTGCCATAGTAAATGTTTCCATGCTGCACGGCGGGAAACGATACGAAAAATACGAGGGTGACAGAAAAGAAATCTTCCCATACATGGACAGGTTCCTGCTAAAGCCCAAACACAAATGGTTACAGCTGCCGTTACGTGTTTACCAGCTACACTACAACACCGCAGTCATACAGGTCAGAAACTGGAAATAAGGAAACATCGGTCATGATTCCAGACTGGGTCAGCGGTGCTCGGAGAAAGAACGAGTCGACCTCTTTTTCTGTTTATTACACAGTTAAAGTGAGAGAAACTGTAAAACAGAATCACAGCTTTTGCTGTTTGCTGATGTCGGAGAACTTGACAAGGCTGAATTCAGATGTGTGGAGCCATACAGGGAGTGCAGATTTATTAGGCAAATGAGTATTTTGACCACATCATCCAAGCTGTATAGGCCCAAAGCCTACTACCAATTAAAGGTGTCATAACCTAGTGTTTTACATACACAATCCTTCTTAAATTATCTACAAATGAATTTTTAATTATAGTTGGGTGGACGAAAATTTAATGAGCTCATTTTAACCTCTTTTTATCCCCAACTTTTGTTTGTCGCGAGAACACGTACGAGAGTTAGAACTGTCTGTAAGCGCGTTCACGAGGCAAGCGTCAAAACCAAAACAAAGTTTTATCAGGACAGAGCAGGTGAAGGAAATGATGTCCCAGCAGAGGAAAACTTGATAAAAACTTAACGGTGCGGTTGATAGAGAGGATCCGGAGTAAAAGGGCTGGACTCTGATGAATATAAGGAGCTGACGTCTGACGTGAAGTTAACCAAACACCGTTAGCTTCTGTAGCTACATTAGCAGCTTGTCCGCTCGTCAACCACCGTTTACTGGTCTCTGACACAAAAGATAATAAGTTACACAGCAGCAACACTTACCGACTGCACATCCTCACTGATAAATGTAATCCACTGCTCCCTTCTGTCCACTCAGGCCGACCACGAGCATCTGTAAGGCGGACACGCTTCTGCGCAGGAGCCGGTGAAAAAGCAGAGCTCATAACTTTATTTCTGAACATCCGATCTTGGACATTCCAAGTGTAGATGGTAGCTAGTGTCAAAAATATGAAGGGTACGAGGGTTGGAAGCAGCTCTGGGTCTTTCCTGGAAAGCAGCAGCGAAAATCCCCCAAACGCAATATCTCGGCGAGAAACGCTTATACGGGCATTTTCACTGCAGGGAGCCAGTTAACCATGCCTTTGCACCTTGAATGAGAATGGATTCATGTCTGGGGCTCAGACACTATGACAGGCATCCACAAAGCTGGGCCTCTGCTGGCTTTTGCCACAGCAGGAGACGCGGTGTGACTTGCAACACTCAGGCCGACCACAAGCATCTGTAAGGCGGACACGCTTCTGCGCAGGAGCCGGTGAAAAACAGAGCTCATAACAAAGATGCTAGCTTAGCAGCTCGCTCGCAGCCTCTCTAGTTCACGTCATAACAGCTGGTCATAACTCCTCCGTGGCAGGTAATCAGCTGCTTTTAGGTGGCGCTAAAGAGGCTAGCTTAGCAGGCCGAGGCGGTTGACGTCAATGCCAGAGGCGGGTCCAAATCGCGCGCTGTGGAGTGCGCGCTCTTGTGGCCGATTCTGGGATGAAGAGAGAGCTCAAGCTGAAAAACGAAGCCACTTTCAGGAGTTTCTGGCACCTTTTTACTCAATTCCTACCCCAATACACATGTTTTAACATGAAAAAGTGGGATTTCCGGGTGATGACTCCTTTAAGCATATGAATGAAATGAAAAATGAAATGAAAAATACTTTATTCATCCCAGAAGGGAAATTCAGTAAAGATATATATATATATATATATATATATATAATATCAGGTGATGTGCATCTCTGTAATGAGAAGGGGTGTGGTCTAATGACATCATCATCCTATATCAGGTGTATTAGGCAAACAGAATTATTAGGCAACTTAACAATAAACAAAAATATCCCCATTTCAATGATTTATTTTCACCAGGGAAACCAATATAACAGCTCAACATTCACAAATAAACATTTCTGACATTCAAAAACCAAACAAAAACAAATCAGTGACCAATATAGCCACCTTTCTTTGCAAGGACACTGAAAAGCTGCCATCCATGGATCCTGTCAGTGTTTTGATCTGTTCACCATCAACAGCAACCATATATATATATATATATATATATATATATATATATATATATATATATAATATGATATATTTTTTTATTTTTTTATTTTTCCCAGGTTGAAAAGGAGCTGAAGTCTATCTGTGGAGACATTCTGGATGCACTGGAAAGGCACCTACTCCCCTCTGCAGTCATGGGAGAGTCGAAGGTCTTCTACAACAAAATGTAAGAGCGTTCTGCCCCAAAACCAACGACCAGATTAATAAACGCCGCTTTCTGGTGCTCACGCTGCAGGCTGAGCATCTGATTTGAGACCAACATAATTAGTGATACGTGGTTAGAACATTTCCGCCAACTCTCAAATGAACCAAAGAATGGGCCTGTTAAAAAAGTAAAATAACTTTACAGTGTAGTCGTGTAAATAATCTGTGATAATGAAATGGCTCCTAAATAATCCTGCCACGTCTGTGGCTGGACATGCAGCATCACACAGTAAATAAACTACTGATAACTTCTTTATTAGAATGACTTATGACCAAAATCATTTATTTCTAAATACATATTCAATAATTAAATGTATGTGGAATTATTAATAAACTTATTTGCTTTTTATAAGTAATCATAAATACAATAGACCATTTTGTCATTGTATTACTTATTAAAAGTCCATGTCTGTAATTCAGGATTTATTTATGAGACATAAATTAAAACAAACTTCAAGTTTTTATCATTTTGAAATAAAGATATTGACCATTTATTTATGATTATTAATTCTAAATGAATAGCTAAAATTACTGAATATTTATGTAGAATAGAATTGAACTTTGTCTGTTCAATGGAACAGAAATTCTCCAACATGGCAGATTAAAAAGATTCATTCAGCAACCACAATAAAACCACGCAGTGTAAGAATAAGAAAAATAAAATGTAATAAAATCAAAAATACAGAGAGCACACAATATGACCAGCATAATGTGTATAAATACATTTTCACCAATTATGTGTTTTTATTGATAGAATTAATTACTATTTCTTATAAATTATTAACATAGTGGACCATGTATAACTGAGTATATATCTTAAGTGCATATTTATAGTTCTTGATCATTTAGACTAATAATAGATATTTATAATTAGTAAATTTAATTAACTATAATTATATTATAATAGTTTTTTTTTTTTAGTCAATTGTAATTTATATTTAATTAATAAAATTAAATATTGACAATGTATTTGTTTCAAATGGATTTGTTTAGAATACATTGTTATATTAATTACTAATTATGAGTTCTTCTCCTGTTTTTTTTTTTTTTTTTTTCTTTCTTATCCCTACATGGATACACTAACAGCCAACTGATGCTTCTGCACAGAAACCCACAAACAACATTTCGTAGTCTTTGCTGGAAAATTAGATAATAGAGAGTTAATTTGAACGTTTATTACCCCCTGTGACTGGTGAAATGTTTTTTCCTTAGGAATGAACTCAGATTGGGGGAAATTATTCTAATTTGTGTTGTGATATAGTGAAGCTGAGCTAGAGAAATTAATCAAAAAAAATTCCCGATGAGTGAATATAAACTCATTTTAGCCGATAGCATTTTATCTGATGTTGCCCATAGCGGACATGTTGGGAGAGTTTTGAATTCTGTGGGGTATTAGTGTCATTATCAGTGTCACATTTCTGTCCCTGCGGTGTGTGTGTGTGTGTGCGTGGGCAGGAAGGGCGACTACCACCGGTACCTGGCAGAGTTTGCCACCGGCAACAACAGAAAGGAGGCGGCGGAGAACAGTCTGGTGGCCTACAAAACGGCCACGGATCTGGCCATGATCGAGCTGCCGCCCACGCACCCCATCCGCCTCGGCCTCGCCCTCAACTTCTCCGTCTTCTACTACGAGATCCTAAACTCACCGGACCGCGCCTGCAGGTGACCGTCTCCTCGGCGCCCAGCCAGATGTTTGGAGCAGGCGTTACATGTGCTTCATTTTCTGTCGGAGACTGATTTCAGTGTGTGTTCACTCAGGTTGGCAAAGGCTGCGTTCGATGACGCCATCGCAGAACTGGACACACTGAGCGAAGAAAGTTACAAGGACTCCACACTCATCATGCAGTTGTTACGTGACAACCTGACACTATGGACTTCAGACATGCAGGGAGAAGGTAGGATGTGGAAGCCTTTTCTAAATGCTGCGTAATGCCCCTTTATCCACTTAAATCAACTAACTCACTCATCCTGTTAACCACCGATGACTTCATCTCTCTGGAAAGCTCTATCATCGGTAATAATAGTGTTTCCCACACAGACCAGTAAAGCAGCGCCACGGGTTCAACTCCAGCTAAAATCACATCATAGCGTTCCTTCATAGCGCGCTCTCTCCCCGTTACTCCCCTTCATACACACCTGCACGGCGTCATGGAGGCATGGTACATGTCTCCCACACTTCCTGTGTCTGTGCCCTCTGTCCCGGGAACACACGTGCCCCGTGGTGCGTTCAAACGCCAGCATGCGGTGACTTACCAACAAGAGACGTGTATGTCGTGTCCAGCAAACGGGTTCAGGTGCAGAGCAGACGTCTGACAGTAGAGTTTCCTACACCTGCTGCTGTGTTCAGGTGCAGAGCAGACGTCTGACAGCAGAGTTTCCTACACCTGCTGCTGCGTTCAGGTGCAGAGCAGATGTCTGACAGCAGAGTTTCCTACACCTGCTGCTGTGTTCAGGTGCAGAGCAGACGTCTGACAGCAGAGTTTCCTACACCTGCTGCTGTGTTCAGGTGCAGAGCACACGTCTGACAGCAGAGTTTCCTACACCTGCTGCTGCGTTCAGGTGCAGAGCACACGTCTGACAGCAGAGTTTCCTACACCTGCTGCTGCGTTCAGGTGCAGAGCAGACGTCTGACAGCAGAGTATCCTACACCTGCTGCTGTGTTCAGGTGCAGAGCAGACGTCTGACAGGAGAGTTTCCTACACCTGCTGCTGCGTTCAGGTGCAAAGCAGACGTCTGACAGGAGAGTTTCCTACACCTGTTGCTGCGTTCAGGTGCAAAGCAGACGTCTGACAGCAGAGTATCCTACACCCGCTGCTGTGTTCAGGTGCAGAGCAGACGTCTGACAGGAGAGTATCCTGCTGCTGCATTCAGGTGCAGAGCAGACGTCTGACAGGAGAGTATCCTGCTGCTGCATTCAGGTGCAGAGCAGACGTCTGACAGGAGAGTATCCTGCTGCTGCATTCAGGTGCAGAGCAGACGTCTGACAGCAGAGTATCCTGCTGCTGCATTCAGGTGCAGAGCAGACGTCTGACAGCAGAGTATCCTGCTGCTGTGTTCAGGTGCAGAGCAGACGTCTGACAGCAGAGTATCCTACCACTGCTGCGTTCAGGTGCAGAGCAGACGTCAGGTCATTAGTGTTTCTCCATGTGAGTATCTGTGTGTCAGGTGTGTGTGCTGCTGTGGGAGTTGTTGGAGAGGAAGACGATGGTGCTTTTTCACGAATATTCCAGCGTTTGGGAACCATTTGAAAAGCAGGAGGCCGTGTTGACAATGATGCATTCAGGTGTCAATCCACTGTGTTGTTTTTCTTCATTCTCCACTCATCCCTCTCTTCTTTCTCTCCTCTGCTGTAGAGTCCTAAAGGAACAAAGCTGTTCATTTCCCATGTTTAACTGTACGTTGTAAGTGTTGCTCACCATGCCTTGCTCCGTGTGTGTGTGTGTGTGTGTGTGACACCTGTCTGAGCCCTCTCGCCTGTCGCACCGCCTCACACACCTGTCTGAGCCCTCTCGCCTGTCGCACCGCCTCACACACCTTTCTGAGCCCTCTCACCTGGTGTCACTGGTTTCTGTGGATGTCTGGACTCTGCAGGAGGAATCTCCCTCCACAGTCCCAGGAGCAGGCTGACTGCTGTAGCTCTGGACTGTGTGTGTGTTTCTTTCTTTCTTTTAAATCAATATCAACCCCTCTTGTGTTTGTCTGCAGCTCGTTCCCTCTTAGCACAATATGTAAAGAGCAAATTTCTTCTTCTACACTTGCATTATCAGCAGAGTAGGTGCTGAACGCCGCAGCTTCTGTAGTGTCGTGAACTTGCACGAATGCGCAAATAGGAAATACAGCATTTTACTGTTTAGGCTATAAAAATACAGTTGTGTGAAAAAGTGTTTGCCTCTTGCCTGATTTCATATTTTTTTGCATGTTTGACACTTAAATGTTTCAGATCATCAAACAAATTTTAAATATTAGACAAATATAACAAGTAAACACGAAATGCAGTTTTTAAATTAAAGTTGTACTTCCATGGTGATGTCATTAATATTTCTGTGTTCTCCATTATTATTGAATGCATTCTGCATCGTTTCTGTTTAAAAAAACCTTCTGGTATCTTTGTATCCAGCTGTATTTGTATACTAGAAGAGAGGCTTGTGGTCCAACGGCAGCTTTTCCGGGTCCTTCTCATGAATTTCCGTCTGATTGGCTGCCTCCCATCAGTGTATGAAGGAAGCTCCGCCCTCCGCTCTTATTTTGTTACAGACAGGAAATGGAGCCGACAAACAAGTTTGTTCCGCCATGCTAACAAACAGTTAGCTAATTAGCTTCTCAACTCCGAAGCTACAGTCGTGCCGTCTTTACTTCTAGTGTGTAGTGGAGGATTACCTGCCTTCCAATGGACAGATAGAAACCCCACGTGGGATACGCTATTTGCAATGTGACGTAGAAGTGCGAGGCTGTTCCCGATTCGCTCTTTTCTTCGTATTGTTTCTCTGATGAGGAAGCACAGCCGACTGGGGGGAACGCAACGCTAGCAAGTCAGCATGTGTAAGTAAACAAGGGGAAACCCTCCGTATTTCAGAAGGAGCAAGTTAAACGGGTTTTCAGTGGAAGGAGGCCTTTAAGGTTTTTATTGGGGGGGGGGGGTCCCAAGACCAAAACCAAAACCACTACCACTGCTGAGCAAAAAGAACATAAAGGCTCGTCTCAGTTTAGCCAGAAAGAATCTTGATGATCCCCAAGACTTTTGGGAAAATACTCTGTGGACTGACGAGACAAAAGTGGAACTTTTTGGAAGGTGTAGGTCCCATTACATCTGGCGTAAAAGTAACACGGCATTGCAGAAAAAAGCTGCTGATCATCAAAAAGAAAGCTTTCAGGGATGGAGATGGGGAGTTACTGAAGACCACACAAAAACAACTGAAAACACAGACTAAGAAGTGCAAGGAGGACGACAGGAAGAAGTTGGAGAGCAGCTCCAGCAGAACAACGTGAGGGATGTGTGGTCGGGAATGAAGAAGATCACTTGGCTTCAAGTTAAAGGGGGACCAGACTGACGGAGGTCTGGACAGAGCTAACGAACTGAACATGTTCTTCAATAGGTTCAGTTCCCACCCTGCTGACAACCCAACATTCCACACACCCTCCATGAGCCCACAGCTTTCCTGTCCCACCTCCACTATGTCACCCTGCACCTCAGTCATGGACCTGAACACAGCCTCCTCTGTCTCCACATCAGGACATCCTGAGACCTCCTCTGTCTCCACCTCCATCCTGACTGTCTCCAGCAACCAGGTCAAGAAACAACTAGAGAAACTGAACCGGAACAAGGCTGCAGGTCCAGATGGTGTCAGTCCCAGAGTTCTCCAGACCTGCTCAGAACAACTATGTCCGGTTCTCCAGCACCTTTTTAACACCAGCCTGAGACAGAACAGAGTTCCTGTGCTGTGGAAAACATCCTGTCTTGTTCCTGTCCCTAAAAAACCACAACCAGTTGAACCAAATGACTACAGACCAGAACCAGAACCAGGACCAGAACCAAATGACTACAGACCAGTTGCTCTGACATCTCACATCATGAAAGTCCTGGAGAGACTCTTACTGGCTCACCTCAACAAGCAAGTGAATACCTTTCAGGACCTATTACAGTTCGCATATCGTAATGGGCTTGGGGTTGAAGACGCCATCATCTTCCTGCTTCAGAGAGCCCACTCTCATCTGGACCAGTCAGGCAGCACTTTGAGGGTCATGTTCTTTGATTTTTCAAGTGCCTTTAATACTATTCAGCTGCTTTGCTATGTGAGAAGCTCCATAACTTCCAGGTGGATCCTCCACAACCACCTGGATTTACGACTACCTAACAAACAGACCACAGTTTGTGAGACTGAAAGGTTGTGTGTCTGAGATAGTGGTCAGCAGCACTGGAGCACCACAAGGAACTGTACTCTCACCATTCCTCTACACCATGAATTCTGCTTCTACCAAAAAATGCTGAAGGAGAACGTCCGGCCAACTGTTGGTGACCTCAAGCTGAAGCGCACTTGGGTTCTGCAGCAGAACAATGATCCAGAACACACCAGCAAGTCCACCTCTGAATGGCTTAAGAACAACAACATGAAGACTTTGGAGTGGCCTAGTCAAAGCCCCCACCTGAATCCCATTGAGATGCTGTGGCATGACCTTAAAAAGGCGGTTCATGCTGGAAAAGCCTCCAATGTGGCTGAATTACAACAATTCTGCAAAGATGAGTGGAACAAAATTCCTCCACAGCGCTGTAGAAGACTCACTGCCAGTTATCACAAACGCTTGATGCAGTTGTTGCTGCTAAGGTGGAACAACCAGTTATTAGGTTTAGGGGGAGATCACTTTTTCACACAGGGACATGGACGTTTGGATTTTTTCCCTCCTTAAAAATAAAAATCTTCATTTAAAAACTGCATTTTGTGTTTACTTGTGTTATCTTTGTCTAATATTTAAGTTTGTTTAATGATCTGAAACATAAAAGTGTGACTAATGTGCTATAAAAAAAAAAAAAAAAAGAAATCAGGAAGGAAGCAACACTTTTTCACACAACTGTACCCTAAATGATGTAATTTCCAGTAAATTCTGGACGCTACCCACTCAGGACACTTGGATTACATTGGACGACCAGTATGGAGGAATATTGACAAGTTTTTGTGGAACTTTATGGAGAATGCTGCTTTTGACTAAAAAGCAGAGAAAACAAGATTTTTATGCAGCAATGCGCTTCAAGTAGAAAAGTGACTGATGCCAATATTTTTACTTTAGTGTTCACTTCTATGAAACAACAAAAACACTGAGAAAAGAGTTTTGGTGGCAAAATAATTATTTATAGCCGTATAAGCCACAATGTTTGTTTCACAAATAAGTGTGAAAATGTCAACATGTTATACGTTGGAGTCCTGAGGGGGCGAGGCACCGAACGATGCAGGATTCTGGCTCCTTAATGCCGAACAGTGAGTTTACTCCGGCCGTGAGCAGATAGTCTGCTGTTGTATCATCCGAGGAAATCAGTTATGATTGTTAGCTAGCATTAGCATCGGGGACCACCGCTAACAAGACTATGAGATGAAACTGTCTCCAGTGATGAGGAGGACCCTGGCTCACTCCAAAATGAGCCCCTTCCCCTTTAAAGGGGAATTTCTCTGTTTTTGAACCTGGGGGGTGTTTTCATGTCCTTTCATATCTGTGAGTGATGGACAAAGGAGTTTTCCAGATACTCCAGTGTTTATCCCGCAGCAGCTAGCAGCAGCTAGCAGCCCAGCTAATGATAAGTATGGGGCAACTGGCCCCCGCGTCTAAGTTCACCCTAAAAACCTGCTTTCATTCCACACTGAAGGGCTCCGATAGTCTCACCGAGTGTCCGACATCATACCAGAGAGGAGACATGAACCAGAGTATCTACGTTACCTGGAGATCGATGTTTGTTTGGGTGTTTGTGTCCAAATCTCGGACCGCGATAACTCGCGTCCCCCATCGTTGTTTTGACGCAAGTTACCGCGTGATTTTGGAACAAGATTTAATTCCCAAACATCACACTTCAATCGCGCGAGTTCGGAAATGAACTTTAAACAGTTTTTAAAGTTATTAAGTTAAAGAAAAATGACTGTCGGTGTTTGGAGATGTTTGACAGCCCGAGCCTCGTGGATGGTGCTGGTTTGCTGCGTTAGTGTGTCCACTTGTCCCGCCAGGCTGCACCTGTGGTCTGCTGCTTCCTCTCTGTCGGGGGGTGGGGGGGGTTCTGGTCCGGTCCCGGGTCTAACGGCGGTTTTCTGTCCTGCAGGTGAAGAACAGAACAAAGAGGCACTGCAAGACGTTGAGGACGAGGCCCAGTGAGACGACGCCACCAACAGCCAACAACTCCAGACCCTCACCCCCCACCCTCCTCCTCCTCCCTCCCCCACTTGTTTTTTGGCGAGTCCCCCCCCCCCCCCCTCTCCACCTCTGCAGCTCGTTGACCAGCAGGTCAGCGGGTTTCCCGGCTTTCTTTCTCCTCTTTTTTATTTTTATATTAGCCTTCATCGCTCAGAGAAAACCACTTAGCTGAGACAGGAGGTCCGACGTGAGACAGACGAAGACGAAGACGAAGACGGAGGTCCCTGGATTGTTTGCTGTTTTTGTCCTGGTACAAGCGGTTCTGAACATGTATCTTTGTTTTCATTATTGTATTTTTGTTTTTGCTTTTTCCTCAATATTTTTATCAGTTGCTGGATGTATTGAGATTTTTCTTAATGTAATTACAGAAATTAACTTTTATTACTGATAATGTTTAATATTAGTTATGGGAGCTATTTTATCTGTTTTTAGTGAAATGTGGAGCAGATTATTTGACCTTTTTACGGGCGGTGAGAGCGACGGCCGCCCTCTTTTTAACTGGGATTTTCAGAGGAAGTTGGCTAAATTTTCGATATCCACGTGGGGCAAAGACGTGCTTAACTTTTCCACCGTAGTGATTCTGTCGTCATGTTTCGTAGATGTCCTCGGACTGTATTTTGTGCTGACATACTGTATTCGTGTACACATGCTGAATCTCTGTTGATTTTCATTTAAAAAAGGAAGAGAAAAGCAAACTTGGGAGATTTGAATGGGTGAGACGAACACGATGCAGCCGCTGCATCCCCCAGCTCTTTACTGAAGCTCCTCCACGTTCACGTTTGTCTTCTGTCTTCATCGCGCTTCCGGTTTTGCTTGTTTATGTGTAACTTGGAGCTGGATTGTACTACTGGATATCTGACTGGAGCCACAGACAGGGAATCTGTATTCTTACTGAAACACAGCATGGAATTAACATTAAACCATCTAAATGAATAAAAAATGACAAGCTGGCTGCGCTGCTCTGTTTCCTTTACAAGGCAGGTGCTTTCTGACCTTTTACCCCTCTGAGTTTCAGTCGTTACATCACCCAGAGCTAAATTTAGCCTCGCAGCGGCGTCCTCCCCCCCCCCACAGCGGCAGCTGCGGGGGGGAGGCGGAGCTGCGACCGGGAGGTCCCTGAGCTCCACTTCCATTTCCACCACCGGCGCTCCGTGCTGACGACACGGACAGCGTTCCTGTCCGGGAGCAAATGGACGGATGGACCCGTTACAACAAACGCCCCCAAAACAACAATACTTCCCACAGTTAACATGCTCCCCCCCAAAAAAAAACAAGCTTATTTTAGTTTAATAAGGGTTCAATATATCAAATTAAAGGTCTCGATTGGCTCCATCCAATGGAGATCAAACTATTCAATAAAGCAACAAAACCATAAAGACCGAACACAACAGTGAGAGTAATGTCTGGAGCCAGAAGGGCGAACGTGTCGGTGTCCTCAGACAACGTTCAGATACTGACACGGACATGGAAGAGTCTGAGGCAGGAAAGGTTTTAATATAATACAAACTGATGAATCGCCCAATATGTCCATAGAAAACTTGGAAATGCTCGAAAGGGCGTATCTGACATTTTTGCCATATCTTTATTTTAAAATGTCTAAGAACATGTCCATTGTGTTAATATGCCATAAGTTCATTACTTTAATACTCATTCATGTGAATATGTCTGTGGTCTAAGGTTGGTAAATGGGGCTGATTTAACCCTCATCTGTTGAACAAAGCAGAAAATAATTGGTCAAAAGGAGAAATAATTTAATACTTGAATAAGTGATATATTTTAATTCAACTGATTCGTTATCTTTTCTCTATTTTTTCTCTCATATCCATCCAGCTTCTTAAGGCCACAGACTGGCCAATGTCAGTTAATGATCTGTGAATATCTGAAAATGAAAAGTTGCCATTTTCTTTCATGGCTGTCATCACAGACTTCTGGTCTAACCGTCAATACCAAAAAATCAAAATTTTCAAAATTTTAACCCTTTAAATTCCACTTTGCATACATGGTGCTCCAACTTCCAAAAATAGAAAATGGGGTTAAACTAAATGAGATTAATGCAATTTTTTTGTGTGCAGGATTATCAGAGCCCTGGAGTATTTAAAAAAGGTATTAAAATGTTTTTTGATGCATCTTTACTTTTTGTGTTAGTGTTTTTTTTTTTTGTTTGTTTTTTTTTTAAGTTACGTTCAGCTTCTTAAGGGCACGAACTGGCCACTGGCTTATAGATATCTAAAAATTAAAAGTTGAATTTTTTTTTTCATGGCTGTCATCACTGACTTCTGGCCTAACCATCAATACCAAAATATCAATGGGTTTCAAATTTTAACCCCTTAAGTTCCAGTTTTTACACACAATGTTCCCACTGCCTAAAACTGAAAAGTGGGTTAAAATAAGTAAAACTAGCCTGTAGGCGGCAGGTTATTATTAGGTATACAGAGCAGACCTAAGCATAGATTATAGCAACCACAATTAAAAAAGCCCAATGAGAAGTTGTTTCAAGATAAAATGCAAAAAAAAGTGGGAAAAATTCCAGTTTGAACTGGAATGGCAGCATTACAGAGAAGGAACTAAATTCCCTGCAAAAGACTGAGCTAAATAATTAGCATGTGATCTGACTGATCACAATGCTGGAAAACAAACACCAAAATGACAAATGTGAGACCCTTTCATGCTCAAATAAGCTCACATGAAAGAGGAAAAAGATGGTTTACTTCATTGGATGTTCAGCATTTCTGAGTGTTTGAAGGACTCTGATTGGCTGAAATAACATTGAAGTCTCTGGTTTCATCACTAAGATAAAAAGCGGGGGGGGCTCCTTCTGAGTAAATGGTCTGATGTCATGGAAAACAGTTCAAACTACATCATTGAAGTGTAGAGCAAGTGTGTGAGGAGAAAAATGTTCTCCTAAACATTTATTCTGGAATAACATTTGATTCTAGAAAGGTCCTTTTCAATGCAAGTCAATGTGGCACGGATTGGCTCTAAGGAGGAAATGAGGAGGATTTTAGTTAGAGACCTTAGAGAAAGAGTTAGACAACCCATCTTCTAGAAGATCATGAGTCAGACCAGAATACACACCTGCACCAAGTTTATGCTGTTTGCATTAGTAGAAAAAAAGTAACATAAAAGGTCACTCACCCCCCTTTAGAAAGCTTAAGAAGCTATGAGGGTTAAGTGTGGTCAAAATCTTGTTTTGTCTACTGTTAAGTTTGTCAGAATCCCCTCCAAGCCCTCGGTTTGTTTAACCAGCGGTGATTGCACAAAATTTCACATTCATTAAAGCATTTTTCCATCATTTATTAAACATTTTTATGGAGCTATTTTACCGTTTCCCTCCCCAGAACAGGTTGTAGTTATGCAGTGCTTAATCTTTCTACAATAAGATTATAACATTGTGCAGTTTTTTGTATAAATTCCTTAAAATACAAAAGATTTAGTGATTTCTCATCATATTTGACAAAAAATATTGAATCCATTAATTTTTTTAATAAATATGTCTGTCCCCTAGTATTGCGGTCATAACCACCATGTTAAACGTTTTTAGATCACAAGTTTATTTGAATTCTGATTCTTTAACTGTGTCAGTTTGTGCTGCAACTCCAGCTCATGCAGGACAGAAAGAAGACGGACGTTTAAATACTGGAACAAGTTTTTTCCTCATTTATACTGACAAGTTGCAGGATATTTTTTATAACGTGTCATTACCAAACAGCTTGTAGTTTATAGAGATTTAAAGATTTTTTGTGTAAAAACTTTAGATTCATTTTTTAAATAACATTTTAAAAGTCAAAAGTGTCTGAAATCAAAAGAACACCCTTTTAGGCCCTTTTCCTCTTTACAATTGGCAAGAAATTTCTATTTATGCTCATTTTTATAAATACTTGAGCATGTGTATACAAATACATACAATTATTCATCCCTCCTATTACAGACAGTACTAAAGTCACGACAGTAATTCATGTAACAAGATGCTGAAAAAAATTAGTAGTTAATGAAAATTTGCTCAATTATAATTTGGTAAAAGAAAACATTGATTTAGAATTTTGTTTTTTGAAATTAATTAAACAAAATGGTCCCATAGACATCAGAGCATCTTTCTCATGAACATGGACCAACATACCTGCCAACAGGTGCAGACGTCTGATTGGACGATACAGAAAACACCTGATTTTTTATCAACTTATTTCACTAACAGCCAATTTTTTTCCTTCTTTAATGGAACATAACATGAGTACAGTATTTAGTGAAAACACTGAAGGTCCCTCATCTTCACCGTATCTGAATAAAACCAAATTCTTTAACCCCTTTTTTGAGTTTGTGGTGTCAAACATGCAGCCCAGGGCCCCAAACTGCCCCGTCAGAGGGCCCGGTCTGGCCCCCAGGATGGATTTGGTAAACGTGAAAATAATAAAGAAATATTCCCTGCAAATATTTAATAAAGCTAATTGTAATTTCTAATTTGCACACTTAAGGTTTAATTTACTATATTTGCATACGAAGCATCTCTGACACAGCAGGATGTTTTCTCTCAAATGTCTTTTACTTCACAGGTTTGACGTCAGTTACAATGTGAAGTTAGTTCAGCTGCTCAGGATTATGACACATGTACATTTAAAAAGTCTAGCTCTGCCTAAAATCTAAGGAAAATGCAGTTGCTTCATCAAGACGCCATTACGTCTTTAACATTTAAATTAAATTTTATGGTGACAAACGGCAACCACAGCTGCCAGTTTTCACTGTTTGTTTTACAGTGTAGTTTCTTCATCATGATGTAAAATATGTATTTTTCACAACATTTCCTAAATTCTCTACACAGTACGGGACGGACAGAGAAAAACCTTTAGAAAAATCCAAACCTTGCAGGAGCGGCTCCACATTTAACAAGAGGCAGTTATCGTTGGACGTTTTACCAACAACCTTCACAATAAAGACCGATCAGACAAACGTTTCCTGGACCAGAACATTCATTCATGTGGAAACCAGCTGGTTTCTAACACGGACCTACCTTATAGATGAAAACCAGGTCCATCTGCAGGTCTTTCTTTGTGAAGTGGACGATGTCAGCGTCTTCATTACAGTTTATCTTTGGCTTAAAATCCATAAGGAGTCTTTTCTCTGTGACATCAGTTTCAGAGCGATCCTGTCCAGTTCTGGTCCTGGAGCGTCTTGATGCGCTTCAGAGCTGAGAGAGCGCTCAACAGAGGTGGTGGACACGGGGATTCATTTATCTTTCCACTAAGTCTGGAGTTGGTTGTCGGTTTTATATTATTTGACGCTTTTCAGCAAAAGTCGCCTTGAAAAGAGTTTTTTTTTTTAGCATTGGGCCACAACGTGGCTCTGGTTCAGCTCATTCAGCTCTGGCGCTAGCTCTTACCGCTCTGCTCAAGCTGGCGGCACACGACACCATTGTTTGCCCGATTTTACCCACAATTGTCAGTCGGGCGTAGTCGGCTCCAGTTGGGGCTAGTTGGGTTCAGTCTGCCTCGCCAGTTGGCAGAAAAATCTTTTGGTGTGTCTGGGGAAGCAACTCAAGTGTGTTACAAAAACCGACCCGACGCGACCTCAGTCGTAGTCAATGAAACATGTTTGAAAACTAGAGGCAACTACGCCCGACTGGGAGCTGCACAGCAGAACTGCTGCAGCCGCACGTGCAAAGTACTGCGTGGATTTCCTACTGTGGATTTTCCACAATCATTTTCAGATGCAATCTATGCACATGCATGGATCTAAGTAGGTAAATTTCCTTTTTACATCCCAGTAAACGTGGAATAGAGCGCACATGTTGGGATTCTCCTCTCTATACGATCAGAAAGACAAAATATGACGATGGAAGTGAAAAAAAATAAAGAATTTAACTGAGAACGAACTTGAAACTGTTTGCATGACGCATACAAACACACACGCTTGTATTTAACACCCATTCAGCATTCATTGATACCCCTTCAGGTCTGTGTTTACTTTTTCCAGAAAGTCTATGTAGAATCTAACCGCAGCACAACTCTGCTGAAGAAAAAAGCAACAGCTGATGTCGGCACGCCGTTTACGCACGGACACACCACAGCCTCAATTACAAAAATCTACCTGATTCTGCTGCCAAATAACACGGCGGGGGAGCTTCCGGATTACCACAACAAATGGAGAAGAGAATCTGGAAGATGATTTGTGCATCTTCTTCTTTTCTGTATAACGGCAGTTGGCACACGAGGAGTCGTGATTTCCACCACCTCAGTTGGGTTGATCGATCTTGTAGTTTGGAATCCCGTGAAGGAGATCGTCGTTAAATGTGTGATCCCCAATCTTGGATGATTCAGTGGAACCTAGTCTGTTAGTGTGAACGCCCCAGGCTGTTCAAAATTGGCAACAGCTGTGACAGTCGTGCAGTGTGCCGGCAGCATCAGATGAAGGTGACGTTAGGACTTCAGGAAGGCATGAGATGGAGGTTTCTGTCCCGCCCACACAAAATCAAACCGGGATTGGTCAGTTTGCCCATCACTCTCCAAACCAGAATACATACGTTTGCCTGAACCAGAATTCATGAAGGCCCGACCGGGTCTTAACAGAGATGGACCATTGTGATTGGATAACATCCTGACAGTCAGCTCAACCTTAAAACGTAGACGAGAGAAAATGTAGGAAACGTATTGATAATTAAATGATTAAATACTATAATAATATATATACATATATATATATATATATATATATATATATATATATGTACAGATTCTCATCTAATGAGGTGGAGCGAGAGATTCTCATCATGATGAACTAGAACTTGTGATTTTCAACACGATGAGGTGGAACAGGAGATTCTCATCATAATGAGATGGAACGGGATATTCTCATCATCGATGTGCAGCTTATAAATCTGTAGCAACTGTGTGATGCTATCATATCAATATGTAGCAAAAATGTTTCCAACACTTTGCTGGATCTATCACAGCAAGAATGAAGGCAGTTCTGGAGGAACAAAGGATGGTACGAGTACCATCCTAGTACCATCCTGGTACTTGTGAGGTGTACCTGATATAGTAATCATTAGGTATAGGTAAGCAGTTGGAAAAGTGCTGAATGATTTATGAGTAGCTGCTTAAAACAGCTTCAAGATAAATGGGTCAAATTTCAGCACAAATGTTTCTGGTCTGAGATTCTGTTAAATCAGATTATGTTGCCGATTTTCCATCAAACTGTGAGAGATGTGTTACTCCAGGGTAACCATGGCAACTCATGGGTTTTCCTCCACTGAGCATCCTGTAATGTGAAACCTCAAGGGGGCAGCAGCTTCCCGCTAATCTGACGAGGCGTCACTCATCCTGTAAAGATATCCATATTTCCACAGGAGGTGGAGGAGGGAAGTGAACAAAACAAAGTGTGACTTTCCCTTCGTTCCTCTGCTCTGGAAGTGTGTTGGTTGTTGAGTCAGTGGCTCCCTCTTCTGCAGCCTGATGGACATCCTCCAGCTTCCTGTGGAAACTGGAAACTGCCACAGTGTTCTGTTATGGGAGCAGGATTACTGCTGGCCGAGCGGGAACAAACGTCAATGAAATATTAGGAACTTCCTCTCCTGCTGCAGAGACAGCAGTTATTAATAGCGGAGTTATTTTCAGGCAGCACTTGTGAGATTTACTCAGGCCTGGTCAGATGTGGTCCAAGCCGAGCCTCCACGTTGGATCTGGTTACAGAACTGTACCACAAACATACTGCAGCATGAGCTGGACGCCGCAGACTTTCCTACATCCCACTGTAAAACTGATATGTTCCAGATGTGTACAGCAACCTTACGTGTTCGTGGTATTTCTCATCTGAACATCTTAAGATAAGCATTCACACAGCTGTTAGTTTCTGTGGTGAGAACACAGCCAGGGCCCAGGCGGGATTCGATCCCCCGACTCCCCGGTGAGTCATGCGTGCACACGTGATCCGGGAGTCTGGAGATCGAATCCCGCCAGGGCCCTCCTTGCGTACCTCGCCACTTTTTGCCGTTGTCGGCAGGATCCATGTGGCACTGGTAATAGGGTTCAAGGAGTCTTTATTGTCCCCGTAGGGCAATTTCTTGTGCAACTAGCAGTGCTAAAACACAATTAAACAACAACAGTCACTCAGTCAACAGATAGGAAACAACAGCATGACAGGTTCGCTTGTTTAGAACAATGGCTGTGTGGACAAATGAGTGTTTGAGCCTGTTGGTCCTGCACTTTGGCAGCATGTACCTACGCCCTGATGGGAGAAGCAGGAATTCACCAGCCGGGGGGGGGGGGCTCCGGTCCCCAAGGATAGAGGGGGCCTTGCCCAAAGTTCTGCGCTGATAAAGGGAAGTGAGATCGTTCAGGTTTATACCTGCAATTTTGCTGCACACTCTTACAACACCCTGCAGCCTGTTTTTGTTCTTTAGGGAAATGGAGCCGTACCAACAAATAAAGGAGAAGGTGAGGATAGATTCAATAAAAGAAGAGTAAAACATGCGCATAAAAGTGCTGTCCACATTAAAATTACGCAGCTTCCGGTAAAAGTACATGTGCTGATGGGCCTTTACACACACTGCTGCTGCGTGCTGCCACTCCAGCGCCACGTCACCGTCATAAGTCCCTGGATTCAGAGCTGGTGCAGCCTGGAGCACGAGGATGCTGTAGAGAGAGGGACAGTGTGGGGTCCTGTCACTTAGCCCCCACTGATCATGCACCCTACCAGGCCACGGGTACATCCCTTCAGCTGACTGGTTAGCCGGCATGACTCTCACCCGGGAGTCTGGGGCCGTTTCTCAGTTCCTAGTTTGCGTACTGCATACTCGTGTACTTGTGAGTACAGACTTGTGGGCATGTACTCTGCCTACAAGATGGATTGGGACAATGTAAACTTGTGACATCACCAGCTGTGGTGCGCAGCAGTGCAGAGCAAGAGCTGCCCGGCAACATGAAAATTATATTGTATTATTCTGCAGCTGTTGGCTATTTATTAGAGATGTAGTAATGGTACTGAAACAAATTAAAACAAAATAACTTCTGCAAAACAATTATACTGAGTGCATATTTTTGTTTCCAACATGTAAATTATATCATATACATGAGCAAATTAATCCAAACGGGCAATCAGCATGCTGGGATGCTCTGGGATCAGGCCGAGTACGCACGAGTCTCCTCTGATGCTGCTCGGTGAAACGGCGGAGGAAGTTCTCATCCGGGGATCTCCAGCGTACTTAATGAGAAGCGAACTTTGAAATGGAACATGACCTGGACCGTGGATGACAACGTTTCACAAGTCCACGAGTACACACAAGTACGCATATTAAAAAACGGCCTGGGGAACAAATCCTGCCCGAGCCCATCACTGCTACATCTCAGTCAGAGATGGATTATCCAGGTTCTGATGCATTGTTCTTGGTACCACTTTAAACTTCTTTTTAAATGGATAAATGATATTTAGCTAGAGCTCAATTTTCTTAACATTTCAGACCTCTTATCTCATGATTTAATACTTTTTCACATTTAGCTGCATATGTCAAACGTCTTAGAACACCCTGTTCTCTTTGTTGTTGGAATTCAAGCAGTTCAGCCCAATGATGATAAAAAAGGTCAACGATGAGCTGCTGGTTAGAAAAGGTGGTTTCCCAGAAAAGAAAAAACATGAAAATGGAAGAATAATCAAAAAAAAATTAGAGGAAAAAAAAAAAGAGAAAAATGAAAGTTCCGTCCAAACGAAAACAAAGGCCGGGTAAAATAACAAATTTTTAACAGCCTACCATCATTTAAGAAAGCGGTTATGTGTAAGTAACCTTTTAAATAAAAAAGATATTACACGAACGGGATATCTTCTCTGACCGCATTTTTTTTTCTGACACGCATGCGTCATAGCTTCGCCTCTGAACACGCATGTGTCATAGCTTCGCCTCTAAACACGCATGTGTTATAGCTTCGCCTCTAAACACGCATGTGTCATCGCTTCGCCTCTGAACACGCATGTGTTATAGCTTCACCTCTAAACACGCATGTGTCATCGCTTCGCCTCTGAACACGCATGTGTTATAGCTTCACCTCTAAACACGCATGTGTCATAGCTTCGCCTCTAAACACGCATGTGTCATAGCTTCACCTCTGAACACGCATGTGTCATCGCTTCGCCTCTGAACACGCATGTGTCATAGCTTCGCCTCTAAACACGCATGTGTCATAGCTTCGCCTCTAAACACGCATGTGTCATAGCTTCACCTCTGAACACGCATGTGTCATCTACCGCATTGTCCGCCTCTAAACACGCATGTGTCATAGCTTCACCTCTAAACACGCATGTGTTATAGCTTCGCCTCTGAACACGCATGTGTCATCGCTTCGCCTCTAAACACGCATGTGTCATAGCTTCACCTCTGAACACGCATGTGGTATAGCTTCACCTCTAAACATGCATGTGTTATAGCTTCACCTCTGAACACGCATGTGGTATAGCTTCACCTCTAAACATGCATGTGTTATAGCTTCACCTCTGAACACGCATGTGGTATAGCTTCATCTCTAAACATGCATGTGTTATAGCTTCACCTCTGAACACACATGTGTTATAGCTTCGCCTCTAAACACGCATGTGTCATAGCTTCACCTCTGAACACGCATGTGTTATAGCTTCACCTCTAAACACGCATGTGTCATAGCTTCACCTCTGAACACGCATGTGTCATAGCTTCACCTCTAAACACGCATGTGTTATAGCTTCGCCTCTGAACACGCATGTGTCATCGCTTCGCCTCTAAACACGCATGTGTCATAGCTTCACCTCCGAACACGCATGTGTTATAGCTTCACCTCTAAACACGCATGTGTCATAGCTTCGCCTCTAAACACGCATGTGTCATAGCTTCACCTATGAACACGCATGTGTTATAGCTTCACCTCTAAACACGCATGTGTCATAGCTTCACCTCCGAACACGCATGTGTCATAGCTTCACCTCTAAACACGCATGTGTCATAGCTTCACCTCTGAACACGCATGTGTCATAGCTTCACCTCTAAACACGCATGTGTCATCGCTTCGCCTCTGAACACGCATGTGTCATAGTTTCACCTCTGAACACGCATGTGTCATAGCTTCACCTCTAAACACGCATGTGTCATCGCTTCGCCTCTGAACACGCATGTGTCATAGCTTCACCTCTAAACACGCATGTGTCATCGCTTCGCCTCTGAACACGCATGTGTCATAGTTTCACCTCTGAACACGCATGTGTCATAGCTTCACCTCTAAACACGCATGCGCTACACTCAGATCACAGCAACAATGGCGCGTACACGGCTGAATGGTTGCTGCTCGTACTTGCCGCCATCTTTTTGGTTTGGTTGTTCAACCTTCTTCTTTTTGGGGTTTCTGGCAGATCGCAACCGTAGATCAGAGCATTCGGTTTGGTTGTTTAACGTTGTATACGTATTTCTGCACATGCCCAGTATTTCATCGCCTGTTTTCGCCTGCTTTTGCTGTAGCACCACAGCGCCACCTACAGGCCTGGCTGTACGTTGCAGCGTTTCCGTGCATTCATGTGGTCGATCACATTTATATTACGTCTCCATCTTTAAGACAAACGGTCTGGAAAATGTGAGCGTTTCGTGTTCGTTTTGACTTCGTGTGGACATGGCCTAAATCTGCTCTGCAACAGGGCTGGGAAAAAATATTGATACACTGAAATATCATGACACTTTCATATTTCATATTGATATTTAAAAACACGGTATCGATCTATTTTACCAACAAAATCTCGTGAGATTCACAAAAACCTGCAAGATTTATGAGGGTTAAACTTCAGAACGATCAAATCTCACAAGATTTCATCAGTAAAAATAGATTGATATCACATTTATAGCAATATGATATCGGCACATGAAAATATCGTAATATGCTATCGTAGCATCAATTTTTTACCCACCCCCACTCTGCAACATCTGTTGATGGAGCCTTGGAAAGTGGTGCTACCATTTGCCAGAGCTCTCCCAGCTTTTCTGGATTGCTAACAACCTCAGCCATCTCGTCATAAAGAACTGGAGAATACTTTTGACCGGTCGTGTATTTCAACCATCCTAAGAACTTTAGATTACTTACACTTTGAAATCAGTCTTCCCAACTTGTCTCTAGTTTGCTCTTTTGCTTTGTTATGATCTGGTTGGAGTAACACCTAGCTGCAGCCAGAGCCACAACAAACCACGTCCACCGTTGGAAAGAGTGGAACCTAACCCTTACCCCCCCTAACCCTAACGACCACCCGCCCACATCACCATAAACCACGCCCATTATCATGACACGCCTCTCGGTCGGCTGCAGCTGGGTATACTTGTCTGGTCGGGACGTTTCTGGGTGGAGATTTCTGTCTGAATCACCAGCCAATACTAAGAGCATGACGCTGTGTGGGAACAAGCTCATGATTGGAGCAGACGCCAGTCACTCCAACTCTCTAAGGAGAAAAAAAAGAAAGAAAGAAAAACGGCGGATACACTGAAGAAAAGGTAAGAGCTTTAGATAGTACACGTTGGAAAATCAGGTTAATATTAGTTTGGCTTTTAGCCGCTTCTGAGCTCTGAAGGAGTCGTTGAAGCTGAATAGGCTGAAGAAGGAGGGGGCCATTAGCCTGAGAGGGAGGGGTCAGCTTGATACTGTTGTTTGCAAACAGGAACGGTGAGGGGGGGCTCCGGACTCTACCTTTAACCTTAGTTTTGTTTGTAAAAATATGGTTATTTGGTTTACCTCCTCAGAGCAGATGCTAGCTAGTCAGTCAGAAATAGCCTCCAGTGTTTAACTTTACTATGACGATAAATCACTTGAACACAGCACACTGGTAATTTCCATTTAACAAGTGGAAAGGATCATCTTTCCCATACCACATGAAGGCAGCATGAAAAAGTGCTCCAGAGTCTTGCTCAGCATGAGGGTGAGGAGAAGATGAGGGACCATCATTCTGTGGGTGTACTATCCCTTTAATACACAAATGCATATGAAGTTGTATGTTTACATCCAACAGGCAGTCACGCTCAGACAGATTAGAGTTGGAACGTTTCCACTGAGATGACAGCATGGTCAGTTCTCACCTGCCTAATAACGGTGCAGCCAGTGTAATCTGTCCACGTTCTGCAGGTTCCTGTCGGCTCCTGCAAACCAGCCATGAATGATTCAGCTTTGATTTCACGTGACGCAGCAACGCTTTCTTTATCTTGGAAGTCACGGTTAAACTGCGTGGGCTTTTCAAGAGGAGCCGCATCTTCTTCTAGCTCATGTTGCAGTCTTCACACTGCAATGGAGGAGGTCCCGCCCTCGGCTTGCAGGACGAGGCAGAGTCGGATACTGACGGGGTGAGAAGGGTCTATCTGCGGCTCGCAAGACAGGGGCGTGTCGTAGAGTGGGCGTGTCGTAGTGTGACGTTACTCGACGACACGCCCACCAGGCCAATGAGAGCACGGTAAAATCTAGCCCTACCCCTGACCCTTCCCCTAAACCTAACCAGACCCACCCACAATGCGATACGCCCACTATATGACACGCCCACTGGGTTGCAAGCCGCAGATAGATACACTTGGACGGGTTGGATGTCCGACTCCGCCCATATCACAGTTTTGAGTTGTTTATTTTAACCCTGTCCCCCTATCCCTAAGCCCTAACCCTAACCTCACTATCTGGTAACCCCCGTTGGATGTCCAGCGCCGCCTGATGTCCGTCTCCTGCAGGCGGGGGTACTGGTGAAGTGCGGTTTCGTTGGCTGCATATGTCACTGCGGCGCGTCCAACGGAGCCTCCGAATCCAGCGTACAAAGCTGCACTCCGTTTGGCCTGAAACAACGGACACATGTGATGTATCCTTCGTGTCTTCGGCTATCCCAGAATTCATTGCACATAAGATGGGAGGGAATAAGCAGCAGAGCTACGAGTTTAATATTTGGATATATTTGTGGATTTTTAAGAGTTAAATGAAGCCTCAGAAATGCATCTGTTTGACATTATTCAGGTGTTAACGTTCAGGTAACGACAGATAAATGAAAAGGAATAAAATGTCCCGTTCCAGTTTAGTTTGTCCAACGAATCTGAAGGAATAAGTGGAAAGAAAGCCGTCACTAGACAGCTGTGGAGTCTGCAGTTGCTAGGCAACGGGACTGGAGCACTATGGGAAATTCTGGTTGGCTAGGATGTCCAAACTCAGCAGCTACTTCTGCAGGAGGCTGCTTCAGAGCGCGTGGACTCCGTAGCTACATAGTCTGTGCACTTCGCAGTGTGCAGCCTGCAACATGACACACAGCTAGTGTGTGTGTGTGTGTGTGTGTGTGTGTGTGTGTGTGTGCGTGTGTGCGTGTGTGCGTGGGTGTGCGTGTGTGCGTGTGGAGGCCACAGATTTCCTGTTGATGCCAGGCTGTTGGGCACGCCCCCAGCTGGAGTCAGAGGTCAGAGGATGTCTCTCTCTCTCTCTCTCTCTCTCTCTCTCTCTCACACACACACACACACACACACACAAGCATGCCACACTGATGCTCTAAAGCTGACTGCTGCAAGTTACCGTGTGCGATATCGTCACATTTGTGGAAAGCAGCCGCTGACAGCTGGCTGTGTTTGGATGAGTGTTGGCTGTCAGGGCCCCAGCTCATCTGGTCCTCGAGGGCAGGTCAAGGTTATTAGTAAACTAAAACTAACGAAAATTCTAAAACTAAAAAATTGAAAAAACATTTTTGTTAACCGAAATAGAAATAAGAATGGCAGTTTTTTACAAAACGATAACTAACTGAAACTGTATCGTGTCTTTAAAACTAACTAAAATTATTACAAAAACATCCTTAGTTTTAGTTTTTGTAAATTAATATAATACACCAGCTTTTTGGGTTGATATGAAATCTATTTCTATTTAATATATTTAGACTACTCACAAAAAGTTAGGGATATTCAACTTTCGGTTATAATTTAAGGAAAATGTCAAATGTTTACACCTTATTGATATGATATCATGAATGTTGGACATTTAACTGGAATTATGACGTGGTAATTCCTACATATCAAACAACTTATTGAAGGAAAAGCTAGCAACAATGGTGGCTAAACCAAATATCCCTAACTTTTTTGTGAGAAGTGTACTTTGCTCTACTGGGCCCCAAAAAACTAAAACTAACACTGAAACTTATCAAAAATAAACTAAAACTAAACATTTTCCAAAAATAAAAACTAACTAAAACTAGCAAATCTGCAAAAAAAAAAAGAAAAAAAAAACTAACTAACTGAATTGAAAAAAAAATGTCAAAACTAAATAAAAACTGAAACTAATTAAAAATCCAAAACTATTAAAACCTTGGCGCAGGTGTGTTTAAACTGTTCAAGAGCACGAGTCCTGCATTTGTTTGAGCATGGAGGTGTTTGCGCGTGTCTGTGTCCTACTGGACGTCCATCATGGACGAACACGTCACAGACACTAAATCTGCTGGGTGGTTCCTGAAAATGTCTGCGGCAGGAAGCTGTTTGCAGGAGGAAACCCGACTAGCATCAGCCCCGTGTGTGTGTGTGTGTGTGTGTGCATCAGCCCCGTGTGTGTGTGTGTGTGCGTGTGTGTGTGTGTGTGTGTGTGTGCATCAGCCCCGTGTGTGTGTGTGTGTGTGCATCAGCCCCGTGTGTGTGTGCGTGTGTGTGTGTGTGCATCAGCCCCGTGTGTGTGTGTGTGTGTATGTGTGCATCAGCCCCGTGTGTGTGTGCGTGTGTGTGTGCGTGTGTGTGTGCATCAGCCCCGTGTGTGTGTGCGTGTGTGTGGGTGTGCGTGTGTGTGCATCAGCCCCGTATGTGTGTGCATCAGCCCCGTATGTGTGTGCATCAGCCCCGTGTGTGTGTGCGTGTGTGTGTATGTGCATCAGCCCCGGTGTGTGTGTGTGTGTGTGTGTGCATCAGCCCCGGTGTGTGTGTGCGTGTGTGTGGGTGTGCGTGTGTGTGCATCAGCCCCGTATGTGTGTGCATCAGCCCCGTGTGTGTGTGCGTGTGTGTGTATGTGCATCAGCCCCGTGTGTGTGTGTGTGTGTGTGTGCATCAGCCCCGTGTGTGTGTGCGTGTGTGTGGGTGTGGGTGTGTGTGTGAGTGCATCAGCCCCGTGTGTGTGTGCGTGTGTGCATCAGCCCCGTGTGTGTGCGTGTGTGTGTGTGCATCAGCCCCGTGTGTGTGCGTGTGTGTGTGTGTGCATCAGCCCCGTGTGTGTGTGCGTGTGTGCGTGTGTGTGCGTGTGTGTGTGTGCATCAGCCCCGTGTGTGTGCGTGTGTGTGTGTGCATCAGCCCCGTGTGTGTGCGTGTGTGTGTGTGCATCAGCCCTCTGTGTGTGTGTGTGTGTGTGCATCAGCCCCGTGTGTGTGTGTGTGTGCGTGCATCAGCCCTGTGTGTGCGTGTGTGCGTGCATTAGCCCTCTGTGTGTGCGTGTGTGTGCATCAGCCCCGTGTGTGTGTGTGTGTGTGCATCAGCCCCGTGTGTGTGTGTGTGCGTGCATTAGCCCCGTGTGCGTGTGTGTGTGTGCATCATCAGCCCCGTGTGTGTGTGTGTGTGTGCATCAGCCCCGTGTGTGTGTGTGTGTGTGTGCATCAGCCCCGTGTGTGTGTGTGTGCATCAGCCCCGTGTGTGTGTGTGTGCGTGCATTAGCCCTCTGTCTGTGCGTGTGTGTGTGTGCATCATCAGCCCCGTGTGTGTGTGCGTGTGTGTGTGTGTGTGTGCATGCGTGTGCATCAGCCCCGTGTGTGTATGTGTGTGCATCAGCCCCGTGTGTGTGTGCGTGTGTGTGTGTTTGTGCTAACACTCACCTGTCACCAGTCCACAGAGAAGTGAACATGATTCAATCAAATCCAAATTTATTCATAAAGCATTTTTAGGACAATCACGGCTAACAAGCGCGCTGTGTGACTGTTTAAAACGCAGATTTAAGTTTAAGAGGGAAAACTCACAGAGTAGGCTAATACTAAATGAGTTAAATGAATTAAAAACTGTTTCTAGGAGAGCCTGTATGCCTTGAGCTGTGTTTTTAAACTACACTGAAAAAAGTGTAACACGGAGTTGTTCATTCAAACTAATAACTGCCATTTAAAACAAAGTAAAGTTAGAGATGGGTTTCTGAGCAACATCACAGATAGGATGCGCACGCAACCAGGGGGCAATAAAACAGAGGAAAAGCATTATTGAACTATGAGCAGACGTGTGTTTTACATCCAAAACTCGACTTTTAATGCAGATTAGGTCAAGATATGACATGAAAGTGTCGGGGAAATATAATCTTTGAGTCCTGGTATTTGTTCGGTTACAAAAATCAAAACATTAATGCATGTGAACAGTTGAAAATGGTGAAAATAGGACAGTAGGCGTGACTGATCTTCAGAAAACCCTCCCAGATAACTTATTCCGGTTCAGACTAGGATTTATTTAGTCTTTCACCATGGTGACATGTAGGATTAAACCACGGCGGAGGCAGAAATTATTCCCGTATTCTAGTGGGAAGACTGTAATAGCAGCATCACCGCCGCGATCGGCTGCATGACATAAACTGTAAACACTGTGTGTGACAGCCATCCTCTGCTGCTTAGACACGAACTTAAAAAAGAAGAAGAAACTGATGGTGGAGCCGTTTACGAACGTTCACGTGGCATAACAACGCATCCCGGAGATTTAGTACGAAGTACGGGGTCGTAAATCAGATGGCGTTTGAGTTTCTACTGTTAGCTTGTTAGCAGTTAGCTTGTCTGTCTGCTGTCCACCACGATCTCATACACAATAAAGCAGAACGTTCCACAAGCAGCGAAACTTACCGACAGCAATGCGTGTTCGTCCCTAACAGCTGGAATCAGCTCCTTTCCAAACGTAGTGATGATGTCGTCTTTGCCTGGTTTAATCCCAAACTAGTGAAAGTTGCTCCTGTATGGAGGAGGTGAGGACGACACGGAGCTGAACTGAACCTGCTGCAGGCTGCAGATTGTTGTGGCCTCTTTTGGTTTTAACAAAGAGTCTAAACAAAAGTTTAAGCCGCTTTCTAACTCAGGTTTTTCAGGCAAATTTCAAATAAGGTCCAACACGAATAATATCCATGTTTTAACAAGAAAAATGCCGTTTCAGGGTGGTGACTCACTTACCAAGTTAGTGTAATCATGATAGAAATATAACACAGCAACGCAGCGTCTGTATTTTGTTATTTGTCATCAAAATACAGATTTATTCAATATAATTTAAAACACAACGATCTCTGTTTGTTTCGTCGGATTACTTTACATTTTTAGGAATGATATGAGTGTTTGGCCGTAGACTCCAATACAAAACAGGCTTTTTGCCCCCTGGTTACCTAGCAACTGCTAATGTTTGTAAACAAAGGAAACCATTATAGATTTGAGAGTAAAACTCGAGACATCAAGTTTGATTTATACTGAACTAAATACGTCCAAAGGACTCAAAACAAAGTTTTTGATTTCTCTCAATTTATCTTCGTGACCTGCAGGTAATATTTTTAGTTTGAGTAAAATGAATTACACGTGAGCATTGCAGTCAGCGCACATAACGTCCGGAAACTCGCTCTCAGCATGCGAGGCAGACGCACCATTATTTCACATCGTGATATTTTCCTGTCTAGTCTATTTTTTTTATCTGACTTGCATTTCATAAAGATCTTTGCTGAAAACGTTGCAGCAGATTACAAGTTCAGATACAATATTGAGGGTCAGGGACTTCCCATTTAAAGGGACATTCCAGTGCCAGAAGGTGATAAAATAACTTATGGTTTCTAAAAAATATGTCTGGGCTGTAGTTGATATTAAAGACTTTTTTTTTTACATTGATCTAACTTAATTAATTTGGTTTGGTGATTAAATCTTATTTTTTTTTTTTTTTAGTCAAATAAACTTAAAAACCCCACCCTCCAATCTGACATCAATTATTCTGTCACTCAAAGTGAATTCATTACGTTTTTTTCAGCTTTAGCCAAGTGTATCTATCTGGCTTGCAACCGGGGGGGGTTTTTAAGGGGGCGTGTCTTATAGTGGGCGTGTACATAGTGTCCGGGTCTTGTCAGGTTTAGGGGAAGGGTCGGGGGTAGGGTTAGATGATTTTACCGTGCTCTCATAGGTCTGGTGGGGGTGTCTACGACACGCCTCTGTCTTGTGAGCCGCAGATAGACCCCATAGATATAAACACTAGATGCCGCCTTCGAACCCGTAGCGTGCGTCGGCTCGGCTGCCATCTTGGGCAGGGGTTTCTAGGTCCATATCTATGGTATGTCACGTTCGGTGCCACGTTTTGTGTCAGACTGTTCATCCGACATCAAAATGCCAAACGTTTGTGCCGTGTTTGGATGTTCTCATGATACCATCTAGTTTTACTTTTCCTCATCGTTTTTGCAAAGTTTGTACCATGACAATTTCTCACATGATCAAAATATTTCAGTGCCACTAAATGATTGTAAAAGAAACAGTTATAAAGTTTTCCTTTTTGAATTCATCCTCATTTAAACGTTTAAAACTTAATTAGTGTCACATCCTTGATGTTAAAATGTAATATTCTGAGAAGATATTTTTCAAACATCACATGGATGAGTTGTTCTTAAGTACCTGAATATCATTTATTTATCTAGACTTACCAGAAATACAAACCTGATAAAAACCCTGCGAAAAACAAAATTATTCCACCTGGTAGCTAAAATCAGCACATTTACCTGAAGCAGAACTGGATGATGAGCATGAAGAGAATAAATAAATTCACATGGATTATTCTGTTGTTATGATACATTCAACCTGATTTTCGTATGTTCAAATCTGGAGCTTTTACTACAACAGAAAATGAATAAATAAAAGGTTTTATGTGTTTGGTTTTGATCGTATTTATTACATCTTTTTTTATTAAGGCAATTTCTGCATTTTGTTCTGTTTAATTATTTGAATTATAGTTTATTTCTTTATTCATTATATTTGTAATGTAAATCATTAAGTCTGACTTGTCGTGTGTCTCCTACAAAACGTTGGTCAGGTTGGTGCACCAGGCTATAAAACCACTATGTATGCATGTGGGTGTGTGTAAGTATGTGTGTATGTAAATGAAATAATCTGTGCTTTGTCATAAATGTCAGATATAACCAAACGGCTTGAATATCAGTTGAAAACTGAGTCACTTCTGGAGTATTTAACCAGGGATAGATCTCTGCCTACACTGACTAATGCAATGATTAAACACGGCTTCCCCCTGCCCAAGATGGCGGCCGAGCTGACGAATTGCTCCAATGGACAGCAGCGTCGGAGGCAGCATCTACTTATATCTATGGATAGACCCTACTGAGTAGGGCCTACTCACTTCAGCATGCATGAACAACAAAGGGGGCGGGGCTATTTTCAAAACTCAACATATCTGAACCACAAAGGCTCATGGGAAAAGCAAATTCAACAGGAAATAACCCTTTTATGATTGTTATCCAATGAATTTGAGTTAAGTGTTTACTGCCTTTGTTATTTTCACATTCAGAGAAAGTTGTTGAGAAATTCTGCTCAGTTTGGACGTTAAAGTTGCACCATGAGTGTGAAGGACAGTTCAAGGAGTTAAACTCACCACCATATAATCACAGATTGGACAAACTGATTAACCCAGGTGTGTTTGACCTCAGTAACAGCTCAGACACACCTGGATTAATCAGTTTATCCAGTAATGAAAGACAGGAAGCAAAGGTGCTGTCTGAAGTTCAGGAAATAGCGGAGTCATGCATAGAGCACATTGAGAAAATTTGCATTAAGAGCAAAAAAAATAATACTGCAAAGTAAATTGTTCGGAATCACAGCATCTAAGTTATGGAACATAATTAAGTATTAAATTATTAAGTATTTCTATTTGACCCAAATAGAAATAAAAATAAGTTGAGTTGGTCAAATAAAGTCAAAATGTTAAAAAATATAGTTTGGATATTTGTAAATTAATGAACCAGTGTCAATGCAAACAGTTGAAGATAAGTAAGCTAAAAGCCAATACATTAGGTTGGTTTAATTTCACTTTATTAGTTTGGTTCAATAACTAAAAGTTAAGAAAATCATTTGGATCAAGGCAAAAAAAGAAGGTTGATTCAAGTGAAGTATTATTGTTCATATTAACAGAATAATCAGGTCATATGAAGCAACTCAGCTCAGATTGTGTGAAGGTAAATATTTTAGATGTGATATGTGGACATCGTTTTTTTAGTTTGAGCATGGTAATATTTTTTCAGTGCGTTTAATTGGCAAAGTTTTGGTGCTCCTTTTCAACTTGAGGGAGAAAAGTTCATTTTTACTCACGACAGAAATCACAAAGTGCAACAGTGGAAACGTAAAACTAAAACCAAATGAGTGATTTTTTAAGACATGTTTTTAGCTGCTTTTTACATCACTTGAGTCAAACATGAGGAAAACATGAGGGAAAGAAAATCAGATTAATTTCTTTTTATTTAAGACTCAAATGTGTTTAGTTCTGCTGATGAACACAAACACACACATGTTAAATCCCCCAGGCGCACACGAACACACACACTTGTAAGACAAAGACACATATCCTCTGCATGTGACATCCATGTGGAGACAGACGGGCTGCATATCCTCCCCATGATCCCTGAGCCGGAGAGGCGACATCCTGGCAGGCGTGAGGGGAAGCTGCTGCAGCAGGTAACACCCCCACCACACAGCTGGGAAACGCTCGCCTCGCTGCCGTCCACATAAGCCCGATCACTTCTGCTTCCAGCCATCTCTGGGGATGCTCTTCTAGCACGTCGTCTGGCCCGAGGACTCGCCAGCACGCTCCAGGGAGGTGAAGGAGTTTCTGTTCAACTTTGACTCAGAGATCAACGCTCATCAGCAGGAAATACGCAGGAAAAGCAGCAATGATGGAGCTGAGGATCCAGCTGATCCCCACCGGGGAAATCATCCTTCCTCCGGGAAAGAACGGAGAAAACTACTGCCATAGCTGCAAGGTCAGTTCTGAGGCGGCCCAGGCAGATCTGGGCTGATCTTCAGTACGTTCACGAGCTTCTCCTGCAGAGTTTAAGCTAGTTTATGGATGAGTGAGTGTGTCTCAGTAATTCCTGGACTTGTATCAGAGCCAGAATGCTGGTAAATGATTGTTAGAGCCAAAAACAACCATATTTAAAGAGCTTGCAGCATAAAAATCCTCTTATTTGACCAAAGCAGCCACAAATGAGGAGATAATTCACTTTTAATTTCAATTTGTAAATATATAAGTCAACTTCCTGATTAACTGATGACTGGAGAAAACTTCATGTGAAAGCAGGATGTCCTCGTCAACATCTGACATAAAAAAAGCAAAACTTCAGCCTTAAAAGTCCAGTTGAATCTTAGTCCCATACAATAAACATGAATAGTGACAGAGAGAGTGAAGGTTAATGTTGAAGAGGCTGTCTGGGACGAATCCCAGCTGCTCATGAAAGCTGCTGGTTGGTTAATGGATGATCCGGTCTTTGCTTTAACTGGCGAGTTTTTCTGGCAGTTACAGAAATGGCATGTGCAAAAAAAGTGAAGCTTTAAGCAAATAAAAAGCCCAAACTTTGAGCTGTGGGTGCTACCCACTGAGCCAAAGACCTCTGTGAAGCCTGGGAGCTTGTGATGTCTTTCCTCATGGTGGACGAAACGACGTTTGGATGCGATCTGACTACTCACACTGTACGTTCTCAAAGACACGTTGGGGTCTGGAACAATCCCGACATGCAACGCAATAAATAGAGGCAGGCGGAGAAGAAGACGACAACAACAGCAACATTATGCTGCTACCACCAAAAAAACGCGCTGCCTTGGTGATCTGCGCTCTTCTTTGTTAAGAATTCACCAAAAAGAAAAGGCGAGGACGTCGTGTGTGGACGGGGAATCGTCTGAGCAGACGGTTTACTTCCGTTTCTGTTTTGCACATGTGAAATGTGAAAACCTCTGAGGGAAGAGTTCTCAGTCTGGTCGTGACTCCGCGTCAACATGAGATTCACTCACCAGCCACGACCAGAATATCACACAGGTTTGATTTTTTTGCGACTCACGACTTCTGATCGGGAGCTCGTCGTGAGGTCGTGACCCCCTGGTACGCTGCACGGCGCACGATTTGGCCAAAAATTGGCTCGATCCCCAAAATTGTTGCATGACTGGAAAATCGGCTCAAAAACGGCTAAAAAACGGGCTTTAAACGTCGCGTCTAAGTTTACACAGAAATTTGCTCGTCTATAATCGGTCTATGTTTTAGGCTGAATGTAGACGAGAAAATTTAATCCATTCATTATTAAATATTAGATAAACCAGTCACTGATCAACGTTGTGAAGTTTAGATTGAGTCTGAGCTCGTCTAGCTGAAACTTTCATTTTTAGACCGATTTTAGCCCGGACGTCTAAGGACCATTACACATCTATTAGATGTCTTTTAGACCAAAAAAATGCTCGGTGGGTAATATTACTGGAGATTGATAACTTTTTATTTCAAACATCAAAACATGTTGCCAATAGATTCCCTTTTAATTGAAGGTTCTCCTTGTTCGAACAGAGGAGTTTGTCTGCATCTGTGTGTGAGACCAGCTCGTATGTTAAAGCTGTCATGTTCGGGCTGCGGGAGCTGCTCCTGAATGCAGCTCCGCTCCGCTTGATCCTTTCAGTTTGCAAATCTCCTCCTACTAAGGTGTAAGTTGTTAACCCCCCGATCTTAGTAGCCCTTAAAACCAAGTGTTAAGGGTTATTTTGTGACTTAGAAATGGGACACCACTTAAATGCAGATACGTCTTCACACTGTGGGGGGCAGCATTACGCCAAAGCGGCGTTCAGTCTGTCAATTCAGAAGAAGAAGAAGCATTAACTTTATTTCCATGTATCTGCACTGTTAACCTGTCTGTTTAATCATCAGCACAAACGCAGCATCATTGACGGCTCCATCAGCTCCATGTTTCTGAAACTGTTGTGGAGCATCTGTCAGTTATTCCTTCTGTCAGAGTTATCCAACAACAATCTGTATAAATACCACCAGCATGGACATATTCAGCTGTCACCGCTACCACGGCTTATTGGAAGGTAAACGGCAGCTGTAATGAAAGTTACGTAGGTAACTGTGGTTCTGTGAAATCCTGGATGGCTGCAGTCAGCTGGCCGACACGTCACCGGATTGACTTTGTTGTCATCAGGACTCGACCTGCGAGGAGACATGTCCACCTTGTTTACTGCCGCTGGCAGTCATGAAGGAATGAAACAGAACTAACGTTTCATAACTCTGCAGCTATCTGACGTCAGCCCGGTCGTCTCATACCGTTATCGACACAAGCACGTTATACAGGCTGTTATCTTGATAAAACAACGGCATTAGCACCGAGAAAAATGACCATTTTGTAACGTTAACTAACTTAAATGAGAGCAACATGGCTTGACCGCACCGGCCGCTACTGATGAAAGATTGTACAATAAAAATAAATATTATGCAACAACGAGGTAACTAATCCATAACATGGGCCTAAACTAAGATAATACAATGGTTTTCCTGATATTTATATCTCCATTAACAAAGAAAATACTTTCAATTGTAGCTCACGTTCTTTGCCGCTGCATTCTGGGTAATCCTTCCTCACAAGGTGGTGTCGGAGAATCTCAGGATTGAGGTTATTCAGCCTCAAACTTGCCTCAACTTAATGTTCTGAGAATCGGGACAGCACTTGCACTTCATGGGGAGTGCACATTTTTGAGATTGAGGGTTAAGACAGGAATGGGAATTCACCCCAAATCTTAAAAATGTGTTGTTAAAACAGAGGGAGGGTTTGGGAAAGCCTGATGGATCATGTAGTCCAATCCTAGTTTCGCTAACTTTGATCCAGAAAAACAGGATTATCCTGATCCCACACAGGGGAGGATGACAAGGTGGATTTCAGGGAGAAAATGTAGTAAAACATTGCAATTGCTCAAATAAATAATTTGTATCATAAGTTTTACACTGAGAAAACAGATCAGTTGGACATAGGCTACCAATTAAATATGCGATGTTATCAGTGTAGTAAAGAATAGAAATAATCTAGACCTGAAACAAACCCCCAAACAGGCAACAAATGCTTTGAGAGGTGAAAAGAGTCATGTGGTTCTGGACATTATTGGAGGTGAGAACCCACCAGCGGGTCTGGCTCGGGTTGGGTCGGATTGGTCCACGTTTTTTTTTATGTCCCCACAGATAAAACCTGGGACAGGTACCCAAATATCCGACCCGACCTGGCCTACTTTTTTGGTACCCTTCGGTAGGGGTACTGATCTAACCGATCAGGACCAAAGAGGTGGAGCTTAACACTGCAATCTGTTGATTTGTTAAAATCCGTCACTTCCCGCGTGACCCGGCGTAAAAACAAAGCGGGGGTGACTCCTTTGTTCCTGTCATGTGTGGTGCTTTGGTTAAAAGGCGTTGCACGGCGATGATGTCAGGCGATGATGTAGCAGCGCTGTCCAGTTAATACTCCGCCTCCAGGGTAAGGGGACAGTTTGCTGTGGGGACGCAACGGGAAATCAACACATCCATACAAAAACCCCACCCGACCCAGCCTGGCCCAACCCAACCCAGACCCGCGGTGGAAACAGGGCTTTAAGCTCTGTAGGGGACTAACATTTAAAACAGCAACAAAGGGGTGGGCTGAAAGTTCCGCCCACAAACTGGGACCCCTCTTCAACAATCACATACGTCATCAGTGATCCGCCGGCTTGCATGGAAGCAGATCGATTTACATTAGTGGACATTTTTGGACTTGGTAGCAGCCATCTGGCCGGTGATTTACACATTTGTCAAACCCCTTCGTTAAAAGTGTACATCTGAAAACCCTTTGGTAAGGTATGTACCTCTACCACATACCCCTACCCCTCTGTCCTATCAGGACTGAGACACCCCTACCCCTCTGTCCTATCAGGACTGAGACACCCCTATCCCTCTGTCCTATCAAGACCAAGACACCCCTACCCCTCTGTCCTATCAGGACTGAGACACCCCTACCCCTCTGTCCTATAAGGACTGAGACACCCATACCCCTCTGTCCTATCAGGACTGAGACACCCCTACCCCTCTGTCCTATCAAGACCGAGACACCCATACCCCTCTGTCCTAAAAGGACTGAGACACCCATACCCCTCTGTCTTATCAGGACTGAGACACCCCTACCCCTCTGTCCTATCAAGACCGAGACACCCATACCCCTCTGTCCTAAAAGGACTGAGACACCCATACCCCTCTCCTATCAGGACTGAGACACCCCTACCCCTCTGTCCTAAGAGGACTGAGACACCCATACCCCTCTGTCCTATCAGGACTGAGACACCCCTACCCCTCTTCCTAACAGGACTGAGACACCCCTACCCCTCTGTCCTAAAAGGACTGAGACACCCCTACTCCTCTGTCCTAAGAGGACTGAGACATCCTTACCCCTCTGTCCTATCAGCATTGAGACACTTCTACCCCTCTGTCCTAACAGGACCGAGACAACCCTACCCCTCTGCCTAGCAGGATTGAGGCACCCCTACCCCTCTGTCCTAACAGGACTGAGACACCCCTACCCCTCTGTCCTATCAAGACCGAGACCCCCATACCCCTCTGTCCTAAAAGGACTGAGACACCCCTACTCCTCTTCCTAACAGGACTGAGACACCCCTACCCCTCTGTCATAACAGCACTGAGACACCCCTACCCCTCTGTCCTAAAAGGACCGAGACACCCCTACTCCTCTGTCCTAAGAGGACTGAGACACCCCTACCCCTCTGTCCTATGGGGATTAAGACACCCCTACCCCTCTGTCCTAACAGGACCGAGACACCCCTACCCCCCTGTCCTTCCAGAATTGAGACACCCCCACCCCTTGGTCCTTCCAGGACTGAGACACCCCTACCCCTCTGTCCTTCCAGGATTGAGACACCCCTACCCCTCTGTCCTAACAGCACCGAGACACCCCTACCCCTCTGTCCTAACAAGACTGAGACACCCCTACCCCTCTGTCCTAACAAGACTGAGACACCCCTACTCCTCTGTCCTAACAGGACCGAGACACCCCTACCCCTCTGTCCTAACAAGACTGAGACACCCCTGCTTGTGAATGCACAACACGTAAGGCTGTTCCACCCTCCGTGAGAGGCAAGAACTTTCTTCTTGCTCTCGGGGCCACGAGAACAAAATGATGTCATCTTGTTCTTGTGGACGTGATTGAGGACGGCTTGCAGCTTGTTCTCGAACCCTCGAACTTTGGAAAGAACAAAGTTCTGGCTTCTCGTGAAGGATAGAACAAGCTTTACAGGAGGGGCCGAGGGGACAGCTGAGACTGAGCTGCAGCCTTAAAAAGAAAACCTTTCACAAAACGTTTTCAGAAGTTGTTGAAGTGTTTTTGTTTTTGGTAAAGAGTCATGAATTAAATTATAAACTTAAGTGGATGTTAATGTTATTTTTGTGTTTTGTCTCAAAATGAAGAACAACTTGGATAAACCATGTTGGCTCTTCTACCTCTTGGTCTTTACCTGGGTGGTAGCCAATATTATGGGATGTTGTCCCATTTGGAGTACTGGTAATCTGGATTTGATGATCCTCTGTGTATGTGGATCAGGGGGATCCGATCCAATGTTGCTTTGAATAACCAGGATAAGCTGGATGACGTGATCCTGGAGCATAAACATGGGATTCCCAAATCCGGGTGATTTTTATCCAGATGAAATCTTTTCAACAACTGGCCCCTGTGTTTGTTTAGCGGAGACTGAGGACAACACGATGACACCGTGTCCCATGGAGCATGTTGGGTGTCTTCGTGCAGCCACAATAATGATGCTCAGCTTCGGATATCAGCAGGTTGAAGCTCCCCATCTTTATCTAAAGCAGGGCTGTCCAATTTGGGGCCTGAGGACCAAAGTTGGCCAACAAATGATTATTTTTGGCCCGCTGCTTATTGTTTTTGTTTTGTTTTTTAATTAAGATTTTTCCCAGCAGAGTGAAAAGTTCTTCTGACATTTGGTCATTGTTGTACTTCCTTTCCTGACCACCAGGTTGGTGCCGTGGTTCATCTATCAGCTCATATCTGGAAGCCCATGATCAGAGAATAAGTGAGAACATGCTGTCCAAAATAAAACCTCATACAAAGTAATGTGAAAAGAATAGTAATGAACACAACAACAAACAGTGTTATTCATTTTCCGCATTAGTTTTTATGTGGTTTTATTTTGAACAATCACGCTATGGGCTAAGCAAATTAAATTTCTTACACTACAACATGAATTTTTCGTTTTGGCCCACGACCATCCACCCCAAGTCATTTTTGGCCCCCCAGTATAAAAGATTTGGGCACCTCTGGTCTAAAGTTTACATCACTTGAACATATTCTGGCCTCCAGCTTTTTAAAATGGTTTGTAAGCCTCCAGAAATTCCAGCGTCCAGGTATTTTGTTAAGTTTACATAAATGAATAACTGCATGAAGGGGGTAAACGTGTGCTTTGGTCTGGATGAGGGAAACCAGTCTGAGTGGTGTTTCTGCAGAAACGAGGCATCTGTTGCGCTGAACTTTGGACATGTTGCGTGCTGTAAGTCATGTGGGAGGTAACAAAGACAGATGCTGTGGAATATCTGCATGCACAGCATCTGAGGAATGAAGGGAGTGCGCTCTCTACATGCAGGCCTCCCGTGGTATAAGGCACCATTTGGTACAGTTACAGCGCGATCCGATGGGAATTGGAGTTGAAGGAATGTGACATGCTGAATGCAGCCCGCTGCGCCTGGGTACCGATGATTGGAGAGGCGTGGAATGTACTGTAGCCTGGACCAGAGGAAACGACAAAGACATTCCTGTACACAGCTTCATTTGTTCCCCTTCCACATTCCTCCAGGGTCACATCACCCTGCCTCTTTGGATGTGTGTGAAAGGTGTGTGTCAGGGTCGCTGACCCTCTAACTTCTGCCATTAGGAAGCAAATAACTTGCACATTTCTTCTGATTATTCCAGTTTCCAAACGTGAGCTTTACACATTTTGTTCCTGATGGAATTCCTTGAGATAAAGCTGGAAAATGTGACAGTATAAATGATGGAAGGGCCTGTATATCAGCGCTGGCTCCTCAGGAGGAAGACGGGTCTGGAGGTGGAGGGTGAGCATCAGGACCGGCCTTTCCGTCAGCCAGTCTGACTGTCTAACATGCCCTTGTCAACAGGATGCAACCTGTGCGTGAGTGTGAGCTCGCTGGTTTCTGAGTGGATCACTCCCTCCTCTGGATGGGCAGCCTTATTACACTTTGAGGTCACCTCCACAGAAGCAGAGCATGTTACAGAACTGCAGTGAAACCTGAGAGGGACATGAGGTCTGATCATCACCATAGAGATCATGAGCTCAGAGAGGAGCAGGGGCGGAGCTAGAGGGTGGCACTGATTTTCCAAGATTTTCACACTGGAGCTGAAAATAAACTCTAGAGCTTTTCAGTGACCATGTTACTGAGCACTGACTAAGCTAATGCTACATGACCCAGTTTAATCTAAACAGGAGGCTAGCGAGGCCGCTAGTTGCTCAGCACAGTGTGGAGAAATATGTCCTGTAACCAGTCTGGTTTAGTATATTTTGTGTATCAGCATGAAGAAAAAGGGAGACGCGTCTGACTTTTATAGAGGAGGTACACAGTTAGACCCTGAGCCTACCCCTAGACCCCAGCCCCAATGTGTGCACCTCAGCAGCTCCCAGCATGGACTTAGCCAGACAAGCCACTGTGGTCAGAAACAAGAATCCAGACTGCCACTGCCATCACCAGACAAAACTACAACCCTGCGCTCTAAAGGCCCATTTATGCTCGATGCAGAAGACAGACACACAGATGGACGCACGGTTTTGTACGTCATCTGCATCGATTACGCACGTACTTTGGTGCTTTTTCGAGGGGCTTGTTGGTCCATCACTTGACGCAGAAGACAAAGCAATACCACCAGAAACCACGGGGTCAGTGTTGAGCTGTGGAGCTGATACTCAGGAACAAACCAGAGAAGAAGAACAGGAACCGGAACATAAACAGCACAAAAACAGTCTGGGTCATTCGCCCAATAAAAGCAGCTGAGAAAGAAGAGCATGGCTGGAGCTTTGGAGGAGAGGCTGTGTGAGTGTGTCCGAAAATACACTCATATCTACGTCACTGACACCAAGCGGTGTAAACTGACATCAAAACAGGGAAATTAACTCTGAACTCAGCTCTGCCGCCTCCTGGACAAACTGATATATGAACCATCAAAATGCAGAAGACGCATGGACGTATGAGAACGGCGACGCATGGCAACGCATGAAATGGACGTCGCCATTTACGTACGTAAGGGAGCATAAATGGGCCTTTAAGGAGACCACCTCGTAGACCAGGGATCAACAAATCCGGACTTCTCTTGCCAGTGTCCAGAAGGGTTCCAACATTTCCCTGTTCCCGCTCACCTGATGCAAAATAACTGGATCCTTCAGCCAATGAAGTTCTGCAAAATGACACATTAATCTGAGTCAGGTGTGTTGGCTGAAGAGCACAGTGAAAACCTCCCCGACACTACCTCAAAATGTCTGGATTTGGTGATCCCTGTCATAGACCCTCAAGCTGCATTTGCAGCGAGTTGTTTTATTTCCGCTTTTCATGTGCCTTTAAGTTAAAAAAACAATAGTATTTAATCATGGGGCTATTGGTACCGAGCTGCACAGGAAGTGACAAGTCTTTCTACCAATCAGTGGCTTGTCAAGCTCTGCCTTTTTGGGCTGGATCGGTAAGATTGGTACCCTAACGGAAGAGAGCAAAAAAAGCAGGACAGGTCGGCTTGAATATAAGGATACCGTCCCAGTTTTTGCCCGTGGAAACTCCAAAAAATGTGGACCATTACAAAACCATTCAATGATCTCATACTAAATTCACATTATTAAAGTAACATATACTGCCTGGCCAAAAAAACCTCTCCACCCGGATTTAACTAAACAAACAGGTGTCGTTTGACGTGCAGGTGTCGTCACAGTGTCACGTGATACTTCCTCGTCACCATGTTGGACGGCAAAAACGAGAAGACACTCAGACATGTATATGAAAAAATCTTCCAAGGATGGTTATTTCTTGTTCAGCGGTTGGTTGTACCAACAGACAAGGACAAAAGGAGGGGGTCATTTTTTAGATTCCCTGCAAACGAGGACAGACGTGCAAAATGGGTGTCCGCTGTAAAAAGACAAAACTGGCTGTTCGGTTCTACCAGCTGAATTTGCAGTGAACCCTTCATATCAGGTACGGTCCGACTTCATTTGTTGTTGATGTGCTTGCTGACTCATTAACAATGTTCCAATCCACCTTATTCCTGCGCTAACGAATGTACAAACGATTACGCGATTAACTTCCTGTGAGATACTGGAAATAGCACTTGGCCACTGACTCATGTGTAAACTGTCATTTCTACTAGCAGTTTATTCAACAACAAGAGTGTTCATAACATTTCTAAACGATTTTCCCCAGAAAATGTCCGTGCACGGTTCGGGGACATGTTGCACTGTTCATGGTTTTACTCACAACCAGAGAAAGTTAGATTTGTGGCTACAAGAGCGACGTGTAGAACATGCAGCTCGGTCTGAGAGAGAGGCTGCAGGGCTCCAGACTGCAACCAAATGGTCACATTTTGTGAAAAAAATGTATATCTGCTGTTACGTAAATAAGATTGTATCCCACCTCTTTCGAGCGTGGGATACTTGGGATACTTGTATCCCCCCCCCCCCCCTTCTGTTGCACGAGGAAGAGGGGTTATAACTTTGTCCTGTGTGAACTGTGACAGCTGATTTTCCCACATAGTTTATCTAAAAAGCTCTAAGAAAGTGGAGCAGCGCAAACATCTAGCATGTAAATTAACGCCGGTTCCGTCCGAACGAGGTGGATCTTTTTTTTTTCTTTTTTTTTTTTTATTAAACTTTATTGGCAGTTGTTCAGTATAAAACAGACAAAAATAACAACAGAACAGAGACAGAACAAATTGAATGAGGTGGATACGATTGCATAAAGGGAGCATTTCCATTCTGTTAGTGCAGTACGATACGGACATTTGCCGTCCAACGTTGCGGCGGCGTACAGGCAGGTCATGTGACTGCACATCCTCTATTAGATAATAACTGCATGGGCGATTATCTTCCAGCTACAACAAGTTATTTAACCCCAACTGGTGCAATGAGTTGCTTCTCATTTCTTAGACAAGCATGTGGAAAGACACATCCGTGGTCTGGAAAAGATGTTAGTCTGTCTGACAAGGGTCAGGTCCAGGTCCAGGTTCAGGTCTACGTTCAGCTCCAGGGTCAGATCATTGGCAGCATCAAGCAGTGAAAACATCCAAGGACATGCAGAAACTACTAAACCTGGGTTCAGAACTGTCCAACGCATTATTAAACACTGGAAGGATAGTGGGGACCATCACCTTCCAGGTTCAGGTCCAGGTCCCGGTTCAGGTCTAGGATAGTGGGGACCATCGTCTTCCAGGGTCAGGTCCAGGTTCAGGTCTAGGTTCAGGTCTAGGATAGTGGGGACTGTCGTCTTCCAGGGTCAGGTTCAGGTTCAGGTCTAGGATAGTGGGGACCATCGCCTTCCAGGTTCAGGTCCAGGTCCAGGTTCAGGTCTAGGATAGTGGTGACCATCGTCTTCCAGGTTCAGGTCTAGGTTCAGGTCTAGGATAGTGGGGACTGTCGTCTTCCAGGGTCAGGTCTAGGTTCAGGTTCAGGTCTAGGATAGTGGTGACCATCGTCTTCCAGGTTCAGGTCTAGGTTCAGGTCTAGGATAGTGGGGACTGTCGTCTTCCAGGGTCAGGTCCAGGTTCAGGTCTAGGATAGTGGTGACCATCGTCTTCCAGGGTCAGGTCTAGGTTCAGGTTCAGGTCTAGGATAGTGGTGACCATCGTCTTCCAGGTTCAGGTCTAGGTTCAGGTCTAGGATAGTGGGGACTGTCGTCTTCCAGGGTCAGGTCCAGGTTCAGGTCTAGGATAGTGGTGACTATCGTCTTCCAGGGTCGGTCCAGGTTCAGGTCTAGGATAGTGGGGACTATCGTCTTCCAGGGTCAGGTCTAGGTTCAGGTTCAGGTCTAGGATAGTGGGGACCATCGCCTTCCAGGTTCAGGTCCAGGTCCCGGTTCAGGTCTAGGATAGTGGGGACTATCGTCCTCCAGGGTCAGGTCCAGGTTCAGGTCTAGGTTCAGGTCTAGGATAGTGGGGACTGTCGTCTTCCAGGGTCAGGTCCAGGTTCAGGTCTAGGATAGTGGGGACTATCGTCTTCCAGGGTCAGGTCTAGGTTCAGGTTCAGGTCTAGGATAGTGGGGACCATCGCCTTCCAGGTTCAGGTCCAGGTCCAGGTTCAGGTCTAGGATAGTGGGGACCATCGCCTTCCAGGTTCAGGTCCAGGTCCAGGTCCAGGTTCAGGTCTAGGATAGTGGGGACCATCGTCTTCCAGGGTCAGGTCCAGGTTCAGGTCTAGGATAGTGGGGACCATCGTCTTCCAGGGTCAGGTCCAGGTTCAGGTCTAGGATAGTGGGGACCATCGTCTTCCAGGGTCAGGTCCAGGTTCAGGTCTAGGATAGTGGTGACTATCGTCTTCCAGGGTCAGGTCCAGGTTCAGGTCTAGGATAGTGGGGACCATCGTCTTCCAGGGTCAGGTCCAGGTTCAGGTCTAGGATAGTGGGGACCATCGTCTTCCAGGGTCAGGTCCAGGTTCAGGTCTAGGATAGTGGGGACCATCGTCTTCCAGGGTCAGGTCCAAGTTCAGGTCTAGGATAGTGGGGACCATCGTCTTCCAGGGTCAGGTCCAGGTTCAGGTCTAGGATAGTGGGGACCATCGTCTTCCAGGGTCAGGTCCAGGTTCAGGTCTAGGATAGTGGGGACTATCGTCTTCCAGGGTCAGGTCCAGGTTCAGGTCTAGGATAGTGGTGACTATCGTCTTCCAGGGTCAGGTCCAGGTTCAGGTCTAGGATAGTGGACCATCGTCTTATGGGAAAAAATGTGGCCGGAAAGGCAGATGAAGTGATGCAGCATCATCCTTGTGCTACTGTACAAGCCTGTGGGGGCAGTGTGATGATCTGGGGATTTTCAGGTCTCGGTTCAGTAACAGTATGTGCTCAAAGAATGAGGTCAGCTGATACCTAGATATCCTGAATGAGCAGGTTTTTCCATCAATGTTTCTGTCCTGATGGCACGGCCATATTCCAAGATGACAATGCCAGAATTCATCAGCTCAGATTGTGATAGACTGGTTCAGGGAGCATGACACATCATTTCCACACATAGATTTGCAACCACCTAGTCCAGACCTGAACCCCGTTGAGGATGGGATGTTGGAATAGGCTGTGGTCAGACTCTACCATCATCATCAGGTCCTGGATCAGACTCTACCATCATCATCAGGTCCTGGATCAGACTCTACCATCATCATCAGGTCCTGGGTCAGACTCTACCATCATCATCAGGTCCTGGATCAGACTCTACCATCATCAGGTCCTGGGTCAGACTCTACCATCATCATCAGGTCCTGGATCAGACTCTACCATCATTAATGCAACACTGGATGGAAATAAATGTGCTGACATTGCAGAAGCTTCTGGAAACAATGATGCAGAGCGATCACAGCTGAAGGCTCCAACCGAATATTTAAGTGGAGGACCTTCTTTTTGGAGGAGAAGTTTTCGCACTGCAAGGATTGGTTGGAGTTTTCATTGAATATTTAGTGATTGGAATAATATTTTATTGTGATTAAAGGTGGGTCTGTCCTGTTTTTCAGTTCAATTACGTCATTCAGAGCATTTTACCCAGTTTAAAAAATAGTGCGACAATGCAACATCATTAAGGGTTGCTATCTTTTTTAATAAATATGTCTGTCCCGTAGTATTGCGGTCATAACCACCACGTTAAACGTTTTTAGATCAGTAAAGTTTATTTTAAATCTGATTCTTTGACTGTGTCAGTTTGTGCTGCAACTCCAGCTCATGCTGGACAGAAGGAAGACAGACATTTTCATTACTGGAACAGTGAGTTTTTTCCTCATTTATACTGCCAAGTTGCATGATATTTTTATTACGTGTCATTACCAAACAGCTTGGAGTTTATAGATATTTAAAGATTTATATGCAAAAACTTTAGATTCATATAAAAACATTGTACAGCTTTTACCAGCTAAAAGATTATTTATGCTAACTCTGCCATTTCAGCACAGTTAGCCAAAAGCTGTAAAATGTCATCACATCACGCTTGTGGTGACGTTTCCATGAAGTATCTTACTAAAAGACCCATTTTTAAAATAAAATCTTAAATCTATGTTTAGCAACATATTTAGATTTTGACTCGCAAAAGGATGACGATTCAGGTAAGGCAGGGATGGCGAGGTGTTGTGAGATTCACTTTTTTTTAGTGATCTTTCATTTTTGAGAAAAAGAAAACTCGAAAAGGCCCAAAACCAAATAAACGCCCATTTAAAATAAAATAATCAGAAGCAGAAATGGGACGAGCTTGTGTGGTGAACATGAAGGGTGATCCTCCGTGGACCCTGCAGCCGCGGCCCTCCGTGGACCCTGACCCTGCAACTGTGGTCCTCCGTGGACCCTGACCCTGCAACCGTGGTCCTCCGTGGACCCTGACGCTGCAACTGTGGTCCTCCGTGGACCCTGACCCTGCAGCCGTGATCCATGCATGGACCCTGCAGCCGTGATCCATGCGTGGACCCTGCAGCCGTGGTCCTCTGTGGACACTGACCCTGCAGCCGCAATCCTCCGTGGACCCTGACCCTGCAACCGTGGTCCATGCATGGACCCTGCAGCCGTGGTCCTCTGTGGACACTGACCCTGCAGCCGCGATCCTCCGTGGACCCTGACCATGCAGCCGCGATCCTCCGTGGACCCTGACCCTGCAGCCGTGATCCTCCGTGGACCCTGACCCTGCAACCGTGGTCCTCCGTGGACCCTGACCCTGCAACTGTGGTCCTCCGTGGACCCTGACCCTGCAGCCGTGATCCATGCATGGACCCTGCAGCCGCGGCCCTCCGTGGACCCTGCAACCGTGGCCCTCCGTGGACCCTGACCCTGCAACTGTGGTCCTCCGTGGACCCTGCAACCGTGGTCCTCCGTGGACCCTTACCCTGCAACTGTGGTCCTCCGTGGACCCTGACCCTGCAACCGTGGTCCTTCGTGGACCCTGCAACCGTGGTCCTCCGTGGACCCTGACCCTGCAACTGTGGTCCTCCGTGGACCCTGACCCTGCAGCCACGGTCCTCCGTGGACCCTGACCCTGCAGCCACGGTCCTCCGTGGACCCTGACCCTGCAACTGTGGTCCTCCGTGGACCCTGACCCTGCAACCGTGGTCCTTTGTGGACCCTGCAACCGTGGTCCTCCGTGGACCCTGACCCTGCAACCGTGGTCCTCCGTGGACCCTGACCCTGCAACCGTGGTCCTTCGTGGACCCTGCAACCGTGGTCCTCCGTGGACCCTGACCCTGCAACTGTGGTCCTCCGTGGACCCTGACCCTGCAGCCACGGTCCTCCGTGGACCCTGACCCTGCAGCCGCGGTCCTCCGTGGACCCTGACCCTGCAACCGTGGTCCTCCGTGGACCCTGACTCTGCAGCCGTGGTCCTCCGTGGACCCTGACCCTGCAGCCGTGGTCCTCCATGGACCCTGACCCTGCAACCGTGGTCCTCCGTGGACCCTGACCCTGCAGCCGTGGTCCTCCATGGACCCTGACCCTGCAACCGTGGTCCTCCGTGGACCCTGACCCTGCAACCGTGGTCCATGCATGGACCCTGACCCTGCAACCGTGGTCCATGCATGGACCCTGACCCTGCAACCGTGGTCCTCCGTGGACCCTGACTCTGCAGCCGTGGTCCTCCGTGGACCCTGACCCTGCAACCGTGGTCCTCCGTGGACCCTGACTCTGCAGCCGTGGTCCTCCGTGGACCCTGACCCTGCAGCCGTGGTCCTCCGTGGACCCTGACCCTGCAACCGTGGTCCTCCGTTGACCCTGCAACCGCGGTCCTCCGTGGACCCTGCAACCGCGGTCCTCCGTGGACCCTGCAACCGTGGTCCTCCGTGGACCCTGACCCTGCAACCGTGGTCCTCCGTGGACCCTGACCCTGCAACCGTGGTCCTCCGTGGACCCTTCAACTGTGGTCATCCGTGGACCCTTCAGCTGCAGTTGCGCCTTCCGGACAGCAGATGGCGGTGGAGCTCCGTCAAGCTCTCAAGCCAATCAGATCCACGCAGCCAGTCGCGCCACGAGTCTCATTTTAAGTTGGAATAATCTGCCAACACCCACGTCTAAAAAAAGAAAAAGAATAACCAGCTCGGTGCTGTTTGTCTTCATCATACACAGCTGAAAGTCTTCCTCTTCCTACAAGTTTCAGATCTTTTATCTTTTGTCTTTCCCCGCAAAGCTGGGCCACTTTGCAGACCTTTGCTGGGTGGATCCGGTCTGGTTCGGGAGTTTTAGTGAGTTCAGAGCAGGTTTCACTGCTGGGCTGGATGACGACACGTCGCGAGGCTCCTGCACCATAAATAAACTCGCCGCGCTCGTGCTGGACTGTGGGATGGGTTTTTGGTGAACTTCCTGGTATTACAGGGTGTGCTGCCCTTCAATGACAGAAAAGGAAAGGGGAAATTACACCACTCCCACAGCGGGTCCAGGGGAACCGATCCGCTACAACTGCGCCCTGGTTGCTTTGCGTCAGATCATCAGCGTTAGCGGAGTTTTTTCCTGCGGCTGAGCGGCTGGAGACCACCCCGAGCGGAGGCAGCGGTGTGGGAGAAGCCACAGCTGTAGCGGAGCCCACGGTGGACCTCTGGGAGGGTGGGAGGGTCGGGACGGAGCCAGCTGACGGCGCAGAGACCGGACTGAGAGCAGATCTGCGGCTGCACGCGCGTCTATCACTCCGACTGTTTCCAGGTAAGTTTTCAGTTTTCTCTCAGAACTGGACTGGTTTCTGCGGCTCCGCGTGGACTCTGATCCACTTACTGGACCCTCAGCGTCCATTCGGACTCTTGAACCGACAGATGATCCGGTTTTGGTTCAGCTCAGAGAGGTTTGGACTCTGCGCGGTGGGTTCTGGTCTCAGACGGTCTGGGTCTGACCTCCAGGTCTGAGCTGACCTCGTCTCTGCGTGGGTTCACTAAACCTGCAAGACTTTGTTGGGAGTTGAAGGTTTCCGACTTGACCTCAGCTGTTTGGACTACCCCCCCCCCCCCCGGCGCGCTCGTGTCTGAAGCTGTTAAAGCAGCAGATCTGGTCTCTGGCTCTGGGTTTATCGGGGTCCAGATGGGGGATCCTGATCCAGATCTGAGCCGTGGTTGAAGGTGACCTGGAGGTCAGGACCTGCCGGTGTTCAGGCCGCCTGCAGCTGCACTTTAAGCTCCTTTAGCGGCAGCTTGTCCCTGAAGGTGACTGCTTTGAGCGGACAGCGGTGCTGCGTTCATGTACCAGCCTGCTGTGGGACCGAACATGCATCGGTACGTTTCCCCCTCCCCGGCTGTGTTCCAGCTGCAGCCTGGCTGCATGTGCTGGGAAACCTGGAAGCAGGTTCCAGCCCAGCGCGGGTCCTGAACTGGGGTGTTTCTCGGCAGCAGCAGCAGTGATGTCTGGGCTCTCCTCTCTCCATGGATGAACTTTTTTTTTTTATGTAAGCTCAGCTTACATAAACGCAACACGATGTGAGTGCTGTGAAATGGTTGTGTGTTTATTTAAGATGATTAAGACGATTATGGCTGATAAAACAAAGGCCGGTGAGATTATCCTGCCCTCATTCACTCATGGAGCTTTCAGGTTTTTATTGGACTGTTAAATCCTCTTCTACTCCGCATGATGACAGAAGAGTCAGGTTTACAGGAATCCAGGTAGTGTTGTGGATCCTGGATGACCTGAATCCAGGTGAGGACCTGCGGAGAACTTCATCTGGCAGGTGTGGGAGCAGGTCTGCGGCAGGGTGAAGGTTTCCCAGCTGCATGTCAGGTGCATCCTGGGAGGAACTCCGCAGGACGCACCTGACCGATGCTGGCCACATCTCATCAGGAAATCATGACGGAAATGTTCAGGAGGTTACTGACCTTCTCATGGCCGCCAGAGACAAATTTACAGATTTACACAGAACACATGAACTTAGCCAGGGTGAGCTGGTAGAGGCTGCCCGCAGTTTCATACAGTTCACCGGTTTTCTACCGTCTTCCAGCAGCTTCTCACGGTCAGCAACTGCTTCTGTGTCCGCTGCAGGAAGCCTCTGATTCTCCAAACTCCTGCACAGCATGCGACCACGATTACTTCGCATTAGGGATGGGCGATACCAACATTTTTCCTGTCGATATGATGCTAGTAGTTTATACTTTTTCAGCAACATGATGCTACTCTTTGTCTCTTCATAGAAAACCACGATTTTACAGCTTGCATTAATATCGTGAATGCAGGGCAGTCTTAGATATAAGTAAAACCTAAGAACAGAAGTACTGGAAAGAAATGCTTTAAAAACTGTCATAAATGATATTGATGAAGAAATTATAAGAATTGAAAGATATGAAGAAATAAGATGAACAACTTTCAATTGTCAAATAACTTCAGTTCAGGTTCAGATTATTTACATTTATTCAGTGGAAAATGTTCAAATATTAAAAATTTCACAAAACATCATCATCACTAACAGTAGCAGTATCATCATGACATCTGATAGGCTACCACCATCATGTGACACAGACGCTAGAATCTGATAGGCTACCACCATCATGTGACACAGAAGCTAGAATCTGATAGGCTACCACCATCATGTGACACAGAAGCTAGAATCTGATAGGCTACCACCATCGTGTGACACAGACGCTAGAATCTGATAGGCTACCACCATCATGTGACACAGAAGCTAGAATCTGATAGGCTACCACCATCATGTGATACAGAAGCTACAATCTGGCTGCTTTCACATAATTTCATCACCTTAAACTGTCAGAAGTGAAAAAAACAAATGTCATGTTTTGTATCTGTACGGTGGTATCGTCATACTCAAAAAAGTATTGACTCTGATACTTTGGCTCGCTGGTTTTGAAGTATCAACTCTGGGGTATCGATATTCCCCCATCTCTACTTCATATAAAGAGCAGGAAGCTGACTCAGAGTAAATGTGTGGTTTAAAGTGGAAATGCAACGCTCAACCAACCTAACTTTATTTACTAGATCCTGGTCTTATCAATAATTATACCAAATGTGAAAAATATAAGAATATAAAAGAAAAACGTTGCAAAGTTTGACGTTTTTAGGACAAGGGCGCCGCCATCTTGCAGTACTCTTAAGCTCTGATGTCACCGGGTTGGTTAGTTGTGCGGTCCTGAATGAGAGTCCTCTGGTCTGGTCCACAATTATAAAGATAACGGCTGAATGACGGAGACTGGTGATCTAAAGGAGAAGAAGAGACAAAAGGGGAACCACTACTGTATCGTCCTGGTCGAAAAGCAAGTTTTCCAAAGTTTAACAGTTCACAACCTCCATCTGAACCAGAAACCGGTCCTGCTGCTGCTGGAACCTCCCTGACTCAGATCATGAGGTGAGAATTTTCTAGAGAAAATGAGGAAAATGATCAGGAGACCTGGAGTCTGGTAGCCAGAGATCCTCAGATGAAAGCCTGAAGCTGCTCTGAGTGTTTTAATAACACCGCCGGTGACATCCACTCACCGACCAGACCGGTCTGCAGCATCAGTACGTACCAACATCAGTACCTAACCAGCATCAGTACGTACCAGCATCAGTACGTACAAGCATCAGTATGTACCAACATCAGTACGTACCAGCATCAGTACGTACCAGCATCAGTATGTACCAACATCAGTACGTACCAGCATCAGTACGTACCAGCATCAGTACGTACAAGCATCAGTATGTACCAACATCAGTACGTACCAGCATCAGTACGTACCAGCATCAGTATGTACCAACATCAGTATGTACCACCATCAGTATGTACCAACATCAGTACGTACCAACATCAGTACGTACCAGCATCAGTATGTACCAACATCAGTACGTACCAACATTAGTACGTACCAGCATCAGTACGTAGCAGCATCAGTACGTACCAACATCAGTACGTACCAACATTAGTACGTAGCAGCATCAGTACGTACCAGCATCAGTACGTACCAGCATCAGTATGTACCAACATCAGTACGTACCAACATTAGTACGTAGCAGCATCAGTACGTAGCAGCATCAGTACGTACCAGCATCAGTATGTACCAACATCAGTACGTACCAACATTAGTATGTACCAGCATCAGTACGTAGCAGCATCAGTACGTACCAACATCAGTACGTACCAACATTAGTACGTAGCAGCATCAGTATGTACCAGCATCAGTACGTACCAGCATCAGTATGTACCAACATCAGTACGTACCAACATTAGTACGTAGCAGCATCAGTACGTAGCAGCATCAGTACGTACCAGCATCAGTACGTACCGACATCAGTACATACCGACATCAGTACATTCCGACATCAGTACGTACCAGCATCAGTACGTACCAACATCAGTACGTAGCAGCATCAGTATGTACCAGCATCAGTACATACCGAAATAAGGACGTACCAGCATCAGTACGTACCAGCATCAGTACGTACCAACATCAGTACATACCAGCATCAGTACGTACCAACATCAGTACATACCAGCATCAGTACGTACCAACATCAGTACATACCAGCATCAGTACGTACCAACATCAGTACATACTAGCATCAGTACATACCAGCATCAGTACGTACCAACATCAGTACATACCAGCATCAGTACGTACCAACATCAGTACATACTAGCATCAGTACATACCAGCATCAGTACGTACCAACATCAGTACGTACCAACATCAGTACATAGCTCTCCATCTCTGTACCTCTATGAGCTGCTTATTTAGCACACGTCAAACAGCAACACTCATGAATCCTCCCCACATCCTGATGATGAGCAGAACATCTGCAGCAGGTTGATGTGAAATGACGTCATAAAATCTTTCTAAACGGGACTTCCCGTTTTCCCACGGCGGGTCCGGTTCTACCAAACACCGCCTTCTCCTTCTTCATCCTGCAGCGTGGATGCTTTGCATCTTTCCCATCGTATTCCTGTCTCGCTATAGCATTTATTTTATTTTACATTAAACCACCGGATACTACCGCTAGCTTAGTTAGCCTACCTGCTGGTTACTGCCGTTAGCTTAGTTAGCATACCTGCTGGTTACTACCGTTAGCTTAGTTAGCGTACCTGCTGGTTACTACCGTTCGCTTAGTTAGCCTACCTGCTGGTTACTACCTTTAGCTTAGTTAGCATACCTGCTGGTTACTACCGTTAGCTTAGTTAGCATACCTGCTGGTTACTACCGTTAGCTTAGTTAGCGTACCTGCTGGTTACTACCGTTAGCTTAGTTAGCATACCTGCTGGTTACTACCGTTAGCTTAGTTAGCGTACCTGCTGGTTACTACCGTTAGCTTAGTTAGCGTACCTGCTGGTTACTACCGTTAGCTTAGTTAGCATACCTGCTGGTTACTACCGTTAGCTTAGTTAGCGTACCTGCTGGTTACTACCGTTAGCTTAGTTAGCATACCTGCTGGTTACTACCGTTAGCTTAGTTAGCGTACCTGCTGGTTACTACCGTTTGCTTAGTTAGCGTATCTGCTAGTTACTACCGTTAGCTTAGTTAGCGTACCTGCTGGTTACTACCGTTAGCTTAGTTAGCGTACCTGCTGGTTACTACCGTTTGCTTAGTTAGCGTATCTGCTAGTTACTACCGTTAGCTTAGTTAGCGTACCTGCTGTTTTCCCGGACGCTCTCGTGTCTCCGTCCGGATCTCCTTCAGGGACTCCTCCAAAACGTCCACCTCCCGGTACAGTAATCCATACGTGTAATCCAAATTGTTATACAAAATCCTCCACGCATGATCTGGTCCATGTGGACCTCCTGACAGCAGACAGCCTCCAGCATCGCTGAACAGCAGCCACTCCTAGGTGCCCCCCCTCCTGACACCAGGACCGGCGTCTCCTCCTCTCTCCTCAGTCACACAGTGTAATGGCTGGAAAGCATCGGTACAGGATCTGGATGCTGGACCGGCCTCCCAGCTTCACTTTCCATCATATTAATGTTCTAAAACATGTTCCAGCTTGTTAATCATGGAGCCGCGTAGCTGCTGATTTCCATTGATTTAATGCAGAGTCAGAGGGGAAACCAACCCAGTGATATCAGAGCTTAGAGTACTGCAAGATGGCAGCGCTCTTGTCCTAAAAACGTCAAACTTCGCAACGTTTTTCTTTGATATGCTTGTACAGTATTTTTCACGTTGGGTATATAATTATTGATCAGACCAGGACTCAGTCTGGTAAATAAAGTGAGGTTGGTTGAGCGTTGAATTTCCACTTTAAACCCGGCATGTGTAACCAAACCCCAGCAGGTCAAAGAAAACCGGTGGACTTTGGATTCCTGGTGGGGCCGTGTTGTGTCATTTAGGGTCAAATTACGTTTCATATCTGGAGAAATCTGATCTGAAAAGCTTTAAATTCGACTTTTCTGCATCTTGGGCTCTGAATCCGTTTTCTCTCCAGTATTTGATGCCTAACATATTCACACAGTCTGCTGAAGCGTGTTCCTGTTTCATGTCTGTGACCTACGTAGCCAATAAGGTGGTGATAAATCTAACGTCCGTAAAGCACTGTGCCATCTCAACTTCCAGTGGAAGAAATGTCAGGAATGCACCCTGAGATGAATCAGAGATGAGGTTAGCTTCTAATTGGATTAAGTGAGTGAAATGAGGTCCGGTGGGTGATGCTGCTGGTATTTCTGGAGCACGTGTAGACCATGACTGGGAAACTGAATCAGACCCTGGAACATTTTGATCTGACTCTGCCAGACAGAGAAAATCCAGATGAGGTTCGAACCCTGCATCAGTTTTATTTGTGCTTACTGCTGCAGGTGTGATGTGTTTTCTGTGTTGGATGGATGGATGTTGAAATCTGCAGGAACATTCAAACAGAAAGGAAGTGAGAAAGGCTGGAGTATGAGTCTGCAGGCCGAGGATGAGGAGCCCAGTTTGGGATACTTTCCCACATCCTGAAGCCAGTCCAGCGGCACAGCAAACTCCACCTTGCAGTCACGACTGCCTGCATCCTGCTGCTCCCTCTATTACAGCCTTGACTTGCTGCGGGACTGGAAACCACCCTGGATGCACGTCAAAGTCCATGCTGCCATTTTTATACACGCACAGAAGAGACGGAGTCCTCAGATGACTTTAAAGGGACAGCGTGTAACTTTTGGCCACGAGGGGTACCAAAGCTGCAACTTCAGGAGGACGGGCGGGACCCGATCCGCAGACTCCCGGGTGGGAGTTATGTGCGCTGACCGGTCAGCCAAGGAGAGAGCGTGCATGACTCTCACCCAGGAGTCTGCGGATCGGATCCCGCCTGGGCCTCCTGCATACCTGCCACTCTATGAGACTACTTCACTCATTCCTAGGACTACTTCACTCATTCCTAGGACTACTTTACACATTCCTAAGGCTACTTCACTCATTCCTAGGACTACTTTACACATTCCTAAGGCTACTTTACTCATTCCTAGGACTACTTTACTCATTCCTAGGACTACTTTACACATTCCTAGGACTACTTTACTCATTCCTAAGGCTACTTTACTCATTCCTAGGACTACTTTACTCATTCCTAGGACTACTTTACACATTCCTAAGGCTACTTTACTCATTCCTAGGACTACTTTACTCATTCCTAGGACTACTTTACTCATTCCTAAGGCTACTTTACTCATTCCTAGGACTACTTTACTCATTCCTAGGAATACTTTACTCATTCCTAAGGCTACTTTACTCATTCCTAAGGCTACTTTACTCATTCCTAGGACTACTTTACTCATTCCTAGGACTACTTTACTCATTCCTAAGGCTACTTTACTCATTCCTAGGACTACTTTACTCATTCCTAGGACTACTTTACTCATTCCTAAGGCTACTTTACTCATTCCCAAGGCTACTTTACTCATTCCTAGGACTACTTTACTCATTCCTAGGACTAATTTACTCATTCCTAAGGCTACTTTACTCATTCCTAGGACTACTTTACTCATTCCTAAGGCTACTTTACTCATTCCTAGGACTAATTTACTCATTCCTAGGACTACTTTACTCATTCCTGGGACTACTTTACTCATTCCTAAGGCTACTTTACTCATTCCCAAGGCTACTTTACTCATTCCTAGGACTACTTTACTCATTCCTAGGACTACTTTACTCATTCCTAAGGCTACTTTACTCATTCTTAGGACTACTTTATTCATTCCTAGGACTAATTTACTCATTCCTAAGGCTACTTTACTCATTCCTAGGACTACTTTACTCATTCCTAGGACTAATTTACTCATTCCTAAGGCTACTTTACTCATTCCTAGGACTAATTTACTCATTCCTAAGGCTACTTTACTCATTCCTAGGACTACTTTACTCATTCCTAGGACTACTTTACCCATTGTAGTAATTCTAGGATTAATTTACTCATTTCTGGGACTACTTTACTAATTTCTATGACTACTTTACTCATTCCTAGGATTACTTGTTCCTAGGACTACTTTACTCATTCCTAGGACTACTTTACCCATTGTAGTAATTCTAGGATTAATTTACCAATTTCTGGGACTACTTTACTAATTTCTGACTACTTTACTCATTCCTAGGATTACTTGTTCCTAGGACTACTTTACTCATTCCTAGGACTACTTTACTCATTCCTAGGACTACTTTACCCATTGTAGTAATTCTAGGATTAATTTACCAATTTCTGGGACTACTTTACTAATTTCTGACTACTTTACTCATTCCTAGGATTACTTGTTCCTAGGACTACTTTACTCATTCCTAGGACTACTTTACCCATTGTAGTAATTCTAGGATTAATTTACTAATTTCTATGAATACTTTACTCATTTGTAGGATTACTTGTTCCTAGGATTACTTTACTCGGTCCTAGACGAGTCGGGCATCTGTCGTCTGCATCACTGAAAGTGATGTGGTTTTCATTTAAGAGGAGGTAAAAACCATTAAAATGTGAATACTCTGGCAGAGTAATACATGTCTTGATTTGATGGATTTGGTCCCTTCTGTAGTATCTCACTCGTCTCAGCTCTCTGCAGCGACCATGATTAAATGTGCAGCCTGTAGTTGTGCAGACTTTATTTATTTTGGGCAGGAGGCAGATAAACTGGTGAAGAAAAGGTGAGATGTTCTGGAGGACGGAGTTCAAGATGACTGAGGACAGAAGCGCTCATTCATGTGCTGACCAAGTTACTTCATAATCGCTCTGTGTCGTACACACCTTCTCATGCACGCTCAGATAACCCGATGATACCAGATAACTGCTAATCCCACTTCATCTGCTCAGGAGCTGGGGGGGGTGCTGCAGGTCTCTGCTGAGCAGGTCTGTGTAATCCTGTGCTGGCATTTTGGGGTTTCATGGGCCCTTTGGAGTGTGAATGTTTGAGTTTTTCAGAAAGCTGATGGATGTTGTTGAAGCATTAACCCGTAATAGTTACAACAATAATTCATGTCCAATAATAGATGTTTGTTTAAATACTTCATGATGTGAGTCATTGAATTCCAGCCCTGCTTCCCACACAGACCGAGGAGTAACACCACCCTCCTGATCCCCACGAGCTGTCCAAACCATCCCATAATACAACAAGGACACCTGGAAATGTTCTGGTAAAGATCCAGTTGTTAAAGGGGATTTCGTTTTTTTACTGTGTGTTTTCATTTATGTGAGTGATGGAGAATAGCTATCAGAATCAGGATAGCTCCAGTATTTATCCGGGCAGGCGTCCTAGCAGCAGCCTCGCAGCTCGCGTCCCCCAACGGTGTTTTGATGCGATTTATTGCGTGATTTTGGAACGAGATTTGATTTCCAGCATCCTGAGACTTGGACACTTATAACAAAACAAACATTGATCTCCAGGTAACGTAGATACTTTGGTTCATGTCTCCTCTCTAGTACGACGTCGGACACTCGGTGAGACTATCCGAGCCCTTCAGTGTGGAATAAAAGCAGGTTTCTAGGGTGAACTTAGATGCGGGGGCCAGTTGCCCCATACTTATTATTAGCTGGGCTGCTAGCTGCTGCTAGCTGCTGGATAAATACTGGCGCTATCTGGAAAATTCCTTTCTCCATCACTCACATACACAGTATGAAAGGACATATGAAAATACACCCCAGCTTCAAAAGAGGTGAAATTCCCCTTCAAGCTTGGTAGTTTCTACGTGAGACGTCCGCCCGCTGAGCATCCAGTGGTGGCTGAGTCCCGGATGCGTTGTGTCGGTCTGGGAACGTTCAGGCGGGACTGGAGCTCGACCCGTGATGGACCAGAGCAGAACTCGAACCATCACCTTTCAGTTGGACTTTTGTTTAGGCGTTAAAACTTTGCCCCCTCCTGCTTTTCCATGGCTTCGGTTGCGGGGTCAGCTTGCCGTCCTTCAGCGCAGGGACATGCAGGCGTGGTCTGGACCGGGTAAATGAGTAGATGAGGGAGTTGGGCGGAGGCCGACACCCACAACTCTGCCTTGACCTGCTCCAGCTTGGCTGACATGCCTCCCAGCATGCACCGGTGTGGGACAGGAGACTTATCAGACCAGCGTCTTCCTCACTCAGAGTCCATGCTGCTGATAAACCAGGATAACCAGGCTGCTGCTGTAAAACTGGGTTCGGCTGTTAATGTTCACCATCGTAGTCATCAGGTTAATATCTCACAACATTTCCCTGAAACTAAAGCTCTTCGTCACAACCAAGGAGCCAAAGTTGCATATATGATACTGAAGTAGCAGCACGTAACTTTCTGACCTGAAGAATGTGTTTCTGATCAGGTTTGATGATACTCTGACATTTATAAGTTCATTCCTGGACAATGGCAGAGCTGGACTTTTATCCAGGCCAGAGGAGGGGGGGGGGACAGTCAGGGAAACCATGTACCAGGGTCTGCAACCTTTACAATCCAAAGAGACATTTGTCACCTCAAACCAGCTAAACTAAAGTTGTTCCAAATGTTCCAAGGCATTTTTTTAAGGCAACTCCTCATTTTTGATAAATATTAGGCCTACTATAGAATATTTGCTGTCATTTTAAAGAAACACCGTGTAAATTTTGTCCACTAGGGGCACTAAACCTGAAACTTCCCACAGACCACACAGCTGTCAAAACTAAATCCGTGTCCTGGAATCGTGTTTTCAGACCACTTTGATCAGCTGATATTGAAGTCATGAAGACATAAAGCAAAGCGCTCCAGGTCCCATGATCACTGAGAGACGGATCCACTCCTGCAGAGTTACCAGGTGTGGTTTTAGAGGAGGGCAGCCTCCTCAGAGCCCCCACACGTGTCAGTGATGGATACTGACCCCAGAAATCATCTGTTATTACTTATATAAGGCTGGTGTTTGGGTCAAAAGTTACATGGTGTACCTTTAAAGAAATCACAGTTTTATTTCTACTTTTAGTTTTTTTAAATAAAGAAAAACTTGCAAAATGAAGATAGATACTTTTTTTTTTTTATTGTAGATGAGATTTTCTCCAGTGGAACTTAACTGTATAAAAAAGGTTAAAGAATAGAAAAGCAGATATTTGCGGTCACACGAGACACCAGAAATAACATCTTTGTATGAATAATCAGGATAACCTGGTGCAAATATTTGCAACCAGTTTGGTTCATACCTGATACTGATTTTGGGTATCAGTGCGATACTCATGCTCGGTCTTCATAAAAGTGTTCTGATGCGACACAACCAGTCAAAATCAATGCATGAAGTTATTAATCGTGCCTCATTAACAGTCTGAATCCAGCATTATCTCAGTGAGAGTAGTTTATTTTGGGCATGTACAGTCGTCCTCAAAATTATTCATCCCCTCCGATTAAAGAAGGAAAAAACATCATCTGTCTGTGAAATAAGAGAAAATTGACAAAAGTAAAAATACATAAAATTCTGTTCCAATCAGACGTCTGCACCTGCTGACAGGTATGTTGGTCCATGTTCATGGGAAAGGTGATATAATGTGTCTGGGACAATTTTGTTTGTTTATTTTTTCTTATTATTATGTCCAACCACACTTGAAAAGCAACATTTTTTATCTCTAAGTTATAATTTTGTAAATTTTTATTTATTATTAGTTTCTTGTTATTTGAATTACTGTTGTGGATTTGGCCTGTGCAGTGTGTGTAACAGCGGGGAACCGGATCTACCAAAATCTATTTTTCCGCCTTATTTATGGAGATTATGACAGTTTTCCAGTCGTCCATTTAGACGGACGCAGGCTGATCCAGTCAGTCCCACATTCTGGGCCACATTCCTTACCAGTCAACTGTAATGGGATTTATTAGTATCCAATACTGACCATGTGAGTACTGGTACTGTATTTAAACCATGTGGTACTGATGCATCCCTCCAGGACAGCCGATGGTTTGTGGCAGTAGGGGGATCGGTTCTGGTTAGGGATGCACGATATCGGTATCGGCCTATATCGGCCTTAAAACTGAGTATCGGACATCGGCCACCCCAACGATATTGAACAGATATTTAGCCAATATTTAACTGATCAAGCTGCTGCTTCTGAAGTCGAAAAAAAACCCAAACATAAAAAACTTCTTCAAAAACTTCTTTTTTTACAGACTTTAAAACTTGTAAAGTTAACGATGTTCTGTGTGAACAGTTTATACACATTCGTGTAAATAGCCAGATATCCTGTTTTTGGGTGGTATTTTCTGTTTCTCTCAGAGAGAAGAAAATCAGGTGGTTCTAGGATAAAACGCACATATCCTGTTAATTTTGTTCGAAAACTGTCATTAAGTTTGACTTTTTAGGGGTGGGGAAAAATGTCGATACACTGAAATATTTGTATTTTCATATGCTGATATCATATAAGCATTTAAAAATGCTGCATCGATCTATCAATCACGTGATTTCGTAACAGAACGATAAAATCTCGTGAGATTTTGTTAGTAAAATAGATCGATGACACGTTTTTAAATATCAATACAGTATGATATCGACATATAGAAATATTGCGATATTTCAGTGTATCGATATTTTTTCCCACCCCTACTTGTTCTACATAACACAAGTTGAGGTATTTTCTAATGTTTTGTTTGTTATACTGGTAAGATCCCAGAGGAGAAATGAGGGCTCTGCATGTCACCATCTCTGTACTGTGAGTATCAGAGAGCTGCTACTTCAGGCGCCCGGGGAGCAGTTGGTGGGGGGTTAAGGACCTTGCTCAGGGGTCCACAGTGGTTCACCTAAGGGTCGTGTCGGGGACTTGAACCCGGGTCCTCCGCGCCAAAGCCCACGACGCTGCCACCAGGCTACCCACTACCCAAATTTTGCACAAGGAATGAATGTTACATGATTTATTTTTCAGCTTCGGTATGGATATCGGCCTGAATTCCGGTTTGGTGCATCCCTAGTTGTGGTGGCAGCCTGGATCCTGGGGTGGCTCGCTCCGTGTTGGTGGTTTGTGGGGCTCCTGGACGTGGAGCTGGGGTCTGTCTCAGAAAAGTCACAGATATCTGCTTCTCCTGTTCAGCGTGAGGCGGCTTACGGGCTGTTTGTTATCTGTTAAAACATCTGCCACCAGTTAGTCGTGCAGCTTTAAAGAGCTTGAAAAACTGCTGATTCAGCTATCTCTATGAAAGGTGGGGTGCTGGTTGATGGTTCATATTCTGATCATTACTGCAGTAAGAACAAAGAAAAAGACGTGTTTTACTGCTGGCTGTGCCTGACGAGCAGCTGGAAGCCGTCTAAGTGACTTACTTTCCTTAAACTTCCCTATCTGACAGGAACTGACAGTAATTTTTCTAATTGTGGTCTAGATTTTTGTTTTTCTCGTCATCCCAGCTGCTGGCAGCCAAACGACCACCCGTCCTGTCTGCAGACTCCCAGTCTGAGCATGACGGTGATGGAGAGCTGGAACAGCTGTCTGGCCCGTCTTCCCTCCTCCTCCCGCTGGGATTCGCTTATCATGGGTGTGTCAGAAATGTGAAGGATGTTCTTAGAAAGATGCAAACTGCACCAGCTATTAAGCAAAAGTTAGGAAATTCATTACTTCATAGTCAGGATTCTGCAGGAATGTCGGGTACGACATGATGAACACTGAGTCAGGGCATCATTTGGACTCTAAACACCATTTCCCAGAAAGCCCTGGGCTGCTCGCACAGTCTGGGAATGCGACGGGGTTGTAGCTGTGTGGTTACTGCTGGCTGGCCGCTGACTTCGGCCCTCCTTTTCTTTTTCCTCTCTGCCCAGCGGATGCTGACGGAGCGACGCTCTCCGTCTTCGTCTCGGTTTCAGGGTCCGTTGGGATGCTGCAGGAAAGTTTCTCTCAGGTCGCTCTCAGATTTCAAGCAGGTCCCACATGTGCAGTCGTCCTGACAATCATCCATCCCTCCAATTAAAGAAAAGGCCAAATTCACCAACAGTAATTCAAATAACAAGAAACTAATAATAAATAAGAATTTACAAACTTATATTTTAGTCAAAAAGATATTGCTTTCTTTTAAATTGTGGTTGAAAATAATAATTAAAAGAATAAACAAGCAAAACTGTCCCAGACACATTAGAGCATCTTTCACATGAACATGGACCAACATACCTGTCAGCAGGTGCAGACGTCTGATTGGACGTTACAGAAACACCTGATTGCTGTGATTGAATCACAGTGTTGCTCAATAACATTTGAGCTTTAGAGCTCCATCATGGTTGTTTACTTGTTTTATGTCTTGTTTGTTTTTAATATTTCTGTTGAAACAAAATTCAAAATCAACGTCATGATTTTCATAGAATTTTTATTTATTTATTGTAAATTTCATCTTATTTCACTGACAGCTGATTTTTTTCCGTCTTTAATTTAAAAGTGTGAATATTTTTGAGGACAAGTGTACACACTCAGAAATACAGGTACCAGTTTGTACTTAAAAGGGTCCAAAGCTTGTTGCTGGGGGGGGGGGGGGGGGGGGTTCCTTTCTGAAAGACATTTCTGTACCTTCATGGTCCATTTTTGTACCTTATCAAGCTGTATGAGTTAATAAAGTACAATTAAACCAATTAAAGATGATGAATAAAAGTCAATAAAATAGAGATTATGACAACAATCAAAGATGCTAATAATAAATGAATAATTATTATAGAAATATTAGGCCAAACACATATATAATTATACATGTAATTATTACTATGATTATAACTATAACTATAATTATACTACTGTTTAGAAGTACTGCTATTTATAGTTATTGTACAAGCTACGCACATGTTTCAATGCTGCAGGTACTCTTAGGGTTGAAATGGTACAAATTTGTACTTTATATTACTTTGGACCCTTTTTCATAGTATATAGGTACTTCTGGCCTCATAAAGACCAATATTGTACTTTTGAGAGAACATTTGTAAAAAAGCTGTAGATACAGAAATGTTCCCGTCTCGTACCTGTTTCTGAGTGTGTATTTGCAGGCGTTTGTCAGGTTTAGAGCAGGTGCTGCTGGCACGTGGACGGGTGTCTGAGGAGCGCTCGTCCCCGTCTGTTATCTCTGAAACGCTCTGTCTGGCACATTTATCCATCATGTCAGTGACCAGTTCAGTCCTCATCCTGGTCGGTGGAGAAGCAAGACGCTGATAAGAGGAGAAATGATGATGTTTGTTCTCCTCGTCTTCTTCAGCCCAGCTGCTTTAATGCCTGATCAGCTCCGAGGAAGTCTTCAGCGTAAACAGGAAATTTGCTGTTTGGAAACGTGGCGACTGAGCCCGGCTTGTTTTAATACTGCGGATGTGTTGATGTAACGTCCAGTTTTGACTATCAGTCACATCTGATGAAACACTTCCTGAATCATCTGATGGACTCCAAACATCAGCTGCATGTTGGTGGGAGGTGGGCGGCTCGCAGTAGCAGAGACGGACACGAACACCGCAGGAACTCAGATCTTACCAACTATAGTTTTCTCATTTCTAGTCAAAATATCTCATCACACTCAAAATAAGACAAAATTACCTAAAGAGAAACGCTTCAGTGACATACAGGAACATGTTTGAAGGAAATGCATCTTATTTCAAGAAATTTTATCTAGAAAATTTTGCTCATACCATTGGCAGAATTTTTTGCTTATTACAAGCAAAACAATCTTGTCCACTCTTAAAATAAGTAAAAAAAAATATATATATTCTTTTGACTAGAAGTGAGAAAAATGTAGTTGGTCAGATTTGAGTTTCTGCAGTGAACAGGCTCCATCTGCTTTTTAATAAGGTAACGCTGCGGTAGCCTGGTCTATATGACATGCTGGGTTTCAGAGAGCTGGAGGAGCAGGGGTGTGGAGGGGGTGGGAAAACGCCGATAAAGTAGCATGGGAGAGATAGGAGCTGGGAGAAGAGGGTGGGAATGAGAGCTGAATGATCCAGAGTTCCCTCTGGACAAGTCGCCGCCTGCCCTGTTGTTGTTGGAGCGCTGCGATCTGCGTGTGGATGTGTGTTTGTAGGCTCTTCTGTTCTACCTCCTCACATTTACGAAGAGCCAGCCGTGACATCAGAAGGTAAAGTCTGTATTTGTGTGCAGACGGGTGGGAAATGACACCCGGGCTGTTGTGGTTTAAAAACTGCAGCTAACTGCAGAGAAGCTTGGCTGTGATTTCACTGGGAACCGTCAGCGCTGGAGCTACGAGCCATGATACGCCTCAGAAATGAGCCAACTTGACTTCTGACCTGCAGCCGTGTCCAGACCAAACCCTGCGCACTCAACGGGCCTCATCCACCAACATCTTTTTCAAAAAATAGAATTTAGCACATATATAGAAACAAGAAACAACCCAAAACGAGCATGACAGAACATGTGCAAGAATGTGCAGGGGATTATGAAGTCCTCCTGGCACAAATAAAGAACTGTAAAGAAATAAACAAAGTCTATACATTGAAAAAATAGTTCTATTAAAGACCTGGAGAAGCCGTTCGAGGAAAGCTACATGTGAAAAACTATACACCCCCCTGAAACCACCACCACGATGTTTCCAAACTGATAAAAAAAAAGAGAGTAAACACAGAGGACAGAAAACGTAAAGGATTGTATGATCCTGATAAAGCTCGTTTCATTCCACGAAGTCATGCTAAATATTCTTAAAGCTCAGATCTAAGGTGACGTGCTGACATAATTAAACGTGATTTTAAAGGCGGTATCAGCTGTGCACGTTCCCGTGACATGCTGGTTCTCAGCAGCGTGAAGAGGAGTGTGAATATTTCCATCTTCATCTCCTCAGTAGAGTTTAAACTGATATCTGTCTGAGTTTCAGCTGGTTGACGTGTTTTCAGACGTGCGCTCTGTCTGAGGCGCCGTGCACGCTCATCCCGTGGACGTGCACGTGTCTGTGGGCATCACAGAGAAACTCAGAGAGCAGCTATGACATGCTGTCATGGAAACCTGATAACTAACATCAGTTATATTTAGTTTTTAGTCCAGGAGCTGAACATAAACCTGTTCTAGAGGAAATGAGACTTTTGAACCAGTTTGTGAGCTGGTGCTGGATAGAAACCCCCCCTGGCTGGTAGGGGGGCGCCCTGCCTTTATGATGGTGGGGAAAACACTGGCTCGGGTATGTAGTATGAACTCAGCTGTGATGTTAAAGTTTAGTGAACTTTTTAGTTGACTTTTTGCAGTGAAGAGACGGTGTAATGTTACGACAGTTGAGGGGGGGTTACAGGTTTAGTGCCCCTAGTGGCCAAAAGTTACACGGTGTCCCTTTAAGATGTGAAATGCTGCAAACCAAAAGTTATTTCAGAGTTCTGACAAAAACATTATTGTAATTTTATTGTTGTACTTGAAAGAACTGAACAGCAACACAGACTTTGTTGTCAGCATTCAAATGTTTGTATGTTTGAAGATTTCCACAATCTTCATAAAAGCCGGTTGCTATGACGACACAGATTTGTTGTTAGCTGTGGTGAATGAGGCCCATTGTTGTGTTTTAGCTTCCAGTCGCGGCGTTCAGGGACGTTGACGGTCACACCAGCCGGGACAGACCCCACTCACCGCTGTCCTTCTGACTGACTGATCTGATTATTGGCGTAATTATTAGCCCCCCGCTCCTCATGCATGTGTGTGCAGCCTCCCTCCGCCCTCCTCTCTCCAGCCTTAAGGAAATGCCTGCATGACCGACGGGCCGCCGCAGTGGAAAAGTGGGTGTGTTTGTGTGTGAAGGACACACAGTGTGTCCATATTTGGTGTGTGGAGTAAAAAAAGACGAAGCTGAGTTTTCCCACATTGACCTGCTGTTTTCTTTCATCAGCACACAGTGGTGGGATCACCACACACACACACACACACACACACACACGGTGGTGACTCATCACCCCACCATGAGGCAGACGCAGAGAGAAACAGGAACAGCCTGAGGGCCCGAGGCCCCTGGGAAACCCCTCGAGTCAACACGGTTCTCGGCGCCCTTCGGCTGACAGACCGCTGCTTATGTTATGGGCGCACACACCCTCACACACTCACGCTCGCCCACATCCAGCACGCCGCGGCTTTCTTACTGAGACACTTTCGCCATCTGCAGCCAACTTCCTTCCTCTCATCTCTACTTCTGTATTATCGGATCGTTCTTCTCCCTGACTCTCGCTCTGGTTTGCCGCCCACATGGCTTACATTCTTTAACTGTGACATCACAGCCGCCCGCTCTGCCATTTTTTCTCTTTTTCAGTCTCCCTCTGGTTTCTTGCCTCCTTTGTCAGTCCTGGATCCTCCTCTGCCCTCACGTGTTATATTTCTGTAAATTCTGAGCACTGGACGCTGATAAACTTTATCTTTTGAGTCATATTTGAAACAGCACAGAGGAAAAGAGGGAGAAGGAGAGGAGGAGCTGAGCAGAGAGGGAAAGTAAACGGCAGGACAGGCTGGATAATGTTTCTCCGTTTGGGAGTAACCTGCAGTTTTATGGTGACATTAGACAGCATTTAATACTAGAGAGGTCTTCCTTGTTCAGTGGTTGGAGTTTGATCCTTTTTCTCTCAACTAACTTCAAAGCTGATGTAGTGTTTGTTTTTCCAAGTCATTGTTCTGACTTGTTTTATGGTTGTTTACAAGAGTGGCTCTGATGTGGTGAAAGAACCTGAGAGGAAAACCAGCTCTGCCTGGACGACGCTGAAACTGGCAGAGACACTGTGTGGCATGGCCACCATGATGCTTACATAGCTGCATGCCGAGGCCAAAACCCTGTAGATGATGGGTGGGATCATCATCCAGATACTTTAGCAAGTCCACCTCGGTTGGACCAGGTTGGACCAGGTTGGACCAGGTTGGACCAGGTTGGACCAGGTTGGACCCCTTTTTCCTCCAGAACTACTTTCATTCTTAGACATAAACATTGACATGATTGCATCACACCGTTGCTACAGATTTGTCTGCTGCACATCGCAATGAGAATCTCCCGTTCCACCACATCATGATGAGAATCTCCCGTTCCACCCCATCACGATGAGAATCTCCCGTTCCACCCCATCACGATGAGAATCTCCCGTTCCACCTCATCATGATGAGAATCTCCCGTTCCACCTCATCATGATGAGAATCTCCGTTCCACCTCATCGCGATGAGAATCTCCCGTTCCACCTCTCATCATGATGAGAATCTCCCGTTCCACCTCATCATGATGAGAATCTCCCGTTCCACCTCATCATGATGAGAATCTCCCGTTCCACCTCATCACGATGAGAATCTCCCGTTCCACCTCATCGGAGAATCTCCTCCACCTATCATGATGAGAATCTCCCGTTCCACCTCATCGCGATGAGAATCTCCCGTTCCACCTCATCGCGATGAAAATCTCCCGTTCCACCTCATCATGATGAGAATCTCCCATTCCACCACATCGCGATAAGAATCTCCCGTTCTACCTCATCGCGATGAGAATCTCCCGTTCCACCTCATCGCGATGAGAATCTCCCGTTCTACCTCATCGTGATGAGAATCTCCCGTTCCACCACATCGCGATAAGAATCTCCCGTTCTACCTCATCGTGATGAGAATCTCCCATTCCACCACATCGCGATAAGAATCTCCCGTTCTACCTCATCGCGATGAGAATCTCCCGTTCCACCACATCGCGATAAGAATCTCCCGTTCTACCACATCGCGATAAGAATCTCCCGTTCTACCTCATCGCGATGAGAATCTCCCGTTCCACCTCATCGCGATAAGAATCTCCCGTTCTACCTCATCGTGATGAGAATCTCTCATTCCAAAACACCACATAGATGGAATAAAAGAATCATGCTGCTTTGTTTTTATGCCGGCTCACACGGGAAGTGACAGATTTTATAACCAATTAACGGCTTGCAGTGTGTTAAGCTCCACCTCTTTGGCCCAGATCGGTTAGATCAGTACCCCTACAGAAGGGTGCCAAAAAAGTATCTGTAGAGACAAAAAATACGTGGACCAACCCTACCCAGACCTGACCCAGACCTGACCCAGACCTGACCCTACCCAGACCTGACCCAGACCTGACCCAGACCTGACCTGACCCAGACCTGACCCAGACCCTACCCAGACCTGACCCAGACCTGACCCAGACCTGACCCAGACCTGACCCAGACCCAGACCTGACCCAGACCTCACCTTGACCTCACCCAGACCTGACCCAGACCTGACCCAGACCTGACCTGACCCAGACCTCACCTTGACCTCACCCAGACCTGACCCAGACCTCACCTTGACCTCACCCATACCTGACCCAGACCTCACCTTGACCTGACCCAGACCTGACCCAGACCTGACCTGACCCAGACCTGACCCAGACCTGACCTGACCCAGACCTCACCTTGACCTGACCCAGACCTGACCCAGACCTGACCCAGACCTGACCCAGACCTGACCCAGACCTGACCTGACCCAGACCTGACCCAGACCTGACCTGACCCAGACCTCACCTTGACCTCACCCAGAACTCACCTTTACCTCACCCATACCTGACCCAGACCTCACCTTTACCTCACCCAGACCTGACCCAGACCTCACCTTGACCTCACCCAGACCTGACCCAGAACTCACCTTTACCTCACCCAGACCTGACCCGGACCTCACCTTGACCTCACCCAGACCTCACCCAGACCTCACCTTGACCTCACCCAGACCTGACCCAGACCCACTGGTGGAAACGGGGCTGTAGTTTCTTGTCTTGCCCTTTTTGCACTTTATGTTACGCAGTTTTGTACCAGAACTCAGCACTTTCTACGGTTTTTATTGTGTATAATTTGGTACTGATTTGTTTTTTGTAGCCTTGCCCTGTTTTCATCTCATGTTCTGCAGCTGTTATCTGTACTATTGTGCCCAAGACAAATTTCACCTTGCTGGACAATAAAGTTTATCTTATCTTATCTTCCTTCACTCTTATGCTCAGGCTGAACTTTAGCAAGTCGTCTACATGACCAGATGCATTCACTTGCTGCCATCCGACTGGATGATTAAATATTTGTGTTAAGAAGCAGCTGAACAGGGTGTGTGTGTGTGTGTACTTGTTTAGCCATCACTGTGAGGACCGTTTTAGGTGTTTAACCAACAGAGTGAGGACATTCCGGCCGTTCTTCACTAAAAAGCGGAAGAAAAACCCATTTTTGAGGGTGAAGATTTGGTTTCCACTGTAAAAATAGTATCTGGGCTGTAGTTGATATAAATGACTTATTTACATGAATCTAACTTAATTATTTTGGTTTGGTGATTAAATCTGATTTTTTTTTTTTAGTTAAATCAACTTAAAAATCCCACTCTTTAGTCCGAAATAAGTTTTTGCTTTCACTCAAACTAAATTTATTAAGTTGTTTCAGCTTCAGAGTGCATGAACAGCAAAGAGGGCGGGGCTATTTTCAAAACACATCCAGACCACAAAGGCTCATGAGAAATACAAATTCATCAGGAATTTAACCTTTTATGATCGTTATCCTATAAATTTGAATTATATGCTTTACTGCCTTTGTTGTGTTCAGATTCAGAGGAAGTTGTTGAGAATTCTGTTCAGTTTGGACGTTAAAGTTGCACCATGAGTGTGAAGGACAGAACAAGGGGATGAAGCCCCAACCCATTTGTGTTACTCATACTATTTGTGACTCAGAACCAACATAAATAGTGTTCATGTTATTGTTCAGCCACAGGCTCATACATTATGTACCACTTAGGCTTGCTACTAAATATAATGTATTGAGTGTGGTATAAGTAGCATTTTACCTTGTCCTGAATCAGAAATTTAACTTGAGAAAAAAATGCATGTTACAGAATTACAGAAATTTGTTAAGATTATTCCAAGATGAAAAATTAAGTTGTAACAAAGTAAAAACAATGTTTCTTTGTTATAAATTATATTTTTTACTTTGTATCAAAGCAATTTCTTTGTTTTAAGGTAAAATATATATTTTAAAATTTAAATTTAATTTAAATACTTTAAATTGCAACCCCATCATAAATTTAGTCTGAGAAAAACTAATAAATTTTGATGTAGCAAATTACAGGAATTTTTTGTAAAAGATGATCCAAAGTATAATTTTTTTCAGTGTAGAGTTTAGGTTACAATAAGGTTTTGGCAAGGATTAGGGTTAGGTGTGTGAGATTCACTCTCCGTCATACCTGATGGAGGCCAGTGTCACACGAGATCAGATTCTGAACTTGGGAAGTCGGGTCCAGGGCTGTCTGCGGCTGTAATCGGGTTTCTGTGGCTGTCTGTGGCTGTCTGAGGCTGTCTGCGGCTGTATGTGGCTGTCTGTGGCTGTATGCAGCTGTATGTCACTGTCTGTGGCTGTATGCAGCTGTATGTCACTGTCTGCGGCTGTATGCAGCTGTATGTCACTGTCTGTGGCTGTATGCAGCTGTATGTCACTGTCTGTGGCTGTATGCAGCTGTATGTCACTGTCTGTGGCTGTATGCGGCTGTATGCGGTTGTATGTGGCTGTATGCGGTTGTATGTGGCTGTATGCGGCTGTATGTGGCTGTATGCGGTTGTATGTGGCTGTATGCAGCTGTATGTCACTGTCTGTGGCTGTATGCAGCTGTATGTCACTGTCTGTGGCTGTATGCAGCTGTATGTCACTGTCTGTGGCTGTATGCAGCTGTATGCAGTTGTATGTGGCTGTATGCGGTTGTATGTGGCTGTATGTGGCTGTATGCGGTTGTATGTGGCTGTATGCGGTTGTATGCAGCTTTATGTTGTTGTATGCGGTTGGATGTGGCTGTATGCGGTTGGATGTGACTGTATGCGGCTGTATGCGGTTGGATGTGGCTGTATGCGGTTGGATGAGACTATATGTGGCTGTATGCGGTTGTATGTGGCTGTATGCGGTTGTATGTTGTTGTATGCGGCTGTATGCGGTTGGATGTGACTGTATGTTGTTGTATGCGGCTGTATGCGGTTGGATGTGACTGTATGTTGTTGTATGCGGCTGTATGCGGTTGTATGTGGCTGTATGCGGCTGTATGAAGCTTTATGTTGTTGTATGCGGTTGTATGTGGCTGTATGTGGCTGTATGCGGTTGTATGTGGCTGTATGCGGTTGTATGTGACTGTATGTGGCTGTATGCGGTTGTATGCGGTTGTATGTGGCTGTATGCGGTTGTATGTGACTGTATGTGGCTGTATGTGGATGTATGCGGTTGTATGCGGTTGTATGTGGCTGTATGCGGTTGTATGTGACTGTATGTGGCTGTATGCGGCTGTATGTGGCTGTCTGTGGCTGTATGCAGCTGTATGTCACTGTCTGTGGCTGTATGCAGCTGTATGTCACTGTCTGCGGCTGTATGCAGCTGTATGTCACTGTCTGTGGCTGTATGCAGCTGTATGTCACTGTCTGTGGCTGTATGCAGCTGTATGTCACTGTCTGTGGCTGTATGCGGTTGTATGTGGCTGTATGCGGTTGTATGTGGCTGTATGCGGTTGTATGTGGCTGTATGTGGCTGTATGCGGTTGTATGTGGCTGTATGTGGCTGTCTGAGGCTGTCTGCGGCTGTATGCGGCTGTATGTGGCTGTCTGTGGCTGTATGCAGCTGTATGTCACTGTCTGCGGCTGTATGCAGCTGTATGTCACTGTCTGTGGCTGTATGCAGCTGTATGTCACTGTCTGTGGCTGTATGCAGCTGTATGTCACTGTCTGTGGCTGTATGCGGCTGTATGCGGTTGTATGTGGCTGTATGCGGTTGTATGTGGCTGTATGCGGTTGTATGTGGCTGTATGTGGCTGTATGCGGATGTATGTGGCTGTATGCGGTTGTATGCAGCTTTATGTTGTTGTATGCGGTTGTATGTGGCTGTATGCGGTTGTATGTGACTGTATGCGGCTGTATGCGGTTGTATGTGGCTGTATGCGGTTGGATGTGACTATATGTGGCTGTATGCGGCTGTATGCGGTTGTATGTTGTTGTATGCGGCTGTATGCGGTTGGATGTGACTGTATGTTGTTGTATGCGGCTGTATGCGGTTGTATGTGGCTGTATGCGGCTGTCTGCAGCTTTATGTTGTTGTATGCGGTTGTATGTGGCTGTATGTGGCTGTATGCGGTTGTATGTGGCTGTATGCGGTTGTATGTGACTGTATGTGGCTGTATGCGGTTGTATGCGGTTGTATGTGGCTGTATGCGGTCGTCTGTGACTGTATGTGGCTGTATGTGGATGTATGCGGTTGTATGTGGTTGTATGTGGCTGTATGCGGTTGGATGTGACTGTATGTGGCTGTATGCGGTTGTATGTGGCTGTATGCGGTTGTATGTTGTTGTATGCGGCTGGATGCGGTTGGATGTGACTATATGTGGCTGTATGCGGTTGTATGTTGTTGTATGCGGCTGTATGCGGTTGGATGTGACTGTATGTTGTTGTATGCGGCTGTATGCGGTTGGATGTGACTGTATGTTGTTGTATGCGGCTGTATGGGGTTGGATGTGACTGTATGTGGCTGTATGTGGATGTATGCGGTTGTATGCGGTTGTATGTGGCTGTATGCGGTTAGATGTGACTGTATGTGGCTGTATGCGGTTGTATGTGGCTGTATGCGGTTGGATGTGACTATATGTGGCTGTATGCGGTTGTATGTGGCTGTATGCGGTTGTATGTTGTTGTATGCGGCTGTATGCGGTTGGATGTGACTGTATGTTGTTGTATGCGGCTGTATGCGGTTGGATGTGGCTGTATGCGGTTGGATGTGACTGTATGTGGCTGTATGCGGTTGTATGTTGTTGTATGCAGCTGTATGCGGTTGTATGTGGCTGTATGCGGTTGTATGTGACTGTATGTGGCTGTATGCGGTTGTATGTTGTTGTATGCGGCTGTATGCGGTTGTATGTGGTTGTATGCGGTTGGATGTGACTGTATGCGGCTGTATGCGGTTGTACGTGGCTGTATGCGGTTGGATGTGACTATATGTGGCTGTATGCGGTTGTATGTGGCTGTATGCGGTTGTATGTGGCTGTATGCGGTTGTATGTTGTTGTATGCGGCTGTATGCGGTTGGATGTGACTATATGTGGCTGTATGCGGTTGTATGTGGCTGTATGCGGTTGTATGTTGTTGTATGCGGCTGTATGCGGTTGGATGTGACTGTATGTTGTTGTATGCGGCTGTATGCGGTTGTATGTGGCTGTATGCGGTTGGATGTGACTATATGTGGCTGTATGCGGTTGTATGTGGCTGTATGCGGTTGTATGTTGTTGTATGCGGCTGTATGCGGTTGGATGTGACTGTATGTTGTTGTATGCGGCTGTATGCGGTTGGATGTGACTGTATGTGGCTGTATGTGGATGTATGCGGTTGTATGCGGTTGTATGTGGCTGTATGCGGTTGGATGTGACTGTATGTGGCTGTATGCGGTTGTATGTGGCTGTATGCGGTTGGATGTGACTGTATGTGGCTGTATGCGGTTGTATGTGGCTGTATGCGGTTGGATGTGACTATATGTGGCTGTATGCGGTTGTATGTGGCTGTATGCGGTTGTATGTTGTTGTATGCGGCTGTATGCGGTTGGATGTGACTGTATGTTGTTGTATGCGGCTGTATGCGGTTGGATGTGACTGTATGTTGTTGTATGCGGCTGTATGCGGTTGGATGTGGCTGTATGCGGTTGGATGTGACTGTATGTGGCTGAATGCGGTTGTATGTTGTTGTATGCGGCTGTATGCGGTTGTATGTGGCTGTATGCGGTTGGATGTGACTGTATGTGGCTGTATGCGTTGTCCGGGTTTGTTTTGTGAGTATGTCCAGTGTGTAAGGGGGGCAGGCCCCATGAGAGTACGTGTGTGTGTTTTTCAGCGTGGGGTTATTGCTAGGGGCTGTCTAATGTGTTTTATTATGGGGTGTGCTTTTGGTAAAATGCGTGTGAACTAAATACGTTGGAAAGGGGGCTCATTCCCTTATACTGTCTGTGTTTTTCTGTGTATGAGAGAACTCAGGAGGCCCTGGGAACTGCTGGCAGTGGGATGGACAGAGTATAGGGGGAGAATGGGTACTCCATGTGTGTCGCTCCCTCTTCTTGTGCAGTGTCCAGTCTGTCTTAGGTCGTGATGGTGGTTCGTGTGCGGTGAGTTTTTAGGATGGTTTGGAATTTAGACAAAAGTTTTTTGTGGGGTTGGGGAAGGTGGGTTTGAGTCTAAGGGTGAATTCCAGTTCCCCCCGAAGCCCTAACCCTTCGTTTTGCGTTCATGCGAAGGGGTTGTGATGTCCCAATTCTGGTTCAGACTGGGGGGTGGGGGTGGTAAGGCTATCTGGCCTCCGAAACGGAGATTTTCCAGGGGCACACTAGAAAACCAGTGGTATGTGATATTATCACAATTCCAAGCGAAATATGGGCAAAAAGGCGAGGAAATGGTCAGCAGCAGCCAGAGAAACGTAGAAATGTGAGTATTTTTTGTAAATAAAATATGAAAATCACTATTTAAGGTCGCTGTAATGTATTAAAGACTGTTTTATTAGAAATGTGAACAAAGTCACTAGTTTTGTAAGATTACGTGCAACTGATCATGTCTGAAAAGTTACATTACCGGCAAGTTTGAGTCGAAGGCGTCTCCTTTCATTTTTACGTTTTTCAGCCTAAAACCCAATAAATAATCCAATCGTCCAAGAAAGGGAGATGACTGCTGCTGCAGACGGCTTTTTTTTTCAACAAAACTTTATTGACAATTCAATGTTGCAGACGCCATTGTGAACTCTTCTGTAAACACTTGGTGATGTCGGTTTACTGCGCCACGGCCGACTATTGGTGACGCATGAGGATTTCAAAGGGTTGTCCCCTTTCTTAGGGGAATAATTTAAACCCTTACACTTGAAACTCAATTTCAAGTGTGAGGGCCAAGGGGAGGGGGAAGGGCTAGGGGTGGGGATGAAAAGAGGAACTGGAATTGGGCCTAAGTCTAAGTCTTTGGTTAGGGTTAGGCAATCAGCTGTGATGGTTAGGTGTGGGGAATTTTCTCTCCATCTTACATGCAGGTTAGGGGATAGGGAATGCATTATGTTAATGAGTGTCCCCACAAAGACAGAAGAACAAGCATGTGTTTGTGTGTGTGTGTGAAAATTGTGAGCGTGTCTTGTGAACGTGGACAGATGCTCTCCTCCGCTCGACTCTCGTCGCTGCTGCCAGGCTAACCCTGCCGGTGCCTGAGATGCTCTCTGGTTTCGGTTCAGTGTTGCAACCTCGAGGCCCCAAATCACATCACCGATGTCTTAGCTGAGTATCTGTCAGCGTTCTGCGGGATGAAAATGAGCTGTGGGATCCAGGGTGTGCTCAGGATGATGCAACAGGCACCATGAGCTTATCAGATTACTCTGAGTGAGAGTTACTAATACAGGAAATAGATTTTTGTACTGGAAACCAGTATAACCCTGCAGCTCTGCATGAGTCAGGCTGCAGATATTCAGCTTGAGTGTTGTAGTTAGAAAGTTACGTATTAATCTGAGTCCATCCAGGAGTGTCATCGCTGCAAGTTACCCTTCAGCTGAACTTGTTTTAGTTTAATCAGGGTTCTTGCAGGGTCTAAAAATGTCTTAAAATTTTTAACTTAAATTCAAGGCTTTAAAAGTTCTTAAAAAGGGCTGTTTTTTTCATTCAAGGTCTTAAATTTGATCCAGACAAGTCTTAATTTTTCACTTTTTTTCATTCTTGAGGAGCGTTGGCCACAGAATACACTAAAAAATATATCAGAGGTTGATTCTGTCCGTCTTTCTGAAAGGTTCAGATATCTACGAGGGGTATTTTCAATTTCTTTATCTATTTTCTAAAATGTAAATACAATTAAATATATTTTTCTTGAATAGCGCTTGAGTTAATAATATCTGTGATAATTTGATTCAGTTGTCCTCTAAAATCTATTTTCTAAAAAAGTTACTTTTTTGGGTGAATATTTTTATGCAATTAATCACGACTGATAAATTACAATCCCTGTAATAATTAATTGTTTTTTTTTTTTGTCCTGTTCCACCCCTATTTTGAATTTCTGGGATTATTTGAATGTTTCTGTTAATGCATCATGTTGCTTAAATTTGATTTATAAAGGTCTTGACAGGTCTTAAGTTAAACATGCTGAAACCTGCACGAACCCTGTTAATGATGAAGGCAGGAAGTGATGTCATCATGGGGAAAGTCCTGGAGGTAACCATGGAGCTGAAGAGTGTGTCAATGCAGCTCCTGAATAAACGTGGCAGGTTGGAGGGTACCACCTTCTCCCACGCCTGGATCAAACGGGCGATGCGGAGCGAGTGGAAAACTTCTATTTATATCCCGGGATAGCTGGAAGTGGTCTTTGGTGAAGAGGAAGTGCAAGAGGAAGAATTTGAGCAGAGGGGTGCAGGAGGGGAGCTGAGGGAAAGTGAAGTTCCCGTTGGTGATTTCCCACGGAGCAGAGATCACATGTGCGAGCCTCAGAGCAGTTAGGACCAGTTTGTTCTGAAGATTTTTTTTATTTTCTCTTTGAAAACACGTCTGATTTGCTGTCCTCCCTCTGCGGATCAGCTCTGATTCTGATTTTAAAGGGAAGGAAGGACACGAAAACACACGACGAGTGTTTGTTCACCGTGCAATGATTAACCCTGCAGGGACCACGATGCACCTGTCTGCTACACCTGGTGCATCAAATCCTGCCGCCGCAGAGCTCCACCCAACATCAAACAATGTTATGGCAGTTTCCATGGATTTATGCCCCTGACAGGACCTTTACGACACATTAAAGGATTAGAGTCATGAAAGGTGTGTGCAGGAGAGAGAGAACCAGCGGAGAAGAAGCAAGGTCATGAAAGGGTTAAAGTCTGACAGCTGAGGAAGATCCTGGTGGTCAGATGCAGCCCCTCCTCCCTCCAGCTCGGCACAAATATGCTGCCTCAGCATGAGCCTGCAGAAACACACACACACACACACATCCTTGTACTTCTATCTTTGTGAGGACATTCATTGACATGATGCATTCCCCAACCCTGTACCCTAACCACCAGAACTGATTGCCTAAACCTAACCCTTACCCTAACCCTAACCTAAACCTAATTGTAACCTAAACTCTAAAACCAAATCTGGACCCTCAAAAATGGGTTTTTCTTCGGCTTTTTTAGTGAGGAACGGCCAAAATGTCCTCACTTTGCCGGTTAAAGACACAAAACGGTCCTCACAGTGTAGCCAGTGCAGGAACACACACACGGCTCCTGGCTGGAAGCGGCCGTGTTCGGAGACGCTGGCTCGCATGAATGAACGAGTGAAACAGCTTCTATCTGCTGGAGTATCTGCTTCTTCTCTCTGCTGTGTGTCCAGTGTGTTCTCGCACTGTGATGGGAGTGACACACACACACACACACACACACACCAGCGGGGAGGGAGAGAGCGTCTGGAAAACATTACTCAGATTCCTGCAGCAGGGGCTCTGATTATACAGGCTAGAGGAGGAGGGGGAGCCCGATGGAAGTTTAATCTCTGACACCGGAGAACAGCCAGATGATCTCAAACCTCCGAACACGCAGCGTCAGGCTTCACACGTACGGATTACATCAGTAGATGATGAACTTTTGGGATTAATAAAGTATTAGCTGATCAGTTAGTTGTGAGATATTTGGGTGAAAAGCTCCTCAGTGTGAAGACATGGTGACCAGCAGAGGGCGACGTGGAGAACAGAGCGTTAAAGCGTCTTCTTCTGCTCCTGCATTAAAGGGGAACTTCGTTTTTTTTTTCAACCTGGACCTATTTTCTAGCATGAAATACGTTCATTTCCTCATCCAGACAGTTTTGGTTTAACTTGAATTCCTTCAGGAGATAAATAGATCCACTCCAGATCAGCGTATGTTCGATATAATGGAAGTGATGCGGGCAACCTCATGCAGCCTCTGAATAAGGCATTATCTGCCACAAACTCCTTCATTTCACCAATGTTTGGTTACGAAACATTAGTCGGACCCCCCCTGTGAGCTCAAAGCGGCTTTTTTGTGGTGATCCGTTCTTATTTACAGACATTTTTACGGCGGCGGCTTTGATGACATCATTGTGATGCGACACCATAGCAAGTAAATGTCTGTAAATAAGGACGGATCACCACTAATAAGCAGCTCAAAGCTGCTTGGAGCAGATAATGTCTGTGCGAGTTGCCCCATCACTTCCATTATGTCGGACATACGCTGATCTGGAGGATCTAAATATCTCCTGAAGGAATTCAAGTTGCACCAAAACTGTCTGGGTGAGGAAATGAACGTAGTCATGCTAGAAAATAAATCCAGGTTGAAAAAAACGGAACTCCCCCTTTAATCTGATTACGTCTTCACCTTGTTTCTCATCGATAAGTCGATGAAGTCCAAGTTTGCTTCTTCTGCTCAGTTTTGGGCTTTTGAAAGAGCCTTTGTGCTCCCTGAAGGCAACGTGGACTTTTAGTAATTAGAGGCATGAGAAGGATAACCTTGACCAGGACGTCACCTTGAGCCGAGCAGGCCTGATGTAACGGGAGAGCGAAGGTGCTTCCTGAAGCACCGTGCGTGCAGATTTACAGAGATTTAATGCACAAAACCAAGGGACGCTAACTGTTTGGGTTTACAGGTTTCCTCTGTTAGATGTTCAGGAAGGAGCGAGGGTCCTAATGAGCTCCATAAAAGCTGAGTTTCCTGCTGCTGCTCGTCTCTTTGAACCTGCAGCTTCATCCTCTGTCCTGTTGTTGCTGCGGTTAGTTGTTGACAACTGTTTTTCTCCAGCAAAGAGAAGCAACGCCTCTGTCTCAAGCTGTTTAAAAACTCAAACATGTTCAGTCATTAATTCCTGGAAATCTGTCTTGATTTATTACAAAGTCGAACACAATCATGGCTTCCTCACATCTTCATGAGGAACCGCACCATCACTACAATTGATGGGGGGGGGCAGTCATCCAGACGTAACTCGATCAGGTGATGAAATCCAACGAGCTCCGAGACCTCTGGAGAATCTGGTGGACCCAAACACGGCGGCTTCTTCGGTTCTCCGACTTCCAAAGCAGGAACAACGCTGCAGCGGTTCTGCCATGTTCACCTGTCTGAGGGGAGTGACGGGAGACAAACCACGCGTGAATGAAGCGTCGTATTCGCGTGTATCATACGTTTCATTCACGTGAAAAAAATGCCCGAAACAAGCGAGTAAACATCCAGCATTCGCACGTTGAATGCACGTATACGAATGGAGGCGTCCAGTGTGAACAGATGGAGAAAAACAGGATAAGTAATCTATCTCTGATGAATGACTGGACTGGCGACGGGGGTGGTGGTCCCCCTTTTCAAAAAGGGGGATGGGAGGGTGTGCTCCAACTTCAGGGGCATCACACTCCTCAGCCTCCATGGTAAGGTCTACTGTATTCAGGGGTCCAGGAGAGGGGGGGTCCATCGGATAGTCAAACCTCAGACTGAGGAGGAGCAGTGTGGTTCTGGTCCTGGTCGTGGATCAGTGGACCAGCTCTACACCCTCTTCAGGATCCTGGAGGGGGCACGGGAGTTCTCCAACCAGTCTACATGTGCTTTGTGGACTTGGAGAAGGTGTTCGATCGTGTCCCCGGGGATTCCTGTGGGAGGGTGCTCCGGGAGTACGGGGTGCTGGACCCCCTTTGTTCCAGCTGTCCGAGCATCAATGGATAAGCTATCAGTGCAGGACCATCCTGATGGTGACGTGGGCCCCGTCTGAGGGATCATGGATGCTGGCTACCTGGCTGGCTGGTTAGCAGACATGACTCACCCAGGAGTCGAATCCCTCACACGTACTTTGCCACATGATGATCAACAAAAATCGTATTTGCTTATTTGTTTGGGTTTACGAAATTGACTACTCTTAACATTAGACAGCCATTAAAGTTGTGATAACTTTCTCAGTATTTGGTAAAATGTAGAATTTTTTCATTTACTTCTTTTATCTTTTAATGATAATAATGTTTACTTCATTAATCCTGACTGGAAACTCCGCTCTGCATTAACCCATCTCTAGATAAACCTGAGAGCAGTGGGCAGCCGATCACAGCGCCCGGGGAGCAGCCAATCACCAGTAATCAGATTATAGATTTGTTCAAGTGGCTGTGTCATTATTTCCTCATATGTGGACATAATCCAGTATTTGTTTGTTTATTTTTGATAGTAAAATCTATTTTTAACTGTGTTCTGGCCTCTGGGACTGATGGACATCAGTCACCTGTACCCGCCGTCTCCCCGTTTCCCCCTGAACATTAACACTGTTGATGTTTTATTAAACCAACCGCTGCTTTAATGCTGAAACAACTTTTAGTGACAAATAGGCCAAAAAAATGACTGTCATTTTTGTCATTTTTATTTAAATAAGCTATCTAATAAAGGAGGATGAGTAATCCAACTTGGCTAATCAGTAAAGTAACTAAATTACCTTTTAAATCAGTAATCAGTAATCAGATTACTGATCCATCCAGATTACCTAACCCTAACCAAAATCTGATTGTAACCTAAACCATGGCCCAAATCTTTACCCTCAAAAATGGGTTTTTCTGAGTGAGGACCGGCCGGAATGTCCTCACTTTGTTGGTTATTAGCACAAAATGGTTCTCACAATGTAGCAAGTACAGGAACACACACACACACACACACACACACACACACACACACACACACATACACACACACACACACATAAAAAGGCATTTCATCGTCTGAAATATTAGAAATATTGTTTTAACTATTCAGAACTGGAGATCCTGCGAGAGGTGTTTTACCCATGATGCACCTGCAGCTGGAGGTCACCCTGTGATGGACAGGTGACTGCCACTAACCAACCAGCAGCCGGGGTGAGCTTCATCCCCTCCTGCCACCATGATGGATGGAGGGAGGGAGGGAGGGAAGGAGGGAGGGAGGGATGGATGATGGATGATGGATGGAGGGATGAAGGGATGGATGGATGATGGAGGGATGAAGGGATGGATGGATGATGGAGGGATGAAGGGATGGAGGGATGATGGAGGGATGGATGATGGAGGGATGAAGGGATGGATGGATGGATGGATGATGGATGGATGGATGGATGGATGGATGGATGGATGGATGGATGATGGAGGGATGGATGGATGGATGATGGAGGGATGGATGGATGGATGAAGTGATGTATGGATTGATGATGGAGGGATGGATGATGGAGGGATGAAGGGATGGATGGATGATGGATGGATGGATGGATGGATGATGGAGGGATGGATGGATGGGTGGGTGGATGGATGTATGGATGATGGAGGGATGGATGGATGGGTGGGTGGATGGATGTATGGATGGATGGATGATGGAGGGATGGATGGGTGGGTGGATGGATGGATGGATGGATGGATGATGGAGGGATGAAGGGATGGATGGGTGGATGGGTGGATGGATGGATGGATGATGGAGGGATGGGTGGATGGATGGATGTATGGATGGATGGATGATGGAGGGATGGATGGATGGGTGGGTGGATGGATGGATGGATGGATGATGGAGGGATGAAGGGATGGATGGATGATGGAGGGATGGATGGATGGGTGGATGATGGAGGGATGAAGGGATGGATGAATGATGGAGGAATGGATGGATGGATGATGGAGGGATGGATGATGGGTGGATGAATGGATGTATGGAAAGATGATGGATGGATGGATGGATGATGGAGGGATGATGGAGGGATGGATGAATGGGTGGATGGATGGATGGATGAATGGATAGATGATGTAGGGATGGATGAATGGATGGATGGATGAATGGATAGATGATGGATGAATGGATAGATGATGTAGGGATGGATGAATGGGTGGGTGGATTGATGAATGGATAGATGATGGAGGGATGAAGGGATGTATGATGGATGGATGTATGGATAGATGATGGAGGGATGGATGAATGGGTGGATGGATGGATGAATGGATAGATGATGGAGGGATGAAGGGATGGAGGGATTACTGTCAGACCAGCTGGGAAGGTGGAGCTGCAGAGTGAAACCTGATTGGATGAATCTTTTCTCTTTGAGGATGAAACTGTTGCATCAGAGTCATTTTCCTGATCAGGAGCTCGAACCAGAACCGTCCTGATTAACCCGACCAGACTCCTAAAACCGATCCAAACGCGTGGAAAGCTGCAGCTTTGTCGCGCGCGTGTGTGCTGAGGACAGGAGAAGCCCACGCAGGAACGATGGTGCACGTGTGTGTAGCGGAAACTTCCTGCAACATGTCAGCTGAGATTCGCGTTAACGAGCAGCAGCATCGGCCTGCCGAAGCTTTGATGTCACCAACGCGGGTCATGATGCTGGACTAACGATGGCGAGCATCACTGTATGCGTGCGTGCGTGCGTGCGCGTGCATGTGTGTGCTGGTCTCTGTTTTGTTGTAAATCCAAGAAGAGGAGAAAAGAAAGGAAAGGAAAGTCACTACTTTAGGACGCTCTGCTGCGTGTGTGTGCAGGTCTGCTGTGAAGGAACGTGGAAGTTTTCCCTCTAGAACAAAAGTTGAGGAGGGGGCGACGGGGAAAATAAGCAGAGAAAGAAAAGGGGGAAGGAGGAGGTGTGTGTGTCACCCAGCACAGGGAGGAGGAGAGAGGGTGAGGTGTGTGCGTGAGCAGTAAGGAGAGAAGCTATGGCAGCTGGCTCTCAGGACGAAGGGGGGCGCTTCTAAAAACAAACTCGGGGCTAAATCGTGGCGGTGACGCGGCGCTGGAGGCCACATTCCTACAGCCGGAGGATCGGAGCTGGGAAACGGGGAACTGCGGCCAGAGAGGCTGGAATGCCCCAGCCATGAAGTACCGACCCACGGTAAGACCCCCGCACCCACCGTACGCCCGCGCCGAAGGGAGAGTCCTGCAGCCGGTCTGGACGTGCAGGTTCAGGACTGACAGGTTAGGTTCAGATAGAGAGGGGGGGGTTAAGCGCTTCGGGGAGCTGCTTCTGGGATTGCGTAATAACGTGAATGGTGTTTAAGCAGGAGTCAGGTGAGAGAGCATGAAGCCTTCATCAGCATCCTCACTCATCCCTCCTCTATGTGTCACACCGCTGTCAGGGATGTGTGTGTGTGTGTGTGTGTATGTGTGCGTGCGTGTGTGTGTGTATGCGTGCGTGTGTTAGTGTGTGCGTGCTCTAGCCAGGGCGAGGTCGTCACATACCAGTGTCGTGTAGCTGAGTGCATTCTTGGGCTGTTCTATTATGGAAAAAGTCAATATCACAATAATTGAAATCACAAAATGTTAAAACTGAAGAAATAAAGGCTACAAATACAACTGTTTTACAATGTTTAAAACATTAAATTAGGGATGTTCGTTACAGGCTTCTTTTACCGATATCCCATGTAGGCTACTAATATTGTCCAACTCTTAAATTCCAATATCAACCGATACTGATCTCTGCACAGCTGTGAGCTTGTATCTCTGATATTCTGATAGATCCAAATATATTTTGCTCTGAGAGCAAAGATCCCAAAATCTCCTGAACTCAGCCAGAGGAGTTCATGTTGGACATCAGATACTAGCAGGTATTAGATACTACCATATCAGATACTAGCAGGTAGTATACTAGCATATATCAGATACTAGCAGGTTTTAGAGACTACCATATATCAGATAGTAGCTGGTATTAGATACTAGCATATATCAGATACTAGCAGGTAGTAGATACTAGCATATATCAGATACTAGCAGGTAGTAGATACTAGCATATATCAGATACTAGCAGGTTTTAGATACTACCATATATCAGATAGTAGCTGGTATTAGATACTAGCATATATCAGATACTAGCAGGTAGTAGATACTAGCATATATCAGATACTAGCAGGTTTTAGATACTACCATATATCAGATACTAGCATATATCAGATACTAGCAGGTATTAGATACTACCATATATCAGATACTAGCAGGTTTTAGATACTACCATATATCAGATACTAGCATATATCAGATACTAGCAGGTATTAGATACTACCATATATCGAATACTAGCAGGTAATAGATACTACCATATATCAAATACTAGCATATATCAGATACTAGCAGGTAGTAGATACTAGCATATATCAGATACTAGCATATATCAGATACTAGCAGGTATTAGATACTACCAAATATCAGATACAAGCAGATACTAGCAGGTAGTAGATACTAGCATATATCAGATACTAGATTATATCAGATACTAGCAGGTAATAGATACTACCATATATCAAATACTAGCATATATCAGATACTAGCAGGTAGTAGATACTAGCATATATCAAATACTACCATATATCAGATACTAGCAGGTAGTAGATACTAGCATATATCAGATACTAGCAGGTTTTAGATACTAGCATGTATCAGATACTAGCAGGTATTAGATACTACCATATATCAGATACTAGCAGGTATTAGATACTACCATATATCAGATACTAGCAGGTATTAGATACTACCACATATCAGATACTAGCAGGTAGTAGATACTAGCATATATCAAATACTAGCAGGTTTTAGATACTACCATATATCAGATACTAGCAGGTAGTAGATATTACCATATATCAGATACTAGCATATATCAGATACTAGCAGGTATTAGATACTACCATATATCAGATACTAGCAGGTTTTAGATACTACCATATATCAGATACTAGCATATATCAGATACTAGCAGGTATTAGATACTACCATATATCAGATACTAGCAGGTTTTAGATACTACCATATATCAGATACTAGCATATATCAGATACTAGCAGGTATTAGATACTACCATATATCGAATACTAGCAGGTAATAGATACTACCATATATCAAATACTAGCATATATCAGATACTAGCAGGTAGTAGATACTAGCATATATCAGATACTAGCATATATCAGATACTAGCAGGTATTAGATACTACCAAATATCAGATACAAGCATATATCAGATACTAGCAGGTAGTAGATACTAGCATATATCAGATACTAGCATATATCAGATACTAGCAGGTAATAGATACTACCATATATCAAATACTAGCATATATCAGATACTAGCAGGTAGTAGATACTAGCATATATCAAATACTACCATATATCAGATACTAGCAGGTAGTAGATACTAGCATATATCAGATACTAGCAGGTTTTAGATACTAGCATGTATCAGATACAAGCAGGTAGTAGATACTACCATATATCAGATACTAACAGGTATTAGATACTACCATATATCAGATACTAGCAGGTATTAGATACTACCACATATCAGATACTAGCAGGTAGTAGATACTACCATATATCAGATACTAGCATATATCAGATACTAGCAGGTAGTAGATATTACCATATATCAGATACTAGCATATATCAGATACTAGCAGGTATTAGATACTAGCATATATCAGATACTAGCAGGTATTAGATACTAGCATATATCAGATACTAGCAGGTATCAGATACTAGCAGGTATTAGATACTAGCATATATCAGATACTAGCAGGTATTAGATACTAACATATATCAGATACTAGCATGTATTAGATACTAGCATATATCAGATACTAGCAGGTATTAGATACTAGCATATATCAGATACTAGCAGGTATTAGATACTAACATATATCAGATACTAGCAGGTATTAGATACTAGCATATATCAGATAGTAGCTGGTATTAGATACTAGCATATATCAAATACTCGCAGGTATCAGATACTAGCATATATCAGATACTAGCAGGTATTAGATACTACCATATATCAGATAGTAGCTGGTATTAGATACTAGCATATATCAGATACTAGCAGGTAGTAGATACTAGCATATATCAGATACTAGCAGGTATTAGATACTTGCATATATCAGATACTAGCAGGTATTAGATACTACCATATATCAGATACTAGCAGGTATCAGATACTAGCATATATCAGATACTAGCAGGTAGTAGATACTACCATATATCAGATACTAGCATATATCAGATACTAGCAGGTATTAGATACTACCATATATCAGATACTAGCAGACAAGCAGCTTCAAAGCAAGTCAGTCTGTAGCAGCAGCAGCTGCACCGTAGTCACATGACTCTGAAAGGAATGCTGGGAAATGAAGTTCTTCCAGGATAACAGGGACTTTTAGACATGCTGGACTGCTAATGGACAAGATCATTTTTCATTTTTCAAAATATCGCCCAAAAAAAACGATACCAATATTTTCTGATATCACATTTTAATGCCAATATAACTGCTAATATCGAACATGCCTACACTGAATAAATAAAACAAACTTTAAACATTGAATAAGGCATAGAAAACATAAATTTATCCAAGATAAACTATGAATTCAGCTGTTCTGCAATTTCTCTCTTTTTAAGAATAAAATTATCAACTTCAAAATTATTCACACCCTCCAGATAAAGAAAAGGCTAAATTCACAATAGTAATTCAAAGAACAAGAAACTAATAAAAAATAATTTACAAAATTATAATATAGTGAAGTAAGATATTGCATTTGAATTGTGTTGAACCATATAATAAAAAAAAAAAAAAAAAAAAAAAAGAACAAACAAAACTGTCCCAGACACATAAGCGCACCTGTCCAGCTTCAGAGCCCATCATGCTTATTTTGTTGTTTCATTTTTTGGGCACTTTTTAAAAAAATATTTCTTTCAAACCACGTTTAAAATCAATTTCATGATTTTTATGGAATTTTTATTTATTATTATTTTTATCAGTTTCATCTTATTTCACTGAAAACTTATTTTTTTCCCTCTTTAATTGGAGGGTATGAATAATTTGAGGACGACTGTATGTACAGAAAATAATCCCAAAGTAAACTTTGTTACGCTTTAGTGCAGAGCTACAGTTCCAGATCTAACATTGGTGTTAACGCATGGATGAGAAGTTTGATTGTTCGATGTGAAAACTGAAATCACGATCAGACTGTGATTGGTTGCACAGTCCGAGCATTGGCTGAAGTTGCGAGCGAGTGTGTTGATGAAGACTCGGCTGGAGGTGTCTGGCGTGCACGGAGGCAGACGAGCGACACATGTCAGCGCTGCACATGCATGAAGACATTCCTGACGCCGTCGTCATTGTTGCTGGCAGGGCTGTGGCTGCAGCTTATTCTGGGCTCGCCTCGGCTCTGTCGGCTTCCCTCTGCACGGCTCAGCTCTTTTATTCCAGCTCTTCTCTCCACCTGGAATATAAACCCGCTTGGAAGCTGGAACGGCGTCTCCATGGAGTACCGCTGGGGTCGGGTGAGTCGGGGTGGGGGGGCTAACGTGGAGGTCAAAGTTCAGCTGGTGGTTATGTGAGTTTCGGTGTTGGCTGCTGTAGAAGAAAGTAAGTTTCTGTAGACGGCATGTGTGCTCGGTCCTGCTGGGATGTGTGTGACAGAATGACAAGAAAATGTGATATTAATGAATTAACATCATAATAATTATGAATGAAATGAGTCCAGAGCGGCCGGTGGTGTCCCTCCCTCCCTCTGAGGGCGGTGTGGAACCCCTGCTGGGCCTGCTCAGCAGCAGACCTGGCTGGGGCTCCGCGGTGAGCTGCTCCTCAAACACATCCAGAGGTTTCCTCCTCGCTCTGGCTGGGATCGTTCGGCCCTCATGTCCTCAGGCATGCGGGAGTCTCAGGTAGCTGGTCTCACCTGTCTGACTGCTCTGCTCTTTAACTCTCAGCAGGCAGGAGTTAACCTGCAGTGGGAGCGTTTCCATGGTTACTATCATGCAAACCTAAGTAAACTTTGAGATGAATGGATGGAGAATGGTGCAGTTCAGGCTTTCCAGTCTGTCTCAGCTCCGAGTTGTCGGGCTGAAGTTCCAGTTAGAGTCACAGTTGGATTTTAAAAACAGATGAAAACACTCTGGTTTGATCAAACTGGCAGCTGATTGGCCATCCCAGAATCAATGGGCTGGTGCAGATGAACATCTGAAACCACCATGAGGCGGCTGCCTTCCTACCCCTTATGTTTGCATGCCACCTGAATCTTTTCCATGTATATATGAAAGCTGTTTGTTTATTCATATTTATTTTGCACAACACACTGAGAGCAGAGTCCATCTCACCAAGTCTGTCTTTTATTCAGTAAAAACTGTCTTCAGACGCTTTTCCTGAAATTAGCAGGTTAACATGAGTTGTTCAAACGTGGTTTTCAACATTGGGCTCCGTTTCCATTGGCAGTAAGACAAGTGGAAACCTCCGGTGTCTCAGCTGTGAGGCCAATGCAGAAATCTGGAAAACTGAAGTTCTCTCTTCATCCACAAGAGGCTGCAAAACAGAGCAAATCCCCATAAACGCCCATGTTAAAAAGACCAACTTCACAGCAGAAATAAACATGTTTACAGCAGGAATAAACATGTTTACAGCAGAAATAAACATGTTTACAGCAGGAATAAACATGTTTACTGCTGAAATAAACATGTTTACAGCAGAAATAAACATGTTTACAGCTGAAATAAACATGTTTACAGCAGGAATAAACATGTTTACAGCTGAAATAAACATGTTTACAGCAGAAATAAACATGTTTACAGCAGGAATAAACATGTTTACAGCAGAAATAAACATGTTTACAGCTGAAATAAATATGTTTACAGCAGGAATAAACATGTTTACTGCTGAAATAAACATGTTTACAGCTGAAATAAACACGTTTACAGCAGGAATAAACATGTTTACAGCTGAAATAAACATGTTTACAGCAGAAATAAACACGTTTACAGCAGGAATAAACATGTTTACAGCTGAAATAAACATGTTTACAGCAGAAATAAACACGTTTACAGCAGGAATAAACATGTTTACAGCTGAAATAAACATGTTTACAGCTGAAATAAACATGTTTACAGCAGAAATAAACACGTTTACAGCAGGAATAAACATGTTAACAGCTGAAATAAACATGTTTACAGCAGAAATAAACACGTTTACAGCAGGAATAAACATGTTTACAGCTGAAATAAACATGTTTACAGCAGAAATAAACATGTTTACAGCAGGAATAAACATGTTTTCAGCTGAAATAAACATGTTTACAGCTGAAATAAACATGTTTACAGCAGAAATAAACACGTTTACAGCAGGAATAAACATGTTTACAGCAGAAATAAACATGTTTACAATTAAAATAAACATGTTTGTACTCGATCAGAATGTGCGGGTCATGAAATGTAATTGGAGAAAAATCTTAAGTTAATTAGTTCACTTTCACCAAGTGGTGCTAGTTGGAACCACCAGATTACAGCAGCTATGCTAAGCTAAGCTAAAGTCAGTGCTGCCAAATTCAGAGAATGACTGGGTCGGAGAGAAAACGCTTCTGCCCACTCGTCCGACTCAGGGGACTGTGGAAGTTGAAAATCCCACTTTTCAGCTTTTCTCGCTGAGATATTGCGATTGGGGAAAGAAAACTGCTGCTTCACAGGGGAGACCCCAAACTGCTTCCAAATAGGGATGTAACGATATTGTCGATATCGCGATATTGCTGGAGGTAAACTGCTGCGATATCATCGTGGTCTTGTCACGGTATTAAACAGCGTATCTCTTGAGACAAAACTTATGGTTTTTAGTCCGCTCAATGCGTAGCGTAACATATTAAACTACATAGACCATAATCCTTTGCTGCCAGTGCGCTCTTTTGAGCCAATGGGAGCACACGTAGCCCCCACACACAGGAAAAACAAATACAGCATGGATATAGGACGAGGATGGAAACAGCTGTTATTCTCCACGAGAAGCCAGAACTTTGTTCCTGTTCTGGAGGCCGCAGGGACAGAAAGTTAGTTTTGGTCCGGTTATTCCTCCGTGAGAAGCTTCAGCCGTGACGCCGCGGAGATCGCCGTGTTGACTTGGTGAGTTTATATTTAATGACGAACTTGGTCCGGGGGGGCTGCGCATGCGGTGATGTCCGTGTATCAAACGCCTCGCGTGCTGTACACATTTTCATATTTTTTCACCACCTCGATCAGCTGTTCATTAATATGGAATTATATCTGTGCCTTATTTTTGAGCAAACAAACTGCATTTTGCAGACGGATGCAGGAACACGAGTTAAACATCTGATCAGCTGATTGTGACATCACGGTGCTGCAATCATGTCTGCCAGGAGCCTGTAGAAGTTCAGACATATGACTGACCACTGACAGACAGACGGACTTACTTATTTTGAATTTAAAACTTTGACTACAAAAGACGAGGCAGTTTCTTTGTGCCCTGGACTAACCGGCAACACTGTAAAAAGAAAGATCCAGAGCCCCAGTGGATATAAGAGAAGAGGGGGGCATCTAACTCCACTTTTCGGTTAGTTTTATATTTTTATATTATTACATGAATTATACTTTATCTCTCTTCATGCTGGTTGAGTTTATTTAAGTACCTGAGCTGTCTTCTCAATAAATTTGTTGGATTTTTACTTGAATTTCAGCTTCAGCAAAAGTTTTTCAGGCAGGTCAAAATGTCTCAACCTTGAATTTGACAATATTGTAACAATGACTCGTCAAAGCATTTTATGCCATCATTGCTGTTATCGTGAGCCTCCCCACAATATCGAGATAATATCGTACCGTGAGATGTGGATATCGTTACATCCCTACTTCCAAACCACTTTCTCCATCTTAATTTAGACAAACTACCCCATACGGTTGGAATTTTATCAGTATCGACCTTTAGGAGCTGAAATTGATCAGTTATCAGTATCGGTTTTAAAGAATGGTTATCGTGCATCGCTATTAAAATGTGCACATCGCCACCTACTACATAGTGCAAACTACTGTACAGGTATGACCGGGTGCTGTGACATGTCAATCATCTGGGGGGGTCAATCCACTGTCAGTGGGGTCCAGTGCCCCCCTGGCCCCCCTCTAGCTCGGCCCATGGTGCAGATGCAGGACTGAGACCCAGCTGCTCTTCAACTGTGTCTGCTTTCGCTGCCTGGTGATAAATGTGTGAGGAAACCACGGCGGTTTCTGAGTCCATCACGTCTACGGAGCTGTAGTCACACAACCCCGGAGTCCACCATCTGACCACATACTTACATGTACTTCTTGTCTGGGTGCAACTGACTAATGGGAATAATCTTGAAGCGCGGCAGCTTTGAGATGGTTGAACAAAGTTCTCTTCAGTATTAACCAAAGTAGACGAGACGTCCAGATTTCCAGCCTGGTTTCCAGTCTGGTCTGGTGTCGTTCTCCCCCACGCCTCCATCAGCAGCTTAGATGAGCTTTACATAAACGGTGTGACATCTGAGCCGCGTGGAGCAACCTGGGCCGATGGAAAGGTCACGGAGAGCTGCTATTGTTCCAGGAGGATGGAATCCCTCCGCTTTTCCTCCGTTCCTCTGCTTCCTCAGCTGAGCTCCTGGAGTCACTTCAAACCACCTACAACTATCAGGCCCAGTTCTGTGAACCCGGTTGGAGGGTTGGATCTTGGGCCAGAGACGATCCTGTAAGGCTCTGGTGAATATGAGGATCAGACTGGTGGGGATCCATCAAACATTTGTGGATTTAAAGAGAAACATTTCAGTGAGATATAAGATCTTGCTTTCAGCCAATGCATCATATTTCATAAATCTTATCAAGAACATTTTGCTTGTCCCATTGACAGAATTTCTTTGCTTTTTACAAGCAAAAAGAATCTTCTTTTATTTATTTTACGTACGAGTGGACAAGACGTTTTTTGCTTGTAACAATCAAAAAGAATTCTGCCAATGGGTTAGCCCGAAAACAAGATCTCATATCTCACTGTAAGTAATTTTGAATGTGATGAGATATTTTGACTAGATTTAAGAAAAATATAATTGCTAAGATTTTAGTTTTTGCATTGTGTCGACTTCTATTTGCATGCTATGTTCGCTCTTATATGGCGATCATATATATGGAGCACATCAATAAAAGCAAAAGAGCTTTAGATTTAGATCAACAGTGTGTAAATGATGTACACAAGCGTGTGATAAAATGGGAAATGTGTTTGTGAGGTGAGACAAATGTTTTACAATATTTTGGATTCTATGTTTCATTTTGCAGTAGATATGGAGCTTTTGCATTTTGTGTGAGCAATAACTAGATTTAGATTTGTGTGCAAAGTTTTGAGAAATAGACAAAGAGCTTTGAAAATGTGTGTGAGCAGTTGAAAAAAGTGCTACCCACTCAGGACACTTGGATTACATTGGACGAGCAGTATGGAGGAATATTGACAAGTTTTTGTTGACTTTTATGGACCTTTTTGGTTCGAGCGCGGGTGAACTCTATTATATGAAAGTTTGGCGTTTGAGATATTAAAAAAGTGCTCCAGAGTCTTGCTCAACATGAGGATGAGGAGAAGATGAAGGACCATCATTCTGTGGGTGTACTAGTCCTTTAAAACAAGTTCCTATATTTCACTGAAATGTTTCTCTTTAGGTTGTTGTTGTCAAGGGCAGATCTTGAATGTTCGTTCATGGTTTTATCTCGTGTTGATTGTAATTCTGTTTTTACTTGTTTTAATAAGAAAAAAGTCAAAAGACTCCAGTCCCCCCCCATCTGGACAGAGAGGTTCTAAGAACTTAGTTCCTATAACGCCTCCTGAGTTTAGTTATCAGAACTACCCTTTGTCTTCAGTGTGCGTTCGCACATGAGGGAGGACGTTGTTAGAGACCATGTGTGACCCAATCATTGGGACAGAGACATTTATGCCCCAGATGATCTGATACAAAACTCAGGTTTCTCATCTCTTTTATTCAAAGCTATTACAAAAGCTAGCTTACCAGCTTTCCGTCATCACGGTCATTTGTAACGGAGCAGCCCCCCGTTGAAAAGCTGCTCTATTAACGTCTTGTTTACCTTTCGTTAAAGTACGCCCGGTCATTTTAGTGGACGGTCTGTCCACTAAAGTGTCCGGGCGGCAGCCGCAGATTCTACTACCACACTTTGCAGCTGTATTTGGGTCATTAAATTAGTATAAAATAATTGCTTTTGGACATTTCAGAATAGTTCTGGATTCGGGACGTGTTCCATTGTGATGGATTTAATAATGAATTGAAACACTCCTGTTGTAATAGTTCGTGTTGTTATTATGATCTTGGTAAACAGGTAAACAACTGTGGGACTTGGCGCATATGGCGAATATGGCGGGGGTGGAAGAAGCAGAGATCACGCAAGGGGCGGGGCTTACCAGTTCTAGCAATCACCAAACACCTACATATTTCAGTTCCTATGGAACCCTGAAGGTCCCAAAGACCTGTTTTAAAACCGGGGGGGGACCTGACTTTTAAGACCATAGCCCCTAGACCAGGGGTAGGCAACTCTGGTCCTCAAGGGCCGGCATCCTGCAGATGTTAGTACTGTAGTTCCTCTGCTGCAACACACACGTGTCTTGTGCAGAGCTTGATGTCATGCTCTGCACAAGTCTGCTAATTACCCAGTGATTGCAGTCAAGTATGTTGCAGCAGAGAAACTCCTGATACCTGCAGGATCCGGACCCTCGAGGACCAGAGTTGCCTACCCTTGCCCCTCCGTCTGGTCGACTGTGTGGAATCTTTTAAAAAGCAGCTGAAGACGTATTTATTTAGAAAAGCTTTTGGTTGATTTGGTTGTGATTGACTGACTTTAATCATTTTATTGTTTCCTATCATCTTTTCCTTTTAATATGTTATTTATGACATTTTGTTGTACCAGTTACCCTTTTATGTGCAGCACTTTGTGGTTTTTATCTGTGAAAAGCGCTTTATAAATAAATTTTACTTACTTACTTCGGTGATCATGAGTGTGATGAGAGACTCTGAGTAGAAATGAGAGAAATATACTTGGTAAGATTTGAGTTTTCGCAGTGTGCTGCACCTGTTTCCAGCTGCAGAAACGTTCCTGCCCTCTAACTGGGGAGGAAAACAACAACTTTGTGACACAAATGTTCAACGAAAAGGGATGAAGTGCAATATAATTTAATCAGCTTTAACAACTGTCAGGGCATATTGGAGGTTGCTGATCCTTACCTCTAATATTTAGGAAATAACCTCATTACCACATTCATGTAATCAGATTACACTGCACTCATAGTCATCTTATTGTAGCCATGTTACATTTTAATGACACGTACTTGTAGTCGCCTGTGCAGCAGCAGGATGATGAGTTCAGGGTTCTACGGACATGTTAGCTGATCTGACCGACGTTTCAGAGCATCATCGAAGGCACTGACCCTCTTTATTTACAGCATGAGTATCAGCCAGTTGTATTCAGAGCTGGGTTAAACCACCATCAGCGGCTTCATATGAAAGTGCTGTGCCCGTGCAGAGCTGCTCCTCTTCCTCAGGTCTTCCTGGCTCCAAGCCGCCGTGTTTGCAGTGCAGGATCTGGAAAACATGACGGCATGTAGGAGCACATTTGTGTTCCTGAGGCCGGGTGGAGGTCCGGAGTGTGGCATTACCCTCAGGAAAGCCAAGCGGTGCGAGAAGCGGTGGGAAAACAATGAAGTCATGGAGAGAGAGGGTGAGAGACTGAAGCAAGGAGAATGAGAGATGAGGAAGAGGAGGGGAGAGGTGGAGAAATGAGGCCCTGCTTTTTCCTTCACATCGTATTCTTGTGTAATAAATCACGATGCCGTCGTGTGAATTCTGCTCTCTGGAGGAATCTGAGCTTTTCCCACATGAGGGATTCTTGATGCTCGGTCGCAGCGCCTCAGGTCCACTCGGTCCTTCCCAGGAAGAGTCCTCCGTTAGGCAGGAAGTCATCCCTCCAGCTGCAGTAACAGCAGCGTGTTTGGATTGAGAAAGAGTTGAAGAGAGGCAGAAGTCTATCAGCACAGAGTCCAAAGTAAAGAGGTGAGAAGAGCGGTGTAGAGATATCACAGCGATGACTGATAACACACACACACACACACACACACACACACAGCTGCAGTTAGTCCACACAGATGTGGGAAACACGGGGTCACCGACGCTCATGGTGTCCGTGGAGACCTGGGGGGGGACACATGTGGGATAACATTACCTTCAGCACAAACATGTCCACACAGCCCTTTGTGAATAAACCTCACGATAACCTGGAGGCGTGGCCTAAAGTCTCTGACCTTTGAACTGTAAATGTAGGTTGGAACACCAGCACCAGGCTCCCTGCTCTTAGCAAGGCTGTGTTTGGAGCATTGTAACAACATATTCACCCACAGAGCTGATCAATACTTTCTTACTGCTGATTACTGCCAATATTTTCCTCCTGAAAGCCAAGACTGAGAGAAATGAACCCGAGAACGAGAACATCTTTCTGGCTTCTCGCGGAGGATAGAACAAGCAAAAAGGATAACTTCCTCTTTTTTTCAACCTGGACCTTATTTCTAGAAGTTTATACTTGCATTTACTCATTAGTAAAATTTCTGCATCACCTTGACTCCTTCAGAAGATATTACGTTGAGTCGTCCTTCAGCGTGCATCCATGTAACGGGAGAGACGGGGCAGCCTCTATATAAGACATTATCTGCAGCACAACTCCTTCATTTCACCAATACTTTACGTAGAATGAACGAATAAACGAGTACTATTGTCCTGTTAGTTCAGAATTGTGTGAATTGCAGTTTGTTGGTGTTTGAGTAGCGAGCAGTGGCCTGTAGAGTGCAGAGAACCCCCCAATAACTAATGTAGAGTTAACTCTGAACTCACAGGACAACAGTACTCATTTGTTCATAAAGTATTGGTGAAATGAAGGAGTTTTGCTGCAGATAATGTCTTACTTCAGAACTTCAGCTTTGTCTGGGACCAGAGCTTCTGGTGAGATGGTGACATAGAGCAGAGTATCATCAGCATAATTACTGTTCCCCTGATCTGAGCCAGTGGGGGCATGCAACCTGTCCTCCAAAGTCATACGTACTACCGGATTGTACCATTGGTGAAATGAAGGAGTTTGTGGCAGATAATGCCTTATTCAGAGGCTGCACGCGATTCCCCATCACTGCCATTATATCGGACATATGCTGATCTGGAGTGGATCTAAATATCTCCTAAAGGAATTCAAGTTGCACCAAAACTGTCTGGATGAGGAAATGAACGGATTCATGCTAGAAAATAGATCCAGATAAAAAAAAAAACGAAGTTCCCCTTTAACAGCTGATATGAAATAGTTCTTGTCTGCCAAGACAACAATTCAGAAGCAGAGTGGAGTCATACCTAACACCTATCTGTCCTTCAGCCTCAGTCGGACCTGAAGAAGAGCTTTCATCATGTATTCTGCTCAGAGCTGAATGTTGAAGGTTCCTGTAAAACACAGCGACAACCCCCCTCAGTGGAGGAGGAATGGAGTTGCCTGCTGATCTTTTGACCTTGTTGGGACGTGCGTCCACACCTCCACGCTCAGTCTGTCTCCAGCTCTGATGAAGCTGTGAAGGAGACGGGCAGAGAAAGCCTGAAGTTGTGAGGTGAGTCGGGTCCTGCAGCCTCTCCGGCTGTAAAACAGGTTACAGTGGAAGTTTAGCTGATCAGAGCGCGTCAGTGTAACAGGCTGCTGCTGCCGCTCTGGAAATGTGGACCGGCCCGGCATCCACACGCCAGGCTCAGCGGGACGCAGCAGCTCCTCTTTCCCAGCAGGCATCACACATGTTCTGGGTAGAACTGGAACAAGATGTTGTGTACGTGTATGAGAGGCTGCATTCCAAAAACTCACATCTTACCAAGGATACTTTTTTTTTTGCATATTACCAGCAAAAAATCTGTTTTTACTTATTTTAAGAGTGGTCAAGATTTGAGTTTTTGCAGTGTGGAAACAGTGGCTGCAGCGCTTCAACGTGTTGAGGGCACGGCTACGCGGAATTTCAGGGAGTGCTGTTAACTTTCCAGAGTGATGGAGCAGAGCGGGAGTGGTGACCCAGCATCCATCAGCTCTAATTAATATGTTCTGGAGTGGTTTCCCCAGAGATCATTCTGCCTGTAACAACAACACCTGCTGTACTTCTGTTTGTGTGCGTTTGGCCTGCCTCCCACCTGCTCCACCCCGGCCCCGTTCACGCCGAGTTCAGTCCTGTCCGACTTTAACGATGGATGCAGGAAAGATCTGCAGCCTGATGCGTGAGACTCAGCTTTTACAGCAGAGCCTCCTGAGCAGACGTCTCCACGAGCTCCGACATGTAAGTGCTGCAGTTTGACTTCATCTGTTGTATTTGTGGACGTGTGAAACTCGGGCGGGGCTCGTGCTTCGGCTGAGGTGATGATTCCCCCCGAACACATAGTGCTGAGCTGGGCTCCATCTCAGGGCTCTTGGTGGTTGGCGTGTGGAGGAAGCCGTGCTTCGTGCTGCGGTGTGATTGGATGTGAGGCTTCCTGGGAATGCTTCGTGTCATCTCTGCAGCAGTTTGGAAAAAGTGAAGGAACGTTTTACTTTAAATAGACAGACACGAAGCTGCTGTGGCTTTATTCATCGGCTGACGATGGTCAGTTCATCAGCAGAATTTCTCATGAACTGCTTTTGCAGTTTGAACGTCTTCATGTCCTGATATGTAAAACCTACAACAAAAAGGATGTATTTTCTTTTTCTACACGACTACAAATGAAACGACCTGCTTGTTACCGGTGTCATAGCCTCTCACTGGTCCCGCTGTTTTATGAAAATGATATCTGGTTTTCTTTATCCCCTCTGCCTCGCTTCCTCCACAGATGGATCATGTGTATGATTAATGACTTCTGTATTGGTTCATTCACCAACTACAAACCTGCACCTGGTTCCTCCTCCTCCAGGTGGTGGCCAGTGACGGGGTCCGGGCGATGATGGAGTCGGCCCTGGCAGCCAGAGATCGGGTGGGAGTGCAGGACTTTGTCCTGCTGGAGAACTTCACCAGCGAGGCAGCTTTTATCGAGAACCTCCGCAAACGCTTCAAAGAGAACCTCATTTATGTGAGTGAACGTACAAACACAGTTCAAGAAATACTGGGACAACGTGTGAAATGTAAATAACAACAAAATGCAATGATTTACAATCTCATGAACTCATGTTTCATTCCCAGTAGAACATAGGCAACATCAACTCTTTAAACCGAAACTTTTTACCATTTCATGAAAAATATTTTCTCATTTTGAGTCCAAAAAGTTGGAACAGAGTCTGAGAAGTGCCCCAAATGTAGTCCCTGTTCTGGTCTGATGCAGGTTTCTAGCTGCTCTACAGTCTTGGACCTGGTTGCTGGATTTCATGATGCTCCAGATGATTTCTATTGGTGAAAGATCGAGACTGCAGGCAGACCAGTTCAGCAGCCGGACTCTGGACTGCAGGCAGACCAGTTCAGCAGCCGGACTCTGGACTGCAGGCAGACCAGTTCAGCAGCAGGACTCTGGACTGCAGGCAGACCAGTTCAGCAGCAGGACTCTGGACTGCAGGCAGACCAGTTCAGCAGCAGGACTCTGGACTGCAGGCAGACCAGTTCAGCAGCAGGACTCTGGACTGCAGACAGACCAGTTCAGCAGCTGGACTCTGGACTGCAGACAGACCAGTTCAGCAGCCGGACTCTGGACTGCAGGCAGACCAGTTAAGCAGCCGGACTCTGGACTGCAGGCGGACCAGTTAAGCAGCTGGACTTTTCTCCTGATTCCAGCAATGCAGCTGTGATGGATCCAGTTTGTGGTCCAGGTCTTGCTGTGATGGATCCAGTATGTGGTCCAGGTCTTGCTGTGATGGATCCAGTATGTGTACCAGGTCTTGCTGTGATGGATCCAGTATGTGTACCAGGTCTTGCTGTGATGGATCCAGTATGTGGTCCAGGTCTTGCTGTGATGGATCCAGTATGTGGTCCAGGTCTTGCTGTGATGGATCCAGTATGTGGTCCAGGTCTTGCTGTGATGGATCCAGTATGTGGTCCAGGTCTTGTTTACTTTCCAGCTGTCCGCTCGTAACAAGCTGGATACTTCCTGGTTTTAAAATGGAATTCCAAACTGGGAATCTTCCTGAGTCTATCAGTGGTTTCCAGTAGAGAATCATGACTGCTTTTAATTCAGAAGATCACCAGCATCCAGTTTGACCTTCAGCCTCGTCCCAGGTGTACAGAGATTCCTTCTGGTTCTCTGAATTTTTTTAAGCTGTTCTACACTGTGATGGAGGATCTTCAAATCTGAGGAACTTATTCTGAGCCAGTTTGTCTCATATTGGTGAACCTCTGTCCGTCTTTCCATCTGAGAGACTTTGAAATGTTCTTATACCCAGTCATGTTCCTGACCTGTTCCCAGTTAAACCAGTCATGTTCCTGACCTGTTCCCAGTTAAACCAGTCATGTTCCTGACCTGTTCCCAGTTAAACCAGTCATGTTACTGGTCTGTTCCCAGTTAACATGATCAGATATTAAAATCTCCTCCTGTAACTATCCTCCAGCTTTTGTTGCTCCTGTTCCAACCTTGTCCAGATGTGTTGCTGCATCAGATTCAAAATGAGTATATACACTGCCTGGCACAAAAAAAAGTGGCCACGTGGATTTAACTAAGCAAATAGGTACGAGCCTCCTATTGGATAATTACTGCATGGACGATTATCTTTCAGCTGGCAACAAGTTATTTAACCCCAACTGGTGCAATGACTTGCTTCTCATTTCCTAAACAACCATGTGGAAAGACACATCCGTGGTCGTGGAAAAGATGTTAATCTGTCTGAGAAGGGTCAGATCATTGGCATCAAGAGGTGAAAACATCTAAGGAGATGCAGAAACTACTAAAACTGGGTTCAGAACAGTCCAACGCATTCTGAAAAACTGGAAGGATAGTGGACCATCGTCTTCCAGGAAGAAATGTGGCCGGAAAGGCAGATGAAGTGATGCAGCATCATGCCTAGTGCTACTGTATGAGCCTGTGGGGGCAGTGTGATGATCTGGGGTTGCTGCAGTTGCTCAGGTCCAGGTTCAGCAACAGTATGAGCTCAGATAATGAGGTCAGCTGATACCTGAATATACTGAATGAGCAGGTTATTCCATCAATGGATGTTTCTTTCCTGATGGCACGGCCATATTCCAAGATGACCGTGCCAGAATTTATCGGGCTCAGATTGTGAAAGATGGTTCAGGGATCATCAGACATCATTTTCACACATGGATTGGCCCCCACAGAGTCCAGACCTGAACCCCATTGAGAATCTTTGGGATGTGCTGTGGTCAGACTCTACCATCATCATCAAGATCTTGGTGAGAAATTGATGCAACAGGATGCAAATAAATCTGGTGACATTGCAGAAGCTTCTGGAAACACAGCGAATGCTGCCGCAATCAAAGATAAAGGCTCCAACCAAATGTTACATGTTTGACCTTTTTTTGTTGGAGACTTTTTTTTTGGGCCGGGCAGTGTATTTTCCATTAAATGGTAAAATGTCTCAGTTTGACATCTGAGGTGTTGTTTATGTTCTGCTGGGAATAAATATGGGCTGATTTTTCTTCCCAGTTCCTCCAGCAACCCAACTCTTTGAAACTTGGGTTGTAGATTCGTGGAACTGTTAGTTGATGTTTCATCATGACAGCACATCACTGGAAAGTCTTTATTTCTTCTAACTTGTGACGGATGTGAATCCCTTCTCTCCAGACGTACATCGGTTCTGTGCTGGTGTCCGTTAACCCCTACAAAGACCTGGAGATCTACACCAAGAACCATATGGAGCGATACCGTGGGGTCAACTTCTACGAGGTGTCGCCACACATGTAGGTTCACTGTCTCCTCACCTGCATGGAAACGCTGCTTCACATCCGCCAGCCAGTTTCCGTTCATATAGGATATTTGAAATTAAGAGTTGGACAATATCGGATGTTGGAAAAAAGCCAATTTCCCCATATCACATTTTAATGCTGATATTGGCCAATGATATTGGTAGATTGATATTAGACATCGCTAATAATGACGGATGTCAAAGTGATTAAAAAAAACGAAGCATTCTGTTCATTAGAAAGCACCAAATCCGACTTTCCTTTTAGGGAGACATTAGATGTTTTAGATTGCTTCCCCTTCATGGATATTACCCCGTCCCATTCCGGGCGAGAGCTGCCTGTCACGTTGCTGCTGTGTTCGATCCTCCCAGACACCAAACCATCCGACGCATGCTGATGAGTGAGAGCATCATCGAGTCTTCCAGTACGTGTTTATCCAGCAGCCGTCTCTGCCTCAGCGCTTGGGAATGCAGCCGAATGTTTCCTGAGATTTGTTTGGGCTGCAGGAGCGACAGAGGTGGGATGAAGAGTAAGCAAGCGCTGGTACCAGGAGGAAGAGGGAATTCCCCTGACCTCCTCATCCTCCATCAGCAGCTCCGAGCGCTCGGAGCTGCTGATGGATGAGCTGCTTTCTCTCATATCTTCCCCGCTCTGATCACACGTCACATTCCAAAGCAGATAGGAGTTTTCCCGGGCTATCGCCATGACTGCAGTCATACAGCTGCTGGATCCAGAAACACCTCTGAAAGCATCTGAGTGTTGTCCTCTCCTCTGCAGCTACGCGGTGGCCGACAACTCGTACCGCTCCATGAGGGCGGAGAGGAAGGACCAGTGCATCCTGATCTCCGGAGAGAGCGGTGCCGGCAAGACGGAGGCGTCCAAGAAGATCCTGCAGTACTACGCCGTCACCTGTCCCGCCAGCGAGCAGGTGCAGACCGTCAAGGACCGGCTGCTGCAGTCCAACCCGGTCCTGGAGGTGAGAGCCCATGCAGACGCACACGGAGATGCACACGCATACGCAGACGCACACGGAGATGCACACGCATATGCAGACGCACACGGAGATGCACACGCATATGCAGACGCACACGCATATGCAGACGCACACGGAGATGCACACGCATATGCAGACGCACACGGAGATGCACACGCATATGCAGACGCACACGCATATGCAGACGCACACGGAGATGCACACGCATATGCAGACGCACACGGAGATGCACACGCATATGCAGACGCACACGCATATGCAGACGCACACGGAGATGCAGACGCTAACGCCATGCAGACGCACACGGAGATGCAGACGCTAACGCCATGCAGACGCACACGGAGATGCACACGCATCTGCAGACGCACACGCATGTGCAGACGCTAACGCCATGCAGACGCACACGCATATGCAGACGCACACGGAGATGCAGACGCTAACGTCATGCAGACGCACACGGAGACGCACACGCATATGCAGATGCACACGCATATGCAGACGCACACGGAGATGCAGACGCTAACGCCATGCAGACGCACACGGAGATGCACACGCATATGCAGACGCACACGGAGATGCACACGCATATGCAGACGCACACGCATATGCAGACGCACACGCATATGCAGATGCAGACGCACACGGAGATGCAGACGCTAACACCATGCAGACGCACACGGAGATGCAGACGCTAACACCATGCAGATGCACACGCATATGCAGATGCAGACGCACACGGAGATGCAGACGCTAACACCATGCAGACGCACACGCATATGCAGATGCAGACGCACACGGAGATGCAGACGCTAACACCATGCAGACGCACACGGAGATGCAGACGCTAACACCATGCAGATGCACACGCATATGCAGACGCTAACGCTATGCAGACGCACACGGAGATGCAGACGCTAACACCATGCAGACGCACACGCATATGCAGACGCTAACGCCATGCAGACGCACACGGAGATGCAGACGCTAACGCCATGCAGACGCACACGGAGATGCACACGCATATGCACACGCATATGCAGACGCTAACGCCATGCAGACGCACACGCATATGCAGACGCTAAAGCCATGCAGACGCACACGGAGATGCACACGCATATGCAGACGCTAACGCCATGCAGACGCACACGCATGTGCAGACGCTGACGCCATGCAGACGCACACGGAGATGCACACGCATATGCAGACGCTAATGCATATGCAGACAGTAACGCCATGCAGACGCATATGCAGACGCTAACGCCATGCAGACGCACACGCATATGCAGACGCACACGCATGTGCAGACGCTAACGCCATGCAGACGCACACGCATGTGCAGACGCACACGGAGATGCACACGCATATGCAGACGCACACGGAGATGCAGACGCACACGCGTATGCAGACGCACACACATATGCAGACCCACATGCAGACGCACATGCAGACACACGCACATGCAGATGCCACGCACGAGGAGACGCACACGGAGATGCACACGCATATGCAGACGCACACACAGACTCAAACGCAGACGGCCAGCAGGTCCAGCAGGACGTGTTGAAGGACAGACATCGTTTAGCGTCTTCTTATCTCTGCAGATGCTCTCCAGATGTGCTGCCGTGTCTGCATTCACCTGTAATCTGTATCAGTCCAGCACGATTCTGATGTTTCACCCCGTCTCCTCTCCTGCACTCTCCTCTCATCTCGTCTCGCCTCCTTTCCTCTCCTCTCCTCTCCTCTCCTCTCCTCTCCTCTCCTCTCCTCTCCTCTCCCCCCTCTCCTCCTCCATCCATCTCTCCTGTCCTCCCCCAGGCCTTCGGCAATGCCAAAACGTTGCGTAACGACAACTCCAGCCGCTTTGGGAAGTACATGGACATTCAGTTTGACTTTAAGGTGAGCAGCAGCGCTTCATGTCATCCAGATGTGTGGGAGCATTTGTCCTCCTGCATGTTTCACACCTCCTCCTCCATCCCTGGCAGGGCGCCCCTGTGGGAGGCCATATCCTCAACTACCTGCTGGAGAAGTCCCGCGTGGTCCACCAGAACCACGGGGAGAGGAACTTTCACATTTTCTATCAGATAATCGAGGGGGGAGAGGAGGACCTGCTGAGACGCCTCGGCCTGGAGAGGAACCCTCAGCAGTACCAGTACCTGGTCAAGGTGAGAAAGCGGACCTTCATGAGCTGCTGGTGAACCTCCGGATCAGAACAACACTTCAACCCTCCGTCACACTCAGGCACACTCTTGCTTTTAGGTCTGCTGTGTTTGATCCTTTATCCTAAAGCAGTGATGACTCAGCATAAACTGCTGCATGTAGCTGACACTGCTGCACATGTCCGTTCTCCAAAGAAACAAAATGCCACAGCATGTATGCAGTATGATCTGCCCGGAGACCAACTTTACTTCATTTTTGATTGGGTGCAAATGAGAGTGTTCAGTATTGGCTTTTTTTTTTTTTCTTTTTTACCAATATATGAGCTTGTATCGCTGATATTCTGAGAGATACAACTGTTCTACTCTGAGAGCAAAGATCCCAAAATCTCCTGAACTCAGCCAGGAGTTCATGTTGGACATCCGGCTGCCAGATATCAAATACTAGCAGGTATCAGATACTACCATATATCAGATACTAGCAGGTATTAGATACTACCATATATCAGATACTAGCAGGTATTAGATACTACCATATATCAGATACTAGAGGATTAGATACTCCATATATCAGAACCAGGTATTATTAACATGTGCCTAATTCTAATGTTTCTAACAACTTGGTAACTTAACCAACAACTTAAAACCAGACATATTATCAGCAGCTTCAAAGCAAGTCAGTCTGTAGCAGCAGCAGCTGCACCGTAGTCACATGACACTGAAAGGAATGCTGGGATATGAAGATCGTCTAGGATAACAGGGACTTTTAGACATGCTGGACCAACACTGATGGAAGATTTTTAAACAAAATCTCACGAGATCTCGGTGTTCTGTTCCAAAATCTCACAAGATTTTGTAAAAAAGATTTTGATGAGTAAAAATATCGGTCCAAAAAAAACTATGTGGGTATTTTCGGATATGATGTTTTAATACTGTTTTAATAATCATTGGCCAATAATATCGGACATCCCTAGCTGCAACTTTATTGGTTCATCCTGTCGGTAGCTGGATTTTGTTTGCTAAAGGCTATCTGTTAGCATCATGAGCACTTCAGATAGAGAACTATGTTTCAATTTTCTATTCATTTATTACAGGGATATGCCAGAATTAGCCTAAGGGCCATTTTTCATCTGTAGTCCCCCAACAGAATATCACCCTAAAAAAGTAACTAAAAACAATAAAAACACAGTCATTATTACACATTAAATAATTTGAATAAAATGCAACACACACACAAGGAAAATATTAGAACACAGCTGGCATACTTACACATACACCTATCCGACATAACAGTTAAAACCAACAGCAAACATGAAACAAACATGAGCCGAGTGGCCAGCAAAGGGGCAGCATAAGGTTGTCATATTGTCTCAGTTCGTGCTGCTGTGACTTTCAAGGAGCCGTTTCTTTAGCTCTAATTTAAAGGGACTAAAGGCAGGAACAAAAAACAAACAAACATGCATGTCCATTTTTTTTAATACTGATGAGTGATGAAGCACTAAATACCAAAAATAACGTTTCCACCCATGTTTCTCTCCGTTGCCTTGAACAGGCTGTGTGCTGCAAAATGTGCTGCAATTCGGCGTCCGAATTTCCCGCGTTGCCCTGCAGACGTGACATCAAATGACGCTACATCCGCAGTTTTGATCCAGGAAGAAGACGGTCGCGGTAAATTCAAACACTGTAAGCGATAGTTATGCAAACGATCGTTAAGCAAACGATCCAGATCAACTGAAAGACACTAAAAAGTGGAACTATGAAGAAAAAGGTTAGTAAACAACATTATAGCTTCAGTTTGTGCTCCCGTGACGGCTTGGCTCGTGGCTGCAGTTACCTGAAGTGCCAGTCGTGCCAGTCGCGAGTTTTGTTTCTTAATCTTGCCTCAAGTCCCTTTAAAAGAAAAGAAAGAAAGAATGTTTATCAGACAAGACAGCATTTAGAAAATAGATAAACTTAATGGTACTGTCAACATTGTGGTTGCCTCCTTCAGTGTTGCTGCAGAAGTTGATTTTTCATCCATTTGTTGAAGCACCCTGACTTGAACTCCCCCGGGGTCCTGGGCTGGCAGTTGCTGGTCTGGGCCTGCTGAAGCCGTGGGGGGCTCTGCCCTCAGGGTGGATGCATGTCCGTCTCTTTCTCTTGGGTGGCTGCTGGGGGCCCCAGCAGTTATGGGTATTTAGTTATAAACAAGCATCCAATTAAATAAAATGAATAAAGTCAGAATATCAAGAGGAGCCTTACATTCATAAAGCTCCTCTTGGCAAAGCTAATCTGTTCAGCACAACAAAGCAGCCAGAGCATCATTCTGCTGCTACCGTGCTGGACAGGACACGTTAAAGAAAAAAAATTCATTTTGTTTTTTTATCAGCCAATTTTTGTGCAAACGGGTGCTTAACAATATTTTTATACTGATCATAAGCAAATAATGCTTATAAATGTTTCTGCTAAACTTTTATGCCTACAGCTGCAATTATTGATAATGCAGTTTGTATATATTATATTGAAATAAATCAAAACTACAATAAATAAATCATTTGTTGTTTTTTAAGTCCTTAAAATTCGGTTCCATCATGAGGAAACATGATCATTAAAGTGTTATAATAATATTTGATATATACAGTATATTATTAGGACTGATGCTGATTGAATGTTGCTGCTAAAACGGACCACATACCAGGTTGCAATCATAAAACTATCAACAGTCCAGTTTGGAACATCAACCATAAATCATTTTTTTTATATTTTAGACAAATTCAGTGGTATTGCATCATGACAAAAACTCGGCAAGTTAAGGGTTAAAAATGTAAATATAAAAACCTTAACCTTTGTGTGTATGATAAGGACAGAAGCTGCCGAAGAAGACATTTTGTGTTGAGCAGGATCCTGTTTCAGGAGTGATTGACACACATGGCACATGCAGGTGTTCACCTGCAGCTTTACAGGTTTTCCCGACATGTTTGGACTCTAAAGTTTGTTTAGATGGAGAATGATTGTCAGCTGACAGGGTTTACAGGCGTTTGTGGTTTTCCCAGGGTAACTGTCCCAAAGTGAGCTCCATCAACGACCGCAGCGACTGGAAGGCGGTGAGGAAAGCGCTGACGGTGATCGGCTTCAACGAGGACGAGGTGGAGGTAAGACGCAGCACACGCCGCCGAGCCTGAGGGGCTGCTGTGTTTCCGCTTCACTGCCAACGTTTGGGAGGCAGAAATGTTTTCACGGAGCTGGAACCCTCCTGTTCTCAGCGTGGGGGCCGTCCTCCATGAATCTGGGCTGGTCTCCAGATCTCCTCACAGGTGTGAGAGTGTCCTGCTTTAATCGAGCTGAGGCCCTCATACAGATAGTCTGTTACTGCTCCTCTTATCTCCTTTCTCCTAACTCCCTGCTGCGTGTTTGTTTGTGCAGGAGCTGCTGAACATCATCGCCAGTGTGCTTCACCTGGGCAACGTGCAGTACGGCGGCGAGGAAGGCAACGCCTGCATCACCTCAGACACTCAGATCAAGTACCTGGCCCGGGTAAAACACCTTCAGAACGCGTTATGAGAACTTTTTCAGAGAGGAAACAGAGAAACAATAAAAAACAGACACTTAGAGACAAATTGTGCCCATGAAAAGTTAAAAAATAAGTCAATGTGACTGAAAGATTCCATTTACGTGCTGATTCCAGACGTAATAGGCATGCACGGTGACCAGGATCAGGTCTGCTGACTGCATGACGTCTGTCAGCTTACTGTGTCCATGTTGTTGTGCTTCTCCAGCTGTTAGGAGTGAACGGGACCGTGCTGACAGAGGCGCTCACACACAAGAAGATAATTGCCAAGGGGGAGGAGGTGGGTCTGGACACACTGTCATTGTGCGATAAGCACTGGTACACAGAGATTTCCTGTCTGTGTCATGTCTGCTCTGCTGCACTGGAGGAAGATTGTAACTCGTAGCTCTGTTATTGTGTCTTCGCTGGAGTCTCCTCACCATCCTGTGTGTGTGTGTGTGTGTGTGTGTGTGTGTGTGTTTCATCAGCTGATGAGTCCTCTGAACCTGGAGCAGGCGTCATCGGCTCGGGATGCTTTGTCCAAGGCCGTGTATGGACGCACCTTCACCTGGCTGGTTAACAAGATCAACGCTTCGCTGGCATACACAGTAAGCCCCCCCCCCCCCGCCTTACTCTAACCATCACAACTTATGGCCTAAACCTAACCCTAATCAAAACCTAAGTGTAACCTTAACTCTAAAACCAAATCTTGACCCGTAATAATGGGTGTTTCTCAGGCTTTTTTAGTGATAACCGGCCAAAATGTCCTCATTGGTTCTTGTTGGTTAAACACGCAAAACGGTTCTCACCATGTAGCAAGTACAAAAACAAACACGAGCCCCGAGTGTCATGTCTCAACTTTATTCTTTAACAACAGCACCACCTTGTGGCTGCTGTACAGCATGACATATTCATAGTAACTCATTATTTGATTAATTGCATCTATTTTACCCTTACAAATAGGAAACAGGACTTTTCCTTATTTAATGGGATATGAATATATAGCCCTAACACACACACACATATATACATATGTATATGTGTATATATATCTATATATGTATATATTTATATATATATATATATATATACATATATGCGTGTGTGTGTGTTAGGGCTGGTCATTATTAAAATCCAAATTATTTAAACGATTGGTTTTTTAGTTACTTGATGCATGTATTCAGCATTTCTCTCTCTGGCAAAAAACACTTACTGATCATTTACACTGAGCACAACACACCTCTGTTGCTCCTCTGCTGCGTTATTGCAGGTTGTAGCAGGGCCACATGGAAGGGAATGTATTGCACATGCGCATCTTTTGGAAATTGTGTTAATTAAAATGGTAAATAAATCGTTTCAACTTGATTGTCTGAATTTGGAATGGCATGAAATTTGAAATCATGATCAAATTTTGGTTAACTGCACAGCCCTAATATACAGAGGGTAAAAAAAGTATTGAACATGTCAACATTTTTCTCAGAAATATATTTCTAGCAGAGCTATTGACATGAAATTTTCTTCAGATATCTGCAACAACCCAAGTATTGCACACATACAAAGAAATGCTAACATTTATGTCCATAAATGAAGTTATGTGTAATATAGTGAAACAGGGAATAAGTATTGAACACATGAAGAAATGGAGACAAAAAGATCTGAAAGCCAAGAAAGCAGCTGGAGTCTGTCAGTATTTAGAAAGTAATACTGTCCCCCATCAGTGCAAAGTAATATCAGCTGCTTTAGTCCTGATTGATGCCTTTAAAAAGGTTTCTCATCACCAAGGTGTCAGACAAGAAGCATTGCATGATGGGTAAAAGCAAATAGCTGTCTAAAGACCTGCACAACCTTATTATTGCAAACACACTGAAGGCATTGGTTCCAGGTGCATTTGTAAACTTCTGAAAGTTCCAGTGAGCACCATTGGGACCATCATCCGGAAGTGGAAAGAACACGGCATGGTCATAAAGCGGCCACGGCCAGGTGCTCCTCACAAGATTTCAGACAGAGGAGTCAGAACAATAATCAGAAAGGTTCTCCAACAGCCCAGGACCACTCGTGGAGAGCTTCAGAAAGACCTGGAACCAGCAGCTACAGTTGTTTCAGAGAAAACAAGAAGCAATGCACTCAACCGCCATGGCCTTCATGCACGCACACCACGCAAGACTCCATTTCTGAAGAAGAAGCAGGTTGATGCTGGTTTGAAGTTTGCAACACAACATCTGGACAAACCCATGACATTCTGGAAAACATAGTCTGGTCAGATGAGACCAGAACTGAACTCTGCAGATGTCATAAGACACAACATGTTTGGAGGAGAAATGGCACCAAAAACACCATAGCAACAGTGAAGTTTGGAGGTGGGAGCATCATGGTGGGGGCTGTTTTTCAGCATGTGGTACTGGCAGACTTCATATCACTGAAGGAAGAATGAATGGAGGAAAGTAGAGAGACATTCTGGACCAGAATCTGCTGAAGATGAAAAGAGGCTGGATCTTTCAGCAAGACGACCGTCCCACCACACAGCCAAGAAACACTCACCTGCTTTAAGAAGAAGATAAAGCTGCTAGAACGGACCTGTTAGTCACCCGACCTGAAAGAACTGAAGATCCGAGTGGACAGAAGAGACCCGGAACCTTGAAGATCTGAAGGCAGTTTGTGGAAGAATGGACCAAAATCACACCTGAGCAACGTTTCACTGGTTTCTCCATACAGGAGGCGTCTGGAGGCTGAACCACCAACAAAGGTTTTTACACGTAGTAGTAAATAAATTTCAGTAAGTATTCAATACTTATTCCCTGTTTCACTATATTACACATAATTTCATTTATGAAATGAAATGAAATGAAAAATACTTTATTCATCCCAGAAGGGAAATTCAGTATTGTAAAAGCTCACTTTTTTTACTTTTTTTTTTTTTTTTTTTAAATAAACAAAAAAGTCAGTTAGTCTTGTTCTTTAGGGTGATGGTTGCTGGCAGGAATGAATTCCTGTATCTCTCCGTCCTACAGCGAACTTGACGCAGCCTCCCACTGAACACACTCTGTTGATTCTTCACCGTGTTGTGGAGAGGATGGGAAGTGTCCTCCATCATCTTCATCAGCTTGTGAAGCATTCTTTTTTGAACGATCATCTCCAGCGGCTCCAGAGTTATCCCCAGCACAGAACCAGCTTTCTTGATCAGCTTGTTTAGTTTCTTCAAGTCTCTGATTCTGATGCTGCTTCCCCAGCAGATGCTGCAAAGCTGATTGCACTTTCCACAACAGACTCGTAGAAGATCTGCAACATCTTGGTGCAGACGTTGAATGATCTCAGCTTCCTTAAGAAGTAGAGTCTGCTCAGACCTTTCTTGTAGATGTAGTCACTGTTGCATTTCCAATCGAGTCTGTTGTCCAGCTGAACTCCAGGTATTTGTAGTTCTCCACCACCTCCACCTCCTCTTCCAGGATGTAGACAGGACTATGCTGCTTATTCTTGCTCCTCCTGAAGTCAACAATCATCTCTTTAGTCTTGCTGGTATTTAAGATGAGCTGATTGTTACCATTTCACAAACTGATTGACAAGTTCCCTGTACTCGGCTTCTTGTCTATCACTGATACACCCCACAACTGCAGAGTCATCAGAATATTTCTGCAGATGACAGGACTCAGAGTTGTACTGGAAGTCTGAGGTGTACAGTGTAAAGAGGAATGGTGAGAGTACAGTTCCTTGTGGTGCTTCAGTGCTGCTGACCACCATCTCAGACACACAACCTTTCAGTCTCACAAACTGTGGTCTGTTTGTGAGGTAGTCATAAATCCAGGTGGTTGTGGAGGGATCCACCTGGAAGTTATGGAGCTTCTGACATAGCAAAGCAGGCTGAATAGTATTAAAGGCACTTGAAAATCAAAGAACATGACCCTCAAAGTGCTGCCTGACTGGTCCAGATGAGAGTGGGCTCTCTGACGCAGGAAGACGATGGCGTCTTCAACCCCAAGCCCATTACCATATGTGAACTGTAATGGGTCCTGAAAGGTATTCACTTGCTTGTTGAGGTGAGCCAGTAAGAGTCTCTCCAGGACTTTCATGATGTGAGATGTCAGGGCAACTGGTCTATAGTCATTTGGTTCAGCTGGTTGTGTTTTTTTAGGGACAGGAACAAGACAGGATGTTTTCCACAGCACAGGAACTCTGTTCTGTCTCAGGTTGGTGTTAAAAAGGTGCTGGAGAACCGGACATAGTTGTTCTGAGCAGGTCTTGAGAACTCTGGGACTGACACCATCTGGACCTGCAGCCTTGTTCCGGTTCAGTTTTTCTAGTTGTTTCTTGACCTGGTCACAGGAGACAGTCAGGCTGGAGTTGGAGGCAAAGAGGTCTCAGGATGTCCTGATGTGGATGGAGAGGAGGCTGTGTTCAGGTCCATGACTGAGCTGCAGCGTGACAGAGTGGAGGTGGGACAGGAAAGCTGTGGGCTCATGGATGGTGTGTGGAATGTTGCGTTGTCGGCAGGGGGGGAACTGAACCTATTGAAGAACATGTTCAGTTCGTTAGCTCTGTCCAGACCTCCATCAGTCTGGTCCCCCTTTAACTTGAAGCCAGTGATTTTCTTCATTTCCCGACCACACATCCCTCACGTTGTTCTGCTGGAGCTGCTCTCCAACTTCTTCCTGTCGTCCTCCTTCACTTCTTAGTCTGTGTTTTCAGTTGTTTTTGTGTGGTCTTCAGTAACTCCCTGTCTCCATCCCTGAAAGCTTTCTTTTTGATGTTCAGCAGCTTTTTCAGGTCACTGGTGATCCAGGGTTTGTTATTGGGGAAGCACCTCACTGTTCTTGTTGGAACGATGTTGTCCACACAGAAGTTTATGTAATCTGTCACACACTCAGTCATGGTGTTGATGTCATCTCCATGAGGTTCACAGAGGACATTCCAGTCTGTGGCCTCAAAGCACCCTCTCAGAGCATCTTCAGCCTCAGTAGACCAGGTTTTAATTGTCCTCCTAATTACTGGTTGCTGCTGAACGATGGGCTTGTAGGTGGAGGTGAGAAGAACCAGATTATGATCTGATCTTCCTAAAGGAGGCAGGGCAGAGGAGCTGTATGCATTCTTAGTATTTGCATAAAATAAGTCCAACATCTTATTTTCTCTGGTGGAGCAGCTGACAAACTGCTGGAAAGTTGGCAACGTAGCAGAGAGGGAGACGTTGTTGAAGTCTCCAGAGATCGCCATGAATGAGTTTGGATGCTGTGTTTGTAGTTTAGCCACGATGGAGCTGATGACATCACAGGCTGTCTCTGGTGCAGTACCTGGTATTATATAAACTGCTACCAGAATAACACAGGCAAACTCTCTGGGTAAATAATATGGACGGAAACTCACAGCTAACAGTTCAATGTCTCTTGTGCAGATCTTCTCCTTGACAGTGATGTGTCTTGGATGGCACCAACACTGATTGACCAGCACTGCAATTCCGCCTCTCTTCCGCTTCCCGCTGAGCTGTTTATTTCGGTCTGCACGGACCGTCTTGAAGCCGTGTACAGACGCATTACAGTCCGGGATGTGTTCATGCAGCCATGTCTCGGTGAAACACATGATACTGCATTCTCTGTACTCTTTCTGAGACCTTGTTAGCACTTCAAGCTCGTCCATCTTGTTAGCTAGCGATCTCACGTTACCCATCACAACAGTTGGAAGAAACGGTTTAAATCTCCACCGTTTTTCTCTCTGCCTTACCCCTGCCCTGCATCCTCTTGTCTTTCTCCTTAACTCCACTGGGATTTGACATGTTATTTCGCTGAAAATCTTGATTTGGGAGAGTTTTAACAGTTGATCCCAGTGGTAAACAATTTTTCCGTTGCTATGGATACACATCATAACAAGTAGTGAATAAAGCCAAATATATGAGGAAAAATTTCCTGAATTGCACACCCTTCAAACCAGCATAAAAAATCCTCCAAGAAAAACCTAATCTGACAAGTAATGTCGATAAAAAAAGACAACTATATTTTAAAAAAACACAAAAGTTAAGGGAGAGCTGTTACAAATTGCAGCT
>JALJCO010011846.1:0-110214 GCA_023101725.1 Atherinomorus stipes
GTAGGTCGTATGATTGTTGATCTGATTGGTTGATTTGTCCCGTCTATCACCAACATAGGCGGTGATAGACGGATGCCTTATCCAATCAGCTAACCTGTATTTTCAACCCTTCTCAAAACTACTCTAACGGATGGTTCCCAGATGGATATGCGGTTCAAATCCATCTGGCAGAGTCAGGTAAGGGTTAAAAAGGGACTAACTAAATTCTGGGATACTTGGACCCAGATTTTTTTTTTCCCACCCAACTTTCTGGTTGAATATTTGACACAGAAGTTGGGTTATATTGATTACAATGTTGGGTTATTAACCCAGAAGTTGGGTGAAATCACCCAGAAATTAGTTGGTCCCTTTTTTAACCCGGCAGTTTGACCCAGAAGTTTTTCCAACCAATCACTGAACCAGCTGGGTTTATTTAGCTTCTCTGCAGGTGAGCCCTTTGATGAAAACACCTGTACTGGCAGATCCAAAAACATGGCAGGGTTTCTACACAAAAACTACTTTTGACACCTCTGGCTGGAGCACACCCTCCGGTTTGAGGGGGGGATCACCAGCCCAGTCTGCCAGCCCAGAGACACTGTCCCCAAATTCCACCCGATGTTGCAGAGGCATGACAGCCAAGAGACCCACTGCATCCAGAGCTTTAAGGAACTCATGGCAGATCAGCCCCCATGGCCCTGCCTCAGTGACCTTAGTCAGGGTGGCAGGAGAGTCCACCCCCAAGTCCCCAAACTCTGCTTCCTCATCAGAAGATGTGTTCATAGGATTGAGGAGGTCTGTAAAGTATTCCTTCCACCGACTCCTACTCACGTCTTCCAGACTACATAAGACCAGAAATACAACCACGTTCTGTACATACACTATCTTGCCAAAAGTATTTGCTCACACATCCGTATTATGGGAATCAGGTGTTCCAATCGCTTCCATGGCCACAGGTGTATAAATAAAGCAGCTCGGCATGCAGACTGTTTCTACAAACATTTGTGAAAGAATGTGTCGCTCTCAGGACTCAGTGAATTCCAGCGTGGAACTGTGATAGGATGCCACCTGTGCAACAATCCAGTGGTGAAATTTCCTCCTAAATGTTCCACAGTCAGCTGTCAGCTGGATTATAAGAAAATGGAAGTTTTTGGGAACGACAGCAACTCAGCCACGAAGTGGTCGTCCATGTAAACTGACAGAGCGGGTCAGCGGATGCTGTAGCTCATAGTGAGAAGAGGTGGCCAACTTTCTGCAGTCAATCACTACAGACCTCCAACCTTCATGTGGCCTTCAGATCAGCTCAAGAACAGTGACAGAGAGCTTCATGGAATGGGTTTCCATGGCGACCAGCTGCATCCATCCATACATCACCAAGTGCGATGCAAAGCGTGGATGCAGTGGTGGAAAGCAGCCGCCACTGGACTCTAGAGCAGTGGAGGCGTTCTCTGGAGGACCAATCACGCTTCTCCATCTGGGAATCTGATGGAGGATCTGGGTTTGGCGGTTGCCAGGACAACAGTACTTTTCTGACTGCATTGTGCCAAGTGTAAAGTTTGGTGGAGGGGGGATTATGGTGTGGGGGTGTTTCAGGAGCTGGGTTTGGCCCCTTAGTTCCACTGAAAGGAACTCTGAATGCTTCAGCATACCAAGACATTCTGGACAATTCCATGCTCCCAACTTTGTGGGACCAGTTTGGAGCTGGTCCCTTCCTCTTCCAACATGACTGTGCACCAGTGCACAAAGCAGGTCCATGAAGACCTGGACGCAGAGTCTGGTGTGGAGGAACTGGACTGGCCTGCACAGAGTCCTGACCTCAACCCCATAGAACACCTTTGGGATGAATCAGAGCGGAGACTGAGAGCCAGGCCTTCTGGTCCAACATCAGTGTGACCTCACAAATGTGCTTCTGGAAGATGGTCAAAGATTCCCAGAAACACTCCTAAACCTTGTGGACAGCCTTCCCAGAAGATGAAGCTGTTCTAGCTGCAAAGGTGGACCAACGTCATCCTGAACCCTCTGGATCAGGAATGGGAAATACTGAAGCTGATATGTGAGTCAAGGCAGGTGAGCAAATACTTTTGGCAATATGGTGTACTTCTTTTGAATATGCATACTTGTATTCTCATATTACTTCTTTTCTATCCACATCTGGATTGTTCAGGACAGGGAGTTCAGTCTTAATTAACTCGAGTCACCAGCAAAGACATCACAAATATCAGATGTTGCCACAGGCTTCGTCTGACCATAGCATGACTCTGGAGATAAGGACGGCGGACACACACCAGAGGCTTCCTCACGTGTGTGAGGTTTGCTCCTCGACCTTTCAGACGACAGTGAAAGCCGTCATCAAGGCAGCGTCCTACCCCTGCACTTGCTGTTTTCATCTTTCTAATGTCATTAGCAGTTATGGAGTAGCTTGCCTGCGCTGCTGTCTGATGCATACCGTGTGTTTTAGGCATGGGGATGCTTGCTAGCGTGTACACCGATGATGAGGAGAGAGGTCACGCCATCGGGATTGCTTTGGGAGGTCTGGCATTAGGAGTATTGGGTATGCTGCAGTAAATCAACCACATAAAATCTGAAATATGCATCTGTATCTGTGGGAGTGTTATTCATGTACAACACAGGGTTAATAGATGCATGTCCTCCACAGTTGGACCCCCATTCGGCAGCGTGATGTACGACTTCGTTGGGAAGACGGCTCCTTTCCTGATCCTGGCTTTCCTGGCTCTGTTTGATGGAGGTACGGTTATTTTCTAGAACAGCTGAGATGCTCTGTGCAGGTTTCTGATGCTCACAGCGAGTCTCGTCTCTCTGCTCTGCAGCTCTGCAGCTCTTTGTTCTTCAGCCCACCAAAGTGGAACCAGAGGTGAGTCTGTTTGCCTCCATGGTTCATTTCCTAATCATTATCTGGCTTCATGAGGATGACCTTTACTGCCACAGAACAATTAAAGATTGTTTGCAGAGTATTTATTAATAAAACAGAAGAAGACTAGACGTGGAGTTCATGTACCCGAACACCTCAACCATGAGGAGTAACACAGAATGACACAATGTTTGAGAATGAACAGCAAAGATAAAAATCTGAATCAATGAAAAAAAAAAAGAAATCCAGTTTCTCAAATAGAGAAACAAAAGTTTACCAAATTTAGTCATCTTAGTTTATTTTTACACATTCAGTCCAATTAATCATAGTCCAGTTATGATCCAGGTAAACTAGATCCAAAATATTATCCACATTAGTCCAGTTTCTAATAAGTGTTCACATAAACCTTAAAATAACGACCTACATGAAGAAAACCTTCATCAGGACCAGAACCAGGAAGGAAAACCTGCAACAGAACCAGAACCAGGGAGGAAAACCTGCAACAGAACCAGAACCAGTAAGGAAAACCTGCAACAGAACCAGAACTAGGGAGGAAAACCTGCAACAAAACCAGAACCAGGATGCAAAACCTCCATCAGGACCAGAACCAGGAAGGAAACCTCCATCGGGACCAGAACTAGGGAGGAAAACCTGCAACAGAATCAGAACCAGGATGCCAAACCTCTATCAGGACCAGAACTAGGGAGGAAAACCTGCAACAGAACCAGAACCAGGATGCAAAACCTCCATCAGGACCAGAACCAGGAAGAAAACCTGCATCAGGACCAGAACCAGGATGCAAAACCTCCATCAGGACCAGAACCAGGAAGGAAAACCTCCATCAAGTCCAAAGGAGCAGCCTCGGCGTACAGCAGCAGGACTACAGGGATGGATCTGGGTCACCACGCCAGACCTGAATATAAGATGATCTGAAGATAGAGACTCAGACTCAGAAGCCTTTATTGTCATTGTACTGGTGTCCCAGTGCAACGAAATTTTAGCGACATTTGAGCATCCGTCTCCAGATTCCATCCAAGGCCAAGTTTGATAAGAAGCAGCTGGAAGGCCACTCCCGGGGACCAGATTGAGATAAGAGATATAAAGTTCGGGTCCAGGCAGAAGCATGTTCGTCTGCCTGTAAAGTCTTCAGCAGGTCTCACAATGGCGGTTCCAAATGAGCCAAAATTTCTGTTAGTTTCCCCCAATCCAAGTCTCCAACTTCTCCAAGGTGGTACCCTCATCCTTTATGCTGTCAGACATCCACCCCAGTTTGCCCCACAGGGTATCTGGCTTGCGAGTCAACTCGCACAAAGTTTGAGTCTGAGTGTTGATGGCTTGGAGTAACGGCTCGAACGGCAGCTGTCAGCTTCCCAATTTCCAGATAACCCAGGTACCCGCCAACTCCAATCAGCAGGAACCCAGTTATAAATCCAAATGTGTACATGTCTTCAACTTCTTCCACAGAGAGGAGAGAAGACAGAATCCTCCAGTCAGGAATACACGTAACTGCGGACAAGGTGCCGCCCTTGCACCTTGTCTCTGGGTAGAACAGACCTTATCAGTTGCGTTGAGAGACCAACCGACCAGCGCCACTGTTGAAGTTTTAGGATTTAGGAGGAAAATGCAGAGAGAGGCTCCGAGGACAAGACAAGACAGCAGGCAGGCAAAAAGGAGGCAGAGAGGGAGCAGAGAGAAGCACTCCTGGACCTGGACCTGGACCTGGACCTGGACCTGGACCTGGACCTGGATCTGGATCTGGATCTGGATTTGGACCTGGACTTGGACCTGGACCTGGACCTCGATCTGGATCTGGATCTGGACCTCCCTCCCAATCACAGGTGGCACAGGTGGAGTGATGTTCTGGGCTGGAATAATGGGGAGTCAGATGGCCGGCTCCTTCATGGTGGTTTCTGATCTGATGAACCAGTCTGGTTTGGGGGGGGGGGGACGGAGCACCATCATCCCCCGACCTTGACCCTGAGGAGCATCCTGAAGAAGGAGGGGGCTGTAGACCTCCAGACAGAAACCATCCACAGACTTCCTGGTTCAGTGGTGAGAGAGTTGCTATGGTGATACCAGAGAAGGTCTCCATGGCAACGGGGAACCGGAAGCACATTTGTTGTTTGTTTGTTTTATGATGAAACTGAGGACGGGTGACGAGTTCCAGCTGTTCTGGGGGAGGATCTGGAGCTTAAAATGCTTTTCCTCCATAAGATCCAGATCAGAATAGAAACTTAGAGCATTTTTCAACTGTTTCTAAAATCATTTTCTCTGAGATTCATGTTGATTATTTAGGAGACATGAAGACAAATCTGGAACATGGTATCATGTTTTACACAAAACCTCTTTAGTACTTTTGGGAAATATTAAAAACCATTTTTTTCTTTCCAGATATTCCTGATTCCCCCGACCTGTTGATTTTTTATTCATTAAGTGGAGGAAAATAAATGTAGGGTTGTGTTCTCCATGGAATAAGCGTGTCATCCTTTCCACACAGAGTCAGAAGGGGACCCCTCTGCTGACCCTCATGAAGGACCCCTACATCCTCATTGCAGCAGGTAAGATGCCCATGTCAGCCTCAGGTGGAGGCCCTCTCTCGTAGCACCGCTTTTCACCGTGTTGACAGAGTGGTTGTTCATCTGGACGAGTCGGCTTTATGCAGTTAGCTTGTTTTCATCGGGAAAAATAGTTATCTACAATAACTATAGAGAAGAACTATTAGTTGATGAATTAATGCTGCAGGGTCTTCCAACGTTTTTCAGGCCATGGACAGACGCAGAAGTAGAGCAGAGCAGACTGCAAACAACGTACAAGCCAGAGAAGCAGCGGTCATCGGGGGGAACATAAGGTCTCTGGGAAATAAGGAGGACAAATTCACAGCACTTACTAAGTTGGTGGACCAGAGCACATCTGACAAGTCCATACCAGAGCGTAGAGAACCGGAGCTGAGCAAAGTGTAGCGGACTGGAGCAGACTGGCCTCGGCACTGTTCAAGTCGTCAGGGACGCCACGAGCAGCAGGTGGAGGACAGGTGTATGTGAATGGAAGACAGTGGAATCAAGGACACGTGTATGTAAAGCAGGGGTGGGCAGATCCGGACCTCGAGGGCCGGAATCCTGCAGGTTTCAGGAGTTCCCTGCTGCAGCACACCTGACTCCAATCAATGGGTAATTGTGTCACAAGGTGTGTTGCCACAGGGAAACTCTTACCTGCAGGATGCTGGCCCCCGAGGACCGGAGTTGCCCACCCCTGCTGTAAAGCAAGGTCTCGGTAAAGCCTGGGATACACTGTGCGATTTTTTCAATCGTTGCTTGCAGCTCCAACTCAAATTGTGCGAATCAGTCGCAGAGTTCAAAAGTTCACAGCTTGCGATGTTTGTCCTCATACTGTACGAACTGACACGCGGATGCGATCTGACTGCTCACACTGTACGTACTCACAGACACGATGAGGTCTTTAACAATGACAAGAACAACAACAAGCAGCAGCAACATTATGCTAGCTCCCAAAAAACGTGCTGCCTCTGCGATTTGCATTCTTCTTTGTGAAGAATTCGCCAAAATAAAAGGTGAGGACGTCATGTGTGGATGAGGAATTGGCTGACCAGATGTGGGCTGTACGGTCTGTCGGTTCTACGAGATCTCCATCCAAATGACAAGCCGGGGTCGCCATGGTGCCTCTGGTTTACTTCGGTTTTTGTTTTAAGCATGCGAAATGTGAAAATCTCTGAGGAAAGAGTTCTCAGTCTGGTCGTGGCGCCGCTCCAACATTCACTCACGAGCCACAACCAAAATATCAAACAGGTTTGATTTTCTTGCGACTCACGATTTCTGATCGGGAGCTCATCGTGAGGTGCCAATCGCCTCTCGTAACCCCCTCGTATACTGCACGATGCACGACACACGATTTGGCCAAGAGTCGGCCCGATAGCCAAAATTGTCGTACGACTGGAAAATCGGCTCAAAGATGGCCAAAAATCGCAGTGTTTGCCGATTTTAACTGGATGTGGAGCGGGACATGTGGCAAGCAAGCCAGGCATTTGCTTGTACCCCCTGTCTCTAGGGGGCCCCCAAAGGCTGACAAATTGTACTGCACAGCATAAGAATGGGCATTGACTTTGCAATGAAACTCCGTAGTAGAAAACCCTCTTGTTGGGCCCCCACCCCATGCCTCTTGCTTGTGGTCCAGTCGTGTCCACCACTCAGAGTGATTTAAACATGTCACACCCTGATAGACACATCGGGAAACAACCTGAGGTTCAGTGTCTTGCCCGAGGACACTTTGGCCTGTAGTCTGGGGAAGCCCAAGGAATTGATCCACCAACCCTCCGGTTGACAGATGAGTGCTCTTCCACCGGAGCTACAGACCCTGAGAGCGTCACTGGGGAGGAGGAAGGAATCACCTGCAGCTGGACATGACCAAGACCAGGTGATGGATGGACTACTTCTGGAGGAGGAGGACTCCTTCATAGCCACTGAAGATCGTGGGGCAGGTGGAGATTGTCTGACTCGCTCCATCTTTTAGATGGTCAGTGGGGGTCAACCTCGTGGTCCTGCAGGCCCCCCTGGTCCTGACAGGTCTGGGTTTTCTGGCTTTGATGTTGCACCTGTATGTGAGCCAGCCTTTTCTACATCATTACTGAGTCGATCCACAGAGCAGCAGGCTGTTTGTACGTGTGCTTGTGAGCAGAATGTTGGGAGGCTGGAAGAATAACACACAAGGACCGCAGAACAAAAACAGACCATAATTAACACTGTAAGCACTTATCTTTAATCTTCGTCCCCAGGTGCCATTTGTTTTGGAAACATGGCTATAGCCATGATGGAGCCCACGCTGCCGATCTGGATGATGGAGACCATGTGTGCCAGGAAATGGCAGCTAGGTATTTACAAAGCCCCGACCAACACAAAGAATACACGTGAGATACACGGCAAACACTGCATGTAAACACGCATGCAAAGAGGAGGTCCTGCACTAACACGTGCATGAGCAGCAGCAACACGTCTGCAGCTGCAGGATCCGGGGATTTATGTATTTAATGTTCATGATGTCTTTGACGAGGAGATGTAAACACAGGAGGGTAAAGCGAAAATAGAGATCATAAAATCAGATGACATGGGGCACCAACATCGGAAGTTGTGGTGAAACCAGTTCCTCCAGACGCCCCGACTCTTCCTGATGACTTCCAGCTCTTCTGTCTGCGTGAAGCCGTGTTGAACACGCTGGGCTTCCGTAGCCTCAGCAGCAGGATTAGATCTGGTAGACCCACAGAGATCTGCTGGACCCTGAAAAGGTCTGCTAGACCCACAGAAGTCTGCTAGACCCACAGAGATCTGATAGATGCTGAAAAGGTCTGCTAGACCCACTGAGGTCTGCTAGACCCACAGAGATCTGATAGATGCTGAAAAGGTCTGCTAGACCCACAGAAGTCTGCTAGACCCACAGAGATCTGCTAGATCCTGAAAAGGTCTGCCAAATAAATTAGACCCACAGAGATCTGCTGGACCCTGAAAAGGTCTGCTAGACCCACAGAGATCTGCTGGACCCACAGAGATCTGATAGACGCTGAAAAGGTCTGCTAGACCCACAGAGATCTGCTGGACCCACAGAGATCTGATAGACGCTGAAAAGGTCTGCTAGACCCACAGAATATAGATCTGCTGGACCCTGAAAAGGTCTGCTAGACCCTGAAAAGGTCTGCTAGACCCACAGAGATCTGCTGGACCCTGAAAGAGGTCTGTTGGACCCTGAAAAGGTCTGATAGACCCACAGAGGTCTGCTAGACCCACAGAAGGTCTGCTAGACCCACAGAGATCTGCTAGACCCACTGAAAGGTCTGATAGACCCACAGAGATCTGATAGATGCTGAAAAGGTCTGCTAGACCCACAGAGATCTGCTGGACCCTGAAAAGGTCTGCAAGACCCACAGAAGTCTGCTAGACCCACAGAGATCTGCTGGACCCTGAAAAGGTCTGCTAGACCCACAGAAGTCTGCTAGACCCACAGAGATCTGCTGGACCCTGAAAAGGTCTGCTAGACCCACAGAGATCTGATAGACCCTGAAAAGGTCTGCTAGACCCACAAAGGTCTGTAGACCCAAAGAAGTCTATAGAGAAGTCTGCTAGACCCACAGAGGTCTGATAGACCCTGAAAAGGTCTGCTAGACCCACAGACGTCTGCTAGACCCTGACAGAGGTCTGCTAGACCCACAGGTCTGAGACCCTGAAAAAGGTCTGCTAGACCCACTGAGGTCTGCTAGACCCTGAAATGGTCTGCTGGACCCACAAAGGTCTGCTAGACCCACAGAAGTCTACTAGACTCACTGAGGTCTGCTAGACCCTGAAAAGGTCTGCTAGACCCACAGAGGTCTGCTGGACCCTGAAAAGGTCTGCTAGACCCACAGAGGTCTGCTAGACCCTGAAAAGGTCTGACCCAAAAAGGTCTGATAGACCCACAGAGATCTGCTAGACCCTGAAAAGGTCTGCTAGACCCACAGATGTCTGCTAGACCCTGAAAAGGTCTGCTAGACCCACAGAGGTCTGCTAGACCCTGAAAAGGTCTGCTGGACCCACAGAGGTCTGCTAGACCCACAGAGGTCTGTTAGACCCTGAAAAGGTCTGCTAGACCCACAAAGGTCTGCTAGACCCTGAAAAGGTCTGCTAGACCCACAGAGGTCTGCTAGACCCTGAAAAGGTCTGCTGGACCCACAGAGATCTGATAGACGCTGAAAAGGTCTGCTAGACCCACAAGGTCTGCTAGAAAAGGTCTGCTAGACCCACAGAGGTCTGCTAGACCCTGAAAAGGTCTGCTGGACCCACAGAGGTCTGCTAGACCCTGAAAAGGTCTGCTAGACCCACAGAGGTCTGCTAGACCCTGAAAAGGTCTGCTAGATCCACAGAGGCCAGACCCACAGAGGTCTGTTAGACCCTGAAAAGGTCTGCTAGACCCTAAAAAGGTCTGCTGGACCCACAAAGGTCTGCTAGACCCACAGAGGTCTGCTAGACCCTGAAAAGGTCTGCTAGACTCACTGAGGTCTGCTAGACCCACAGAGGTCTGCTGGACCTACAGAGGTCTGCTAGACCCACAGAAGTCTACTAGACCCACAGAGGTCTGCTAGACCCTGAAAAGATCTGCTAGACCCACAGAGATCTGGATCTATCACCGGTGTCTTTGAACATTATTTCCTGACTAAATCTAAACTGTTTGTTGAACTATATATCCAGATTTTGGTCCACAGTCTGAATGTAGGCTACTGTACCTCAACACGAATCTACTGTTGTTGAGTTTGAAAGTGTTTTACAGCCGTTGCTTCACTTCTCAAATTCACTTCTTCAGTCAGCTAGAAACAACTTTAGTTTCCACGTAGAAACGAGTGTGTTCAAACGATCTCTGCCAAAAGAGGCCGTTCTGCCGAGTCAAAAGTTTACAAAACATTTATAATACATGGATCCCATGATTTCTTTAACTTCTATTATTCATTTATCATATTATTCCATTTTGGAGTAAAATGAGACATTGAACTTCCTCAACATCAATAAAAACAACTAAACATTGAGGTGTTTTTTAACATTTGACTAGTGTACAGTATGTAGAACCTGAGCACAAAACGTAAAACAAATGTGATTGATGGATTATTTCTTCCTTTCAATAATCCCAGCTGGTGTTGTGTTATACATGGACGGAAAGCCTGATTGGTCACCTTTCCAACTAGGTGTAACTGGTAAGGATGGTACTTTGACGGAATGAACAATGCAACTAAACATGGGGGTACCTCCCCCAAAACACGCAACAATGCCTGCAGTATTTCCCCGCTGGTATTCAGGTAATACTCTCTCACTGTAATGAGGGAAAAAGAAAAGTCTTCACACTTATTTCACTTTAAAGCCTGGGGGACCTCAGCAGCATGGTGAAGATCCAGCCTCCTCCTCCTCATACTGGTCACCAGTCTGGCTACATTTAGCTGTGAGGTGGCATCCCAGTCCTCCACCAGGAGCCAACCTGGTTGCTCAAGCTTTTTTCATAAATGTGGCATCCTTACAAGTTCTACCTGGTTGGAAAGGTGAGGGATCAGGCTTTCCAACGGCATCTGATACAACACCAGCCGGGATGATTAGAAGAGAGAAATCACAAACCAAACACTGTTTTCTTTCATTCCATGCTCCGTCTGTATACAGTAAAGCTCTAGACATTAAAAGTAGCCCTCATGACGGTGTTTTTTCCAGCAGTTTGCTGCAGTCTTTGCTATCGTTGCTTTGTTATTGCTTTTCTCCTGCACGCTGTTGTATATGAAGTCTTGGTGAGATAAAGGAATGAGAGGAGAACAGGATATTAGAGTGTCACATGCTGGCAGGTAGAAGGCAGTCTTCATTACAGACCATGTACAGCAGCTCAGTGATGAGACGCTGATAGAAATCTGCTTATCTTACAAATCCTGCCCACACTTTCATTCTCTCTTCTCCTTGTGTGCAGGCGTCGCTTTCTTACCAGCATCCATCTCCTACCTTATTGGAACCAACATCTTCGGCACACTGGCGCACAAGATGGGGAGGTATGAGGGAAATTGCCCTTATCTTCTCAGCTCCGTTCTCCCACTGTGGCTGTGGTATCTGTTTCCGCTCCTGTAAATGAATTTTCAGGGGTTTGGCTGTGAGCGGCTGGCCTTATTGAAGCCTTGATGATTCAAGGTATCGATAAGTTCAGAATGAGCGTGCCTTCTCTCTGAATGGAAAGTTTTTTCCTGTTGTCATCAACTACAACTTTATTTACTAAGATCACAAACGAAACCCTTTTAATGTTGGAAAATCAAAGTTAATGTCCAAGGTTTACCAGGACAAACTGTCTTAAAAACATGGAATCTGCGTGATTTCTCATGGGAGGGGACATTTCGAACCACTAACTTGTAATTAACTTTGTGTCAAACTATGTCAGCTCCTCCAACAAGCTGGAATCACGCAACAAAGAACTTTTAGGATCTTTGGGATCCAACTGAACATAAAAGTTAAACAGAATTTTTTTTTAAAAATCAGGGGGTGGGACTGGACCAGGATCTATTTCCACCCCCGATTGTAGCATAATCAAAGAAACGGTATAGCATCAACTATTCGAGGAGCAAATGGAGAAGGAAAAGGCTGGAGGATGGTGGGAATGAGGCTAAAGGATGGATAGAATGAGGCAGCAGGAGGGTGGGAATGAGGCAGCAGGATGGCGGGAATGAGGCTGCAGGATGGTGGGAATGAGGCTGCGAGATGGGGGAATGAGGCTGCAGGATGGTGGGAATGAGGCAGGAGGATGGCGGGAATGAGGCTGCAGGATGGTGGGAATGAGGCAGGAGGATGGTGGGAATGAGGCTGCAGGATGGTGGGAATGAGGCAGGAGGATGGTGGGAATGAGGCTGCAGGATGGTGGGAATGAGGCAGGAGGATGGTGGGAATGAGGCAGGAGGATGGTGGGAATGAGGCAGCAGGATGGTGGGAATGAGGCAGCAGGATGGTGGGAATGAGGCAGGAGGATGGTGGGAATGAGGCTGCGAGATGGCGGGAATAAGGCTGCAGAATGGAGGGAATGAGGCTGCAGGATGGTGGGAATGAGGCTGCGGGATGGTGAAAATGAGGCAGAAGGATGGTGGGAATGAGGCTGCAGGATGGTTGGAATGAGGCTGCAGGATGGTGGGAATGAGGCTGCAGGATGGTTGGAATGAGGCTGCTGGATGGGAGGAATGAGGCTGCAGGATGGTGGGAATAAGGCTGCGAGATGGCGGGAATAAGGCTGCGAGATGGCGGGAATAAGGCTGCAGAATGGAGGGAATGAGGCTGCAGGATGGTGGGAATGAGGCTGCGAGATGGTGGGAATGAGGCTGCAGGATGGTGGGAATGAGGCTGCGAGATGGTGAAAATGAGGCAGAAGGATGGTGGGAATGAGGCTGCAGGATGGTTGGAATGAGGCTGCAGGATGGTTGGAATGAGGCTGCAGGATGGTGGGAATGAGGCTGCTGGATGGTGGGAATGAGGTTGGGAGATGGTGGGAATGAGACAGAAGGATGGTGGGAATGAGGCTGCAGGATGGTGGGAATGAGGCTGCTGGATGGTGGGAATGAGGTTGCGAGATGGTGGGAATGAGACAGAAGGATGGTGGGAATGAGGCAGCAGGATGGTGGGAATGAGGCTGCAGGATGGTTGGAATGAGGCTGCAGGATGGGGGGAATGAGGCTGCTGGATGGTGGGAATGAGGCAGCACGATGGTGGGAATGAGGCAGCACGATGGTGGGTTAAGATGGCGAACCGTTGAAAGTTGAGTTCCAGTAGATCCAGTTCTCCATCCAGGCTGTGAATGATGCGTTTCCCAGCCCCACAAGCAGTCACCAGCATGCCTGCTGTGCTCCAAGCCTGGAACCCTGCAGTACATTTGGAGCAGCTGTGTAAAAGCATCAGCTGAAAGATGATAGTAACTGACACATCCAGGAAGCCATGAGTGAAAGAGTGGATCAGACGCCCCAGCTCTTCTAAAGGGAACAATCACCACAAGAGCCAGAAATGTCTGCATGAACATCTGTAGGCACACTGGTCTCCTCAGTGGACTGGCAGCTGTTGTTGGACGTGAAGCCAGAATCGCCACACTGAAACTGGATATTGTTCTTCCATACAAGTCTACAAGGAAGTTCAAGTTTACTTATCCCACACATTAACAACGGCCCCATTTTCCAAAGCACTGAAAATTGAAACAGTTAAAAACAAGAAAATTGGGAAACCAGAATAGAAAGTTAAAATAAGCATCCAGCTTAACTGTAAAAAGTCAGTGCACAGCAGCTGGTCCAAGGTGAGGACTTGAAACCAAAAGTGTCTGGAAGACTCCAGCAGGAGCTGGTAGAAGTATGACAGTATGTACCTTGTATTTTACAGTCTTTATAATAATGGAATAATTACATCAGAGCTCATTTCTTCAATAGTCCAAAGAACTGGCTGCCAAATTGTCACAAATTTTTGTGTATTGCCCTGTACAGCATACCGAATCTGTTCTAGAGTCAGAGAGGATGCATCAAATCGTTATTCCAGTGTTTAAAAGTAGGTGGAGATCTGTCCTTCCATTTTTGTTAGGATTAACCTTCGGGGCAGAACGATGCCAAAAGCTATCACTGCTTTCCCTGCAGCACTTAAAAGGAATAGTCCACCCACAGAATGATGTAACTTTATCTTCCACTTCCCCTAATGGTGAGAAAGACTCTGCAGCACTTTTTTAATATCTCAAATGCAGCCGGTGATCAGGAAGGCTTCTCGTTTCCCCCCAACTTTCATATCATGGAGTTCGCCGGGTCCGAGCCAAAAGGTCCATAAAAGTCCACAAAAACTTGTCAATATTCCTCCATACTGCTCGTCCAATGTAATCCACGTGTCCTGAGTGGGTAGCGTCCAGAATTTACTGGAAACGACATCATTTAGTATATTTTTCGTGGAAGTAAGATGTACGACTGTTTAGGCTATAAAAATATACTAAATGATGTCGTTTTGAGTAAATTCGGGATGCTTCCCAGTATGGAGGAATATTAACAAGTTTTTATGGACTTTTATGGACCTTTTTGGCTCGGACCCCGGCCAACTCCATTATATGAAAGTTGGGGGGAAACGAGAAGCCTTCCTGATCGCCGGCTGCATTTGAGATATTAAAAAAGTGCTGCAGAGTCTTGCTCACCATGAGGGGAAGTGGAAGATAAAGTTACATCATTCTGTGGGTGTACTATTCCTTTAACTTCATGCAGGGATGATTAAAGATGACAGGAGTGGAAGTGTTTAACTTCTTTCTCTCTTCCAGATGGCTCTGTGCTCTCATTGGGATGGTGGTTGTTGGATTCAGTGTGATATGTGTAAGTATGGAGCTGAATATTAGTGTGAAACCAGTTGTGGGAAACTGGATCAGCTGTAGGTTACCAAACATTAAAACCAGCTGAAATCCTCCCGTTTAACAGATATGGCCTGAAGTTTTACACATAGCAATACTGTTCTTCCAGAGAATATCTATAAACTGTAGGAGGAGGTAACGATGGCTATGACTTTGGGAAAGTAAAAGATAATTTGCTTCATATTTTAAATTTTTTTTTAAATCTTTAAAATGAAACAGCATGAACATTGGACAATAATGTACAAAACACATCCGTACTGTCCAAGTCATTTCCCCATGGTCATGAAAGCAGGATATTAGATGTGAAGTACATCTCATTAGCTCTATATTATTGGATTTCCATCTATATTCATCTTCATCTGTCCTTAAGTATGCCTATTATAGATCTGGAGTTCTGTGTTACAGACATGGAAAAATTGTTGGTTTCCCTATAATAAATAAAAATTCTATTAAAAAGAACCAATGTCAGCCTTGTTTTAAAAAATAAGCTCATGAAACAGGCCTGGACAAAAATGATGGTACTCCTAGAAAAGACTGAAAATAGTGTGACCAAAGGGACATGTTAAATCAAGGTGTGTCCACTCATCAGCATCATAGGTGTCTACAGTCTTGTAATCAGTCAGTGGGCCTATATATAGGGCGAGCATGGACTCAGCATGGACCAGAGGAACCGAAGGAAAGAGTTGTCTCAGGAAATCAGAAAGAAAATTCTAGACAAGCATGTTAAAGGTAAAGGCTGTAAGAGCATCTCCAAGCAGCTTGATGTTCCTGTGACCACAGCTGCACACATTATTTAGAAATCTAAGATCCATGGGACTGTAGCCGACCTCCCTGGACATGGATGACAAATCAAAGAGACGGATAATACAAATGGCAACAAAAGAATCCAGAAAAACTTCTAAAGAGATTAAAGATGAACTTCAAACTCAAGGAACATCAGCTCTATGTTGACAGATAGAAGCATATGAAGAAAAGATGACTGGCGCTACTATGAAACACGGAGGAGGTCTGTTATGGTCTGGGCTGCTTTGCTGCATCTGGACCAGGCGGTTTTGAATCTGTGCAGGTACAATGAAATCTCAAGACTATCAAGGATTCTAGAGATAAATGTGCTGCCCGTGTCAGAGAGCTTGGTCTCAGTCGCAGGTCACGGGTCTGCAACAGGATAACGACCCAGAACACATAAAACCAGCCAAGAATGGCTGAGAGGAAACACTGGACTGTTCTGAAGTGGCCTTCGATGAGCCCTGACCTAAATCCTATTGAGCATCTGTGGAAGGAGCTGAAACATGCCGTCTGGCAAAAGCAGCCTTCAAACCTGGGACACCTGGTCAGTTTCCTGATGAGGAGTGGACCAGAATACCTGCTGAGAGCTGCAGAAGTCTCACTGACAGTTACAGGAATCGTTGGATTGAACTGATCGCCTCAAAAGGTTGTGAACAAAGTATTAAGTTAAGGGTGCCATCATTTTTATCCAGGCCTGTTTCATGAGTTTATTTTTTAAAATACAGTAGTTCTGTTGAAGCGTGGTTGAAAAGCAACGTCTGACTTTCATAAAATTTTATAGTTATTACTTTTGTCAGATTTAAGTTATTTCTGTGACCATTGTGAGTTTTTCTTTCATTAACGGAGGGGTACCAACATTTTTTTCCAATGTCTGTAAATAATCTGTCCCAGCTGTAAGCTGACTGTCACCATGGGTGAAGAAAACCTATGAAACTGATGTAACTTGTCCGTTTTAGGTGCCATTTGCCAAAGACATCTATGGCCTGATTCTTCCAAACTTTGGTGTTGGTTTTGCTATCGGTAAGTCTGTTAAATTAATGTTTACTGTTGCAGATGTGCAGTGTTACACCATTAATGGCATCTGTGTGTTCCAGGCATGGTGGATTCCTCCATGATGCCTATTATGGGTTACTTGGTGGACCTGCGACACGTGTCGGTTTATGGAAGTGTTTATGCCATTGCAGATGTGGCTTTCTGCATGGGATTCGCTTTAGGTAAGCAGAAACCAGACCCAAAACCTGCTTAGTTAAATATGATAAGATTCAAGTACAAATGGACCTCTGACGTGAATTTAGATCAGGCAGGTAGTTGGGCACAGTCCTGCGGTGGTTTACCTCAGATTTAACTGGCAGGACTTTCTCTGTTAAGATCATGTATTTGTCCTCTACAGTCCCAGTCAGGAGTGGAGTTCCACAAGGATCGATTTTGGGGCTTTATTTATTTATTTCCAATGATGTGGTACTTCGTTTATTACAACAATGTCTCATTCCATTTCTATGCAGATGATACACAATTCTATCCTGAAGACTCCTCTTTACTAAAAAGTCAGAAATATCTCCCTATGAATATTAAACTGGATCATGTAGCGCTAGCTTGGTCATCGCTAAGTAAAATGGATAATGAGATTCTCTTTGAGCATTTACAGAGTTTATTTTCAGATCCAGCGTAAAAATCTTGAACCGAGTAAGTATGAGTTGGTTTCCCCACATAAACTAATCTAGTGCTAGTATAGAACTAGATTAGCACTGCTACATAGCTTCATGCCAGCATCAGGTTAGCCTTACATAACATCAGTAGTTGTACTCGCACAGGGACAAAATCTAGTAGTTACAAATACTTTAATATTTACTTCAGACCTGTGGAGAGATACTGATGTAGGAATTCAAGTTTTGGTGATCCATGCTGATCTGGAACAATGTTTCTGTCCTCGTCCTCCAGTGACCTGTCAATCATCCGATGTGTCCAATCAGATTTTAGAGTTGGCTGGTGTCATGGTTTTCTCAAGATAACAATTTTGTCCCTTTTAAAAAGAACACCACTATCTAAAGCTTATCTTATAATAACTGCAATATGTTTTTACCTCATGTATTTCTCATTATAATGGTAAACGTAACTCATCATGTGGAAAGTTCTGTGAACTGGAGATGATGGCGTCAAAAGCGAATAATTACAATAATGGCTGCTCTTGGCTTCTGTACATTGCGTTCTACGTGCTGTCCACTGAATGTTTGTGTCTTGGGTCACATGACACACTAACTCAAGTCTATAGGAACCAGTAAGTAGGTGACTGCTTGGGCTGAGCATGTGTTTACATAATGAAGTACATAAAAAATGCCACTAATAACTCATCTTAGAGCGGAATCATGATGCAGATCGCTCCTTTAGTCAAATAAACAACCTGATCCATCATTTCCTGTTGCAGGTCCATCCATCGGAGGATCCGTAGCTGAGAGCATTGGCTTCCCGTGGTTGATGACCATCATTGGAGTCGTGGATATTTTCTTTGCTCCTCTCTGCATCTTCCTCAGGAATCCACCAGGACAAGAAGAGAAAATTGTAAGATTCAAAACACTCGTGAAGACAATAAATCAGATCTTCCACGAACATGGAGGCTCGGGTAGGAAAAGCTTGGGAAATGTCAGGTTTTTCTTTCATCTTCTAGCTGGACAAACTGCTGGAACATGGTTCTGCTGACCCATTTTAGAAGTTACCATTCATTCATTTATAACTGTGTACATGACTTGTAGCAAGTTACATCATTTTGATTATGTTTCATTAAATTATTGACTTTTTAATAACAAAGAAACCATTTAAGTTCCTCGCTCAAGGAAAAAGTGTAAAACATTCAAATTCATAATGTTGTGTACAAAGAAAATCCATCAGCAGCTTAGCCTCAGGGAACAATGGAGGGATGCATTAGCATCAGCTGGTATCTTACCACACCCCGACACCTCCCACATCCAGACCTGCTGATATCGAAAAAAAATACGGAAAATATGCATATAAATGGAAGAAGACATCATCTGTAATGCTCACAGCTGCAGGAACTGACCAGATTTACCAAACTGGGATGTCCTGCTGATCTTCGTTCGGGTAGTTTGTTGAGCTGTTCACCTTCAGATTCTGGATCCAACACAACAGCTGAGTCTGGGCTAAGGTTGTTTCCACTTCTACAACCTCCAGTAATTTTCCACTCTGGTTATGCACAGAAGAGTCACAATCAACCTTTAGCTTGCCAGTTTTTTCGTTAATGAAAACCTATTTTTCTTGACGATAACTAAACAAACACTTAATAGGGGATTATCACGCTTACCGGAAGTTCCCAGATTTTGGACACTTCCTCTTCCGGGCCATGTTAACGACAGCCGTTCCTGCTCTGTTATACTGTTTAAATCGGATAAACTCCAAACATACTCAAGTTTTCATTCTAGACTGAAGTGATACTAAGGAAGAAGTGGATCAAAGCGATCGATTCGCCGCGGTGAAGGGCCGAACTTTATAATAAAATACACGTTTGTTTGTCGCCGGTGGGGCACAACACCGGCACTTCACAGCATGCTAGCATTAGCCAGCTAGCGTTTACTGACGTGCTTAACATTGTGCGTCTTAAAACACACAAACATCTGAAAATCGGGTCTGTACCCCCCCGTTTCCAGTGGAACAACTGGGGACTGCCAAGAAAGGAGACGCTTTCAGATGCTTGTGTGTTTTCAGCCGCACAAAGTTAGGCACGTTATCGAGCTGGCTTCAGGCTCTCCTTTAGCCGTCCTCCGGCTCTCCTCCACCTGACCTCCAGGCTCTCGTCTGGTTCTCCTTAGACTCTCCTTTAGCCGTCCTTTGGCTCTCCTCCACCTGGCCTCCAGGCTCTCCTTTGGTTCTCCTCCAGCTCTCCTCTGGCTGTCCTTCGGCTATCCTCCATCTCTCCTCCACCTAGCCTCCAGGCTTTCATCTGGCTCTCTTCAGGCTCTCCTTTAGCCGTCCTCCGGCTCTCCTCCACCTGGCCTCCAGGCTCTCGTCTGGTTCTCCTTAGACTCTCCTTTAGCCGGCCTTTGGCTCTTCTCTGGCCGTCCTTTGGCTCTACTCTGGCTCTCCTCTGGCTCTCCTCCACCTGGCCTCCAGCCTCTCGTCTGGTTCTCCTCCGGCTCTCCTTCAGCCGGCCTTTGGCTCTTCTCCGGCTTTCCTCCACCTGGCCTCCAGCCTCTCGTCTGGTTCTCCTCCGGCTCTCCTCCGATTCTACTCCGGCTCTCCTCTGGCTGACCTTCATATGTTGCAGTTACCATCTCGATCAAGCTTTGTTTCTGAGGTTTAGACGTACATAGAGGACAAAATCCAGGCCCCTTTTGCATGGACAAACAGATGTTTGCATAAGAATGTCTCTTTTTCTTTACAGATAGAATATTTTTTACAACCAAGCAGATCGTTTTCTACACATTCACAAACTGGAATTGATCTGGCAGATTTTTTTACAGGATGTAAAAAAAAAAACTTGAATTACAAAAACTAACCTAACTGTAAATATTTGCAAGCATTTATTTGCAGCTGCAAAATCTTTCTGGCTTTATATTGAGCCGTACATCTGTCCATCTCGCTGCAGCGTTCTGTCTTTTTAACCCCAATAAGTTCAGTTCATTTGCTCATCAGTTCATGTTCCATGCTGCTTCTCTTTAGCAGTATTTTTATCTTCCTTTCTGGGTCATTTGATCAGTTTCCACCAGGCGTACTGAGATCAACCCAGTTTAGAGAGCACATTGGATGTGGGTGAGATGTAACAGATCCATAATAAACACTGAGTGTTTCTGTGTGTTTCATGCAATAACCTGACAAGGTGGGGGTATTATTAACATCCTGCTTTATTCAACAGTTACAGTTCTGCTTGAAAGTTTACAGACACCCCCATCTGAAGACAGAAAAAAATCAGCTGTCAGTGAAATAAGATTAAACTGATAAAAGTAATAATAAATTAAAACATTTATGAAAATCGTGATATTGATTTTGAAATGTGGTTCAACAGAAATATTAAAAACAGACAAAAAATAAAACAAGTAAACACTTTTAGTCAATCACTGCAATCAGGTGTTTTCTGTAACGTCCAATCAGACGTCTGCACCTGTTGACAGGTATGTTGGTCCATGTTCATGAGCAATGTGCGCTAATTTGTCTGGGACAATTTTGTTCTTTTGAGTTATTTTTTAAACAAATTCCCCGTAAAAGTGTGGTGGGAAAATCCCAGCCATTAAATCAGCATGTCCACGTGACTGGACGCTGCCGTGTGATTGGCTGGTTGGATGTTTGAAGCAGCATCTTCCATCTGTCCGTCTCTGTCTCAACAGGCAATCTTGATGGACACCAACTGCTCAATGAAGACCAGGTCCTACTCCACACAGGGGACGTACTACCAGGGTGAAAACATGGATCCGGACTATGACGATTATGATTAACTGGACTCCAGCCGTGCAGGTTAACCCTTCAGAGGATCTATTTTGTTGTACAAAAAAAAGAGAAAGAACACAAGAAAAAATTATCAATGAAACAAAAGCCAAGATATTTCCATGTGAATGTTCAGTTGTCACTGTTCAGTGTTCTCTTCGCGGTTGTTCAGGAGAAAACCAAAGTTGTTCTTGATTTGTGGCTCCAAACGCATCGTCTGAGAGATATTTTTAGCCAACAGCCTTATTCTGTAGAGACGTGTCAAAAAGCACTTTTTAAACAGCAGCAGGGTGCTGATCCTGGACACTCGCCGTCTCCGTCCTGACTCCCACCTGCTGTTTCTTCACTTATGTCCAGTTTTATTAGCAGAATTCGGTGTTCAAGTTGGTGATATAATGTGCAATTTTCTTATTTTTAGACTTCAAATCTGGAAAGATCGCTTTGGTGCAATTACATGCTCTGATTTTTGGTTTTCATTTTGTATTTTAGAAGCACCATCGAGAGAGATTACATAACATCTCCAATGGATGCAGCTTATTGTGATCCAGTATGATATTAACACAAGTTTGGTTTATTTCAAGAAACCAGACAATTATACACAGTCTGTCACAATAACGGACTCCTGCAGGCTCCTCAGCCAATTCTGTCCGAATATAAGCTTGGATATAATTATTCACACCTTCTCGAAGTGCATTATGTTTGTTTTATGTCTTCTCTGTCTAAAGAGGGTTATATAAATGTAAATGGTTCATCACAGCTCATATATCTTTCTGTGTTGGACGCTTCTTCGTTCCCTCAGAAGTCACAACTGCCCAGATGGTTTGACGTGTTGAAGTGAATTTGTGTGTCAGTATACACTGAAATTTTACTTGAATTAAAATGTAAACTATTTCATTTGTGTCTCTGAGAAGATGCAGTGATTGCTGTCAATTCATGAAAAGTACGTAGATTTTCCTTCTCACTTGGCTTTTATGGGAAAATATGTCTCATTCTCCATCGAATATTAATAATGTCTGTTTCAAGTCAACATTTTGTTCTACAAAGTGCGGCAACAAAGCATTTAGTCTCCACAATATATCTTTAACAATACTTAGCTGCGCACTGCTTACTGTTCTTAATAACATGATCCTTAGCACAGGATTGTTAAGGTGTATGTATCCTGGTTTACTGCAGCTCACTCGCTAAGTAAAAATGGGGAAAAATCTTTGTGGAAAGAAGTTGAAACTGCTGCTGTATGTATTTATAAACCCAAAGAAAACCTTTAACTCTTCAGAAATTTTTACACTTACAAAAAAGAATAAAAGAGAGAGAAAACTTACACATTTGATCCTAAGGACAAAAATGTCACCTTGTCAAAAACTACCGTAAAGATATATTCATGTTTATTCCACTTTGAATGAGTTGATCTTTGGAACAAATGTAGCCTGAGATATAAATGATGAATAATAACTTGCCCTTTTTAAGCTTTTAAAGGTCAAAGTAGTAACTAATTCAATCAAAACTTTATTTAAGGACACATTTATGATCCATAGCAAAAAGAAAAAAGCCAGATTTTTTAAATCTTTGAATTAATTAGTCTTTTAAAACAACTTCAACCTGAAATATTCATATAATATTTTCCATTTTTAAACCTCTCAAGTCAGTTTATTTACAAAAATCTTTGTATTTAAGGGGAAAAACCCAGAAAAAGTAAAGTAATTCCCATAAATGTTTTGCACACTTTCAACATAAAAAAGTTGTGCAATCTGATGACTGAATATAAAATTCAAAAACAGAAGGTTATTGATCCAAAATTAAATCTTAACATAAAGGAACTGTTTGTTTTAATAAATGTGGCATCAAAAATTATATTTAAAATTATTTTCAATAAGACATTTTTTGTCCTCAGGATCAAATCTAATTTTTTATGTTGCTTTGTGACTTTCGCAATTCAAGGAACTGACATTAAAATTAAAAAATTATCCAGTACAGAATATCATTTGGAAACTTTTATCTGTTAAATCAAGACATGAAGTGAAATTTTTTATTCATTTAATTCATTAAACCAATTAAAAATTATGAATAAAAGTCGAAATAGAGATTATGACAACAATCAAAGATGCTAATAATAAATTAATATTATATAAATATTAGGCTTTGTGACTTTCGCAATTCAAGGAACTGACATTGAAATTAAAAAATTATCCAGTAAAGAATATCATTTGGAAACATTAAATGGCATTAAAATGAATAATAAAATGCCACTACAGGATTTCTTAAGCAGGTTTGGACATAATTAGGTGCAGACACAAGTTTTGTTGTTTCAGCTCCATTCCAAAGTCGATACAGATCAATAATCGATGTGCAAACTTAAGATGCAGACTTTCAGTTTTAATTTCAGGGTCTTCACGTCCAAATTAAAGGAAGAACTTGGGAGTTAGAGCTCTTTAATGTGCAGCTGCCTCTTTTCCAAAGGAGTGAAGGTCGTCGGACTGTTGACTCCAAAGCTACATGGTGGGCTCTTCCTCCATTAAACCATCATAATCCAGCAGGTAAAAGGTTTGGAGCTGATTCCAGGTGTGGCATCTGCATTTGGAAACTGTTGCTGTGCGAAAACATTCAGTCAAAGCAGCTCTGAATGAAAGTGAAACAGACCGTCCTCCGTCTGAGAGAAGAAATCTGGGGAGAAGAGACTAAAAAGGTTCTGGATATCTGTGGGTCTCATAGAGAGAAGGTTTCAAGAGAGTACAGAAGGATCCCTACGGGGTGCAAACCATTACTCAGCCCCCAAAGGAAGAGGTCAGATTAGACTCCACCAAGAACAAGAGTCAGTCCAGTTCTGGAGCAAACTAAGACCACCTGCACCACAACGATGGGAGGAAGGAAGTCTGGAGGAGGTTTGGAACAAGTTGAGCACATCGTCTGTAAAACATGGTGGAGGCCGTGGCCGTGCACGGCTTCGCTGGTGTGACCCAGAAACAGCCGGATGGTCTGAAGTTTTTACTTTCTGCTCAGACTGGACGGTGCTTCACAGCACAGATGGACAGCGACCCCAAAACAGACCGTAAAGCAACCCGGGCCCACAGGAAAAAGGTGCTGCTCATTTGTGGCTCAATCTCATCTCTGAGATCAGTTTGAGCTTCACATATGGTGTCATTCTGTGATCATTTGTTTCTGAATTACTTCTCCTAAGGGTTCCTTAGGAGCAAGAGGTGAACTAAAGAAGAGAAAAGACACCTTCTGAGACAAAGGAGGTAGAGTTGAGATCATTATTTGAGCCATACTTGAGAAGTGGGATAAACACACCCAAATAAGAATAATGTTGCGAAACTAAAGAATCTTCCTCAACCGGTAGCATTAAAGTTACCTCTTAAGCGTTGCAGTATAATTATTTGAACATAAACACATTTACAGTCACTGTTATGCAATAACAGCACCTTCTAGTTGTAATTGTCTGCCCCTAGGGCACGCCATTATGAGATCTCCTGTGTTTATCCCACTTCTCAAGTATGGCTCAAATAGTTATCTCAACTCAACCTCCTTTGTCTCAGAGGTTGTTTTTTTTTAGCTCATCTCTTGCTCCTAAGGAACCCTTTGGAGAACTAATTCAGGAAGAAACCCAGAGGAAAATCATTTTGTAAAGAAGATTTCATAAAGGTCTTATTCGTCTCCTGGACAAATGTGGGATCCACTTGAGAGCTAAATGAGACAACGGCTTATTTCTCCTGTCTTTCAACCTCGTCTCCAGATAGAAAAGTTGCACAAAATCTCATCTTAGTCTCACTTTCAGTTCCAAAGGAGATCTGAATCATTTCTCAAATAATTCTCAAGATGTCTGCATTAAGTCTCAAATAAGACTCCTGTTATTGTAGTCTCAACTATTTTTCCTAGTGAATTTTAGGAGGAATGAAAGAGACAGTCATGAGAACAGTTTGAAACCTGAATGAGATGGAATGAGATCTCCTTTTTGTCTCTTGAGATGCAAAAGCTTTGAGAAGTAAAACTTTCCTCTGGGAACGATCACAGAATGATACCGTAATGAGAAGCTCAAATTGATCTCAGAGATGAGATTGAGCCTCAAATGAGCAGCACATTTTTCTTATGGGGAGGTTTCCAAGGCAACGAAGTGGAATATTCTAGTAGCTGATTTCATATAGGGTCATGTCCCTACCCATATACCGCACCTCCTGAGTTGTCCCTTCAGTCACATTTTTAGCTCTTACTCTTTGTTCAAAGAGCTAGCATGTTTGGCTAGCACCAGCTAGCGGCAGAGAGTCGTGCTAAAGGTCGTCATGCCTTCAGCCAGAACTTCAGGAGGGAAGAAAAGAAAGGACATCAGGAGGCTCATGAGTCAATGACTGTGTTTACATGCAGCCAATCACAGTTTCATAACCAGAATATTAGCAACAACCCGGTATGCGCACGGCCACGTGAACACTGGCAAAAACCCAAATATGCTCATATTCGTGTTTTTAAAAACTCCAAAATTAGAACGTTTCAATTATGAAACATCCAGAGCAGAGAGCGGTCGCCATGAGTCTAACTTATTTAATCCTACACTTTTAAGTCCTGAAAAGGCAAACATGCTAGTTGTATTTTATGTCACGATGTTCATTTGTGAGTTAAGTCAGCCTTACGTTGGAGTTGAATGCAAAATGTTGGAGCATACTTTAAGAAAAGGACAAAGCCAAATCAATATTAACCCTGGTTTTTGAGCGTGCACTATCTAAAGCTCTCATCACCGCAGAGTACTTCCTTTTCTTCACTGCGTTCGCCTTTTTTTCCGAGAATTTAAGTGAATCTGGTGTTTTCTCCAATTGATGAGGCAAGGCGGGCAAGTATATTTGTATAGCACATTTCATGTACAGGAGAATTCAAAATGCATGAGTTTATCCCCACAGAGCGCTACGCCCTTAGCTCTGTCGTTGCCAACACGCAAATCTCCGTCCAGAAATGCCCCGAACACATCAAAACAAAGGGAAAAGACCAAATTCAGTCACGGGAGGGGGAGTTGCAAACAAAACATTTGAAAACAGCCAATGGCTTGCTAGCTAGCTAGCTAGCAAAAGGCTAAGGAACCACATTTCTAAAAGTATTAATTCACTCACCTCCAGCTCCAATCGTCACATCCACGTTAATCATGGGTTTTTTTTAAAGGTGGATTTTAAGAACCAACAGCTGAACTGATAACGGCAACGAGCAGCCATGTTTGTTTACACTGCGGAGTGTTGCAACACGGGGCGGACAATTAAACGGCAGTTTAGTTTGATATCATCATTCAGTCGTTAAGAACAGGCTATTCAAGACGATCGGATGCGTTTTTCAGTCCTGTCTCTTCCACAGGTGGCTACATTTTTTATTCTTGTGTCAGAGCATTTAATTATTGGCCGTAATCGGGGTTTGAAGAAGATTTTAGGTAATATAGTGAACAGTGCTCCTGGAAAACATCATCCACCCTGCCTTTAAGTGGTAGATTTCTTGCTCTGTGTGTTTAAAGAGCACTTCTACGATGTTGATGAGTTTGAACTCTGGTGCAATCATTTCTTGTCCGGACGATATTAATGCAAAATAAATAAACAACATTAAAACTTACATATAAACAACAGAAGTAAAATAATCCTGGATTCAGTTTAGCCAAAAAAACAAAAGAAATTCCATAATGTTCTGTATTATAAACCAGGGCTGGGCGATATGGCCAAAAATCAATATCAGAATATATTGAGCAGTTCACCTCGGCAACGATAAATGGACGATTGCTTGTTACAGACTAGATGGGGTGGAGTCACATGACTACAACTAAAATACAACATACAAATGTACACATCAATGAACGATTTATTTATTATTAAATTAACTTAAATTAGTTAGATTCTTATTTACATATGAGCAAATATTACTTTGTGCATGAAAAACTGCTGTTTCCCATTAAATGCTCACAAGACTATCGATTAGCATGAATGCTAACTTAACATTGAAAAACCCATAGACAGGCTACACAATTAGCATTGCTACTGTTGTCAAAATGTTAAACACAAACAACGTTCCTACAAACGTTTATCACTTCACACTGACATCAAATAAACGTCACTGATCATTTACAGACATATTTTGTACAGAAAACATGTAAAAGATGATGAAAAACACGAAGCTCCAGTGCAGGAATGTCACGTTACAAGAAACTACGGCAAGTCTGAGAGAACAAAAACGTCCCGTGAGGCAATTCCACTGCCGGCTTTCTTAAAGGGGCCGCAGCACCGAACATACCGACATGGGAAAATTACGTCGGTTATCGCTGGAAATGCCGGTTCATCGCCCAGCCCAATTATAAAAAATGGTCTTAGAGAAGCAGCAGGACTGCGGTCCTCCAGGACCGGGGTTCCCCATACTGGTTTAAAGCAACTAATCCCAACTGAGAAGTCCAAACCCCTTTCTTCAGACTTCCCTCTGAAGCCAGCGCAGAAGCGATGTGGGAAGGGGGAGGGACAAATGACAGTTACATTTGATTGACATGTCACCATCCAATCGTCCTGAACGGGCTGGTCAGGATGATTGGATGGGGGGTTTTTTCAGTCAGGTCTGTTCCACAGGTGATGAAATGTTTTTATTTCTGTGTCAGAGCATTTAATTATTGGCTGAAATCAGTGTGTAAATGAGATTTTAAGCAATATGGTAAAACATCCTCTACCCCACCTGTAAAACCCCAAACCAAGGCCTGATAAAGCACCGCAGAGGAAAACCAGGCGTCTGTTCCAGACTTCAGCATTATCAACCGGGTATTCAGAACCAACATTTCACTGATCGTAATGTCAACATGTGCAATAACTTTTCAGCTCTTGAAATGACAGTTTGCATAAAACAGTTACTAAACGTTTGATGGGACATTTTTGTTCAGCCTCTTGAATTAAAGCTGAAAGTCTGCACCGAGTCCAAACCATGAAAACGGTGTTACTGGGCCTGGCATGCTGAGATCAGAGAGAGCAGCAGCTGTTCATGCAGCCAGCAGCTCCAGCTTCCTCCCGTCATTTTCGGTGTGTCTCTGCCCTCGGCTATCATTATTGCTGTTACTCACATCTGTGCTTCCTTTGCTATAACAAGTCCGAGTGTGCGCCGTGGAAAAGGTCTGTTGTCACGTGTGATGGGTGGTTTGTGACAATGTTTATGTAAACCGTCCGTTCTCGTTGGGTTTCACCATTAAACACATTAAAGGAAAACATTGATATACTGGACATTTATATGTTCTTGTGCTTTTCTACGAGTTTCAAGGATGTGAGATGTACGGTGGCCCACAGGTGCAAATGCGCTTCATATTCAAGAACAAATGCAACACGTAAATGCAGCAACCAAAGAAAAAAACTACCAGTATGTGACAAAAAAGTATATACATACATATATATACACCAAGGTTATAATAGTTTTGGATTTTTAATTAGTTTCAGTTTTTATTTAGTTTTGACTTTTTGTTTTTCAATTCAGTTAGTTTTAGTTAGTTTTTTGAGCAGATTTGCTAGTTTTTATTAGTTTCTATTTTTGGAAAATGTTTAGTTTTAGTTTAGTTTTTATTAGTTTCAGTGTTAGTTTTAGTTTTGGGGGGGTTTTCTTTTCAGTAAATTATAGGTGTTTGTCTGGTGTGACATTCAAAATCATCAGAAAGTCACTTGGAGTAAAACCAGTAGAGCAAAGTAAAAAGATTAAATAGAAATAGATTTTAAATCAGCCCAAAAAGCTGATGTACTATGTTAATTTACAAAGACTAAAACTAAGGATGTTTCTGCTATAATTTTAGTTAGTTTTAGTTAGTTTTGTAAAGACACGATACAGTTTCAGTTAGTTATCGTTTTGTTAAAAACTGTCGTTTTTATTTTTATTTCAGTTAACTGAAATGTTTTTTCAATTTTAGTTTTCGTTTTTTCGTTAGTTTTAGTGAACTATAATAACATTGATACACAGTATATATATATATATATATATATATATATATATATATATATATATATATATTCATTCTCAAAATTATTCAAATCCTCAAATAAAAGAAGGAAAAAAACATCTGTTACTGAAATAAGTTGAAATTGACAAAAGTAATAATAAACAAAAATTCTATGAAAATCTTGACATTGATTTTGAGTTGTGGTTTGACAGAAATACTAACAAACACTCAAAAATAAAACAATAAACAAGCATTACAGGGCTCCCAGGATAACAACACTTTGAGACAATCACTGCAATCGGGTGTTTTCTCTAATGTTCAAAAGACGTCGACACCTGTTGGCAGGTATGTTGGTCCATGTTGCTTTAAAAAAAAAAAAAAAAAAAGAAAGAAAAATTCCAACCACAATTCAAAAGCAATGGGTCTTTTTTTTTTTACCAAGCAAGTTTGCACATACAAGGAACTGTTTTGGGGTTATGGTGCAATAAAACAAGAAACAAAAGAACAAAAATGGAGACAAAACACGAACATCGTTTACAGGAGGTAAAGATGCAGTTTCCATGTAGTAAAGAGGCAGATTACTGGATGATTCGCTCCCATCCACGAGTACCTGGTTCATCTGTGGTCCTATATAAATGATACATGTGTATGGATCTATATTCCTCTTTTTCATGTTTTTCCTTCTTACTAACAGAAACACAGTGTCTTCTGTTAAAATGTGGTTTATTCGTCTCCATAAAAATGACAAGCAGAAACTAAAAACAGTGGCATTGAAATTTTCAGCACCATTACCTTTTGCTTTTAAAACACCGAGCACTTAAAAGCTGGTTTGGCGTTTGTGGACGTTTGCTTGGATGACAGCTGGTGGCGATCGGAGCAGGAACGCGCGTTCCTGCCAGCGTGGAGCTGGAAGACAGCACAATGAGTGTCCATGATCGGGAAACGTGGGGGCCGACACGCTGTAATCAGCCCGTCCGTCTAAACACTGGCCTTCAATTACTCTGCAGATGCTCACACAATCCCCCCCCCGTTTCCTCTGCACCAGCTAGCGGGAGCGAGCAGCCACCAGGTTTAGCATTTGGTCACTAACAGCTCGTACAATAAATCATTTTCAGAACTACTAAATTAATTTGTGGTGTGCAGAACTTCACTAAGCATTTGTTTTGTGTAAGTTTGTGTTGTTTCTAAGGGAAGTGGGAAATGAGCTCATACACTCACAAATGTCAGGATATTTTTTCTATGATGTCAGAATAGGGGATTATCACGCTTACCGGAAGTTCACGGATTTTGACACTTCCTCTTCCGGGCCATGTTAACGACAGCCGTTCCTGCTCTGTTATACTGTTTAAATCGGATAAACTCCAAACATACTTAAGTTTTCATTCCAGACCGAAGTGATGCTGGATCAAAAGCTGGATCAAAGCGATCGATTCGCCGCGGTGAAGGGCCGAACTTTATAATAAAACACACGTTTGTTTGTCGCCGGTGGGGCACAACACCGGCACTTCACAGCATGCTAGCATTAGCCAGCTAGCGTTTACTGACGTGCTTAACATTGTGCGTCTTAAAACACACAAACATCTGAAAATCGGGTCTGTACCCCCCCGTTTCCAGTGGAACAACTGGGGACTGCCAAGCAGGAGACGCTTTCAGATGCTTGTGTGTTTTCAGCCGCACAAAGTTAGGCACGTTATCGAGCTGGCTAATGCTAACCTGCTAACATGACTGCGCAGTCTGCCGGCCACAAACAAACGTGTGTCGTTTTATTATAAAGTTCGGTCCTTCACCGCGGCGAATCGGTCGTTTTAATCCACTTCTTCCTCAGCATCACTTCAGTCTGGAATGAAAACTTGGCATTGGCGTTTATCCGATTTACAAAGTTTAACAGAGTAGTAGCTGGCGGACGACTGTTAGCCAGTTAGCATTAGCCAGCTCGATGACGTGCCTAACTTTGTGCGGCTGAAAACACACAAGCATCTGAAAGCGTCTCCTTTCTTGGCAGTCCCCAGTTGTTCCACTGGAAACGGGGGGGTACAGACCCGATTTTCAGATGTTTGTGTGTTTTAAGACGCACAATGTTAAGCACGTCAGTAAACGCTAGCTGGCTAATGCTAGCATGCTGTGAAGTGCCGGTGTTGTGCCCCACTGGCGACAAACAAACGTGTGTTTTATTATAAAGTTCGGCCCTTCACCGCGGCAAATCGATCGCTTTGATCCACTTCTTCCTTAGTATCACTTCAGTCTAGAATGAAAACTTAAGTATGTTTGGAGTTTATCCGATTTAAACAGTATAACAGAGCAGGAACGGCTGTCGTTAACATGGCCCGGAAGAGGAAGTGCCAAAATCCGGAAACTTCCGGTAAGCGTGATAATCCCCTATGAGGGTAAAATCCACGACAACCTTTCCAGGTGACCTGAATCAGACTTTCTCTGAACTTTTCATTGTTTAATGGTTAAATATTTCGTCGTGCTGTTCAACTAAACCAACCGTGACTCGACCTCTAAATGTTCTGGTTCAATGACGTCTTGGTTCTGAACATCCTCTTCATCATCTTCACATTTAGACGTCATCAGACCAAGACGCCGCTGAACATGAGACATTGGCATTTTTACGTTGTGGTGTCGCCACCGTTGTTGTTAGCTTCTCTTTCTGGTTCTGAACTGGTTCAGGGTCAAACTGCAGCTCGGACAGGTGACCCGGTCCAACACGACCACAGCTCACGGATGTTAACATCCCAGCACGAAGCAGAACGAAAACAACCAACAATATACAGGAACATCCATCAGGACCAGAATCAGGAAGAAAACCTGCATCAGGACCAGAACCAGGAAGAAAACCTCCATCAGGACCAGAACCAGGAAGGAAAACCTCCATCAGGACCAGAACCAGGGAGGAAAACCTCCATCAGGACCAGAACCAGGAAGAAAAACCTCCATCAGGACCAGAACCAGGAGGGAAAACCTCCATCAGAACCAGGAAGAAAACCTCCATCAGGACCAGAACCAGGAAGAAAACCTGCATCAGGACCAGAACCAGGAAGAAAACCTCCATCAGGACCAGAACCAGGAAGAAAACCTCCATCAGGACCAGAACCAGGAAGGAAAACCTCCATCAGGACCAGAACCAGGAAGAAAACCTGCATCAGGACCAGAACCAGGAAGGAAAACCTCCATCAGGACCAGAACCAGGAAGAAAAACCTCCATCAGGACCAGAACCAGGAAGGAAAACCTCCATCAGGACCAGAACAGCAGCCTTGGCCTGTAGCAGCGGGACTACAGATGGATCAGGGTCACCAAGCCAGACCTGAATAGATGATGATCTGAAGGTGGAGAGGTCCGGTCCCGACCCCAGACTGGGATCTGGTTCTGTATCCTGAAACCAGACTGGGATCCAGTTCTGCATCCTGATCCAGACTGGGATCCGGTTCTACATCCTGATCCAGACTGGGATCTGGTTCACCAGCTCCGTCTCTGTGCTCTAAATCCTGAGCTTTTCAGATTCTTTCTGCGCGGGTGGGAACGTTCCGTACCGTTCTGTTCCGTAACGTTCCGTACCGTAACGTTCCGTACCGTAACGTTCCGTACCGTCTTCTTTCGTTATCTGGGATCGGGTCGTGGGGGCAGCTGCCTAAGCAGGGAAGCCCAGACTTCCCTCCCCCCGGCCACAGCCGCCAGCTCATCTGGGGGGATCCTGAGGCGTTCCAAGGCCAGCTGGGAGACGTAGTCCCTCCAGCGTGTCCTGGGTCCCCCCGGGGTCTGGTCCCGGTGGGAACGTAGCTGAGTTGAAACTGTGTGAGACGTCAGACAGAAATGTGAGGCTGGATGTGGGTCCATGATGAGCAGCTCTCCTGGATCAAACGTCGGTTTTACTTCAGCAGACATGCAGGACTGAGGGTCCGATCAGATCCAACACAGACGGATTAAAACCTTCCCTGAACAGTCCGGTTAGGACGGAGTCTGGAAAACGAGCTGAAGGTCCGGATGCTGCGAGGAGTTTGGTAAAAGATCTGCACAGAACAGAACGGGTCCAAACCTGAAGCAGCTTCTGCAGCCGTCTCTGAACCTGCCGGAGATCTGACATCATCAGAAGCTGGAAGATCATCGATTCTCTAACGTGTTTTTTGTTGCAGATAAAGAAAATGTTCCCGTTTTAGCAGACGGGACCAGGTCTCAGGCTCCTCGGATGATGTGTGATAGAAACGAGTGGAAAATGTCAAATCCTGCAGTTTAAGCTGTAAAACATCATGAATATGCTCATTAAAGACCAGGGACGGTTTTATTTGTTCTCCTTTATTTATGTACAATAAAGCTTCATCACAAGCCTCAAAAACAAAAGAAAAAACTTGTACAACTTCCTTCAAATACACACAAAGAGAAAGGAACCTTTTTATCCTGCTGAAAGCCATGACGGGCGATCATACAGAGCATGTGCAAAGGTCAGAGGGGGGGGGGGGGGGGCGTATGAATACAAGTTCTTTGGAAAAGCACATCGTAACAGCAGCAGGAGCAGGACTCCCCAGACCAACGGAGAGCTTCAGGAAGTGGTTTTCATTGGTCCACATGACCCTCCTGGTTCCATCACCACACAGATGGACACGCAGACGACACGCAGACTTCAAATCGCAGCCAGCAGACACGCAGACGACACGCAGACGTCATGCAGTTACGCAGACACGCAGATGACACATCGCAACGTCACGCAGACATCACACCGCAGTCAGCAGACACGCAGACGTCACGCAGTTACGCAGACACGCAGATGACATGCCATCACACAGATGGACACGCAGACGACACGCAGACACACAGACACGCAGACGTCATGCAGTTACGCAGACACGCAGACGACACGCAGACACGCAGACGACATGCAGTCACGCAGACACGCAGACACACAGTCACGCAGACACGCAGACGACACGCAGTTACGCAGACACGCAGACGACACAGTTACGCAGACACGCAGACATCACATCGCATCGTCAGAGACGACACGCAGACTTCAAATCGCAGTCAGCAGACACGCAGACGACACGCAGACGTCACGCAGTCACGCAGATGACACATCGCACCATCACGCAGACGACACGCAGTTACGCAGACGCGCAGTCACGCAGACGACACGCAGTCACGCAGACACGCAGTCACGCAGACGACACGCAGTTACGCAGACACGCAGGCGACACGCAGTTACGCAGACGACACACAGACATCACATCGCATCGTCACAGAGACGACACGCAGACGTCACTCAGTCACGCAGACGTCATGCAGTTACGCAGACACGCAGATGACACATCGCACCGTCACGCAGACGACACGCAGACACACAGACGACACGCAGACACACAGACGACACGCAGACAACACGCAGTCATCAGACCGCAGTTACGCAGACGTCACACGGCACCGTCACACAAACGTCACGCAGTCACGCATACAACACAACGCACAGACACACAAATGTCACGCAGACGACATGCAGCCATGCAGATGTCACATCGCACCAACACGCAGACATCACATCACGCAGACACGCAAACGTCACGCAGACGACGTGGAGACGACGTGCAGACGTCACGCAGACGTCCTGCAGACACGTAGACACACAGTCAGTCAGACAGCAGAGAGATCACATACCGGGACTCTGCCTTCATCATCGCTTTCATCATTTCCCACAAATATTCTGCACAAACTCAGACTGACCAGATCAGAGACCAGGTCTGGATCCAGGTCCGGATCCAGCTCGGGAGACCAGGTCTGGATCCAGCTCGAGAGACCAGGTCTGGATCCAGGTCTGGAGACCAGGTCTGGATCCAGCTTGAGAGACCAGGTCTGGATCCAGGTCTGGAGACCAGGTCTGGATCCAGCTTGAGAGACCAGGTCTGGATCCAGGTCTGGAGACCAGGTCTGGATCCAGGTCTGGTGACCAGGTCCTGATCCAGGTCAGGAGACCAGGTCTGGATCCAGGTCAGGAGACCAGGTCTGGATCCAGGTCTGAATCCAGCTCGGGAGACCAGGTCTGGATCCAGCTCGGGAGACCAGGTCTGGATCCAGGTCTGGAGACCAGGTCTGGATCCAGGTCAGGAGACCAGGTCTGGATCCAGGTCTGGAGACCAGGTCCGGATTCAGCTCGGGAGACCAGGTCCGGATCCAGCTCGGGAGACCAGGTCTGGATCCAGCTCGGGAGACCAGGTCTGGATCCAGCTCGGGAGACCAGGTCTGGATCCAGGTCAGGAGACCAGGTCTGGATCCAGCTCGGGAGACCAGGTCTGGATCCAGGTCTGGAGACCAGGTCTGGATCCAGCTCGGGAGACCAGGTCTGGATCCAGGTCTGGAGACCAGGTCTGGATCCAGCTCGGGAGACCAGGTCTGGATCCAGGTCAGGAGACCAGGTCTGGATCCAGCTCGGGAGACCAGGTCTGGATCCAGGTCTGGAGACCAGGTCTGGATCCAGCTCGGGAGACCAGGTCTGGATCCAGCTCGGGAGACCAGGTCTGGATCCAGCTCGGGAGACCAGGTCTGGATCCAGGTCTGGAGACCAGGTCTGGATCCAGCTCGGGAGACCAGGTCTGGATCCAGGTCAGGAGACCAGGTCTGGATCCAGCTCGGGAGACCAGGTCTGGATCCAGGTCTGGAGACCAGGTCTGGATCCAGCTCGGGAGACCAGGTCTGGATCCAGCTCGAGAGACCAGGTCTGGATCCAGGTCTGGATCCAGCTCGGGAGACCAGGTCTGGATCCAGCTCGGGAGACCAGGTCTGGATCCAGGTCTGGATCCAGCTCGAGAGACCAGGTCTGGATCCAGGTCTGGATCCAGCTCGGGAGACCAGGTCTGGATCCAGCTCGGGAGACCAGGTCTGGATCCAGGTCTGGATCCAGCTCGGGAGACCAGGTCTGGATCCAGCTCGGGAGACCAGGTCTGGATCCAGGTCTGGATCCAGCTCGGGAGACCAGGTCTGGATCCAGCTCGGGGAGACCAGGTCTGGATCCAGGTCTGGATCCAGCTCGGGAGACCAGGTCTGGATCCAGCTCGGGAGACCAGGTCTGGATCCAGGTCTGGATCCAGCTCGGGAGACCAGGTCTGGATCCAGGTCTGGAGATGTGGTCTTTCCTCCTCTCACCTGCCGTTTTCTGCATCCGTTTATTTGCTGAATTCATCGTTCGCTTGTTTTGTTTTTTGTCCTCACGTTGGACACAACAGACGAAAACGCGTCTCCAGTCCAGTTCCAGACCCGAGTCCACGTGGATCCTGCAGTGGGGGAAGTTTCTTCCTGCTCCGGAAAATAAGAATAAAATCTGAATCCGTGTCCGACTCACGACTTCTGTCTGGATCTGACCGAAGCTCGTTTAATCCTCCAGCATCAGTTTCATTTCTCACCCCGGTGACTTCAAAATGTCCACAAAGCTGCTTTTAACATGTTACACATTAAAATCTCTGCAACTTCAGCTCCTCTCAAAACGACCAAACATTCACACATTTTGAGGATTTAAACACAAAACACATCATGTCTCACTATATTTTTAAATATAAAAAAAAACAAACGTATCTTAAAAAATCCTGGGGAGATGTTTGCTTAGATGCATCGATTTTAAAAGATTACAGCTAAAAATGGTCAATTTCCAACATGGATGATCACAGTCATTGAAAAATATTTATTTTTTGCTTTTTCTTGGATTTGATCAACTTCAGACCTAATTTAAAAGCAAAAACAAACAAATACACAACAATAATAAGGATTTTAACCCTTTACATTCTAATTTTGGTTTGCTGAGGATCTTTAAAAAAAAAATCATTTTTGTCCATATTTTCTTGCAACTTGATGCTACACAGAAACCGACAGAGCATCAAAGATATTTTTGGTTTTTCTTGACATTAATAACCAACTTAAAAATGAATTTTACAAAAATATATATGTGGTCAAAAAAAAACAGTGATGTGATGTCATCAAAATGGCATTTGAAGGGTTAAAATCCTCAAAGTCTTTGAATGTTTGAGTTGGATTGAAGTTGTTCTTGCAGAACAACTATTTTGGTAAATTTTTATAGCAGATTTTGTCCTTAAAATGAAAAAAACTGATGTCAAGACATCGAAATGGAATCTAAAAGGTTAAAATCCTCAAAGTCTTTGAATGTTTAAGTTGGACTGAAGTTGTTTGTGCAGGAAAAAAATATTATTTTTAGATTTTTATAGCAGATTTTGTCCTTAATGACTCCAAAAGGTGGTAAATTTATTTGCAGTGTTCTGCTTAGAAACAGGTAAGTCTCAGTGAGTTCGGGATGTAAGGGAACGAAATGATGTGAAAATGAAGTGGAAAAATGATGCTTGAGGGTTAAACGGAGAGAAATAGGCGACTGTTGGATGAAAAAGCCGTTTTTCCTCAGAGAAAGGAGTAAAGCTGCGCGCGGGGAGGAAGCGAACACGGATAAAGCAGCGGAGCTGCTCATGCAGGTCGTCTGAAGCGACATTCTGCTGCCAGATGCAGGGAAAGCTTCGGTGTTTGCTCCTCTGCTCTGACTTCTGTGTGCTTGTGAAATATCGCAGACTGGTACTGACGTCAGGCAGGCGATGGCGGTGACGCTACCGTAACACATCCTGTCCTCACATGGCTGAGAAGCGCCGCTGTGGGGTTATCTGATGGCGTCATGCTTCGTGGTTTTACAGAAAGCACCAGGATGCGTGCCGAACAGCTGCATGGACACCAAACACAGAAAAACAACATACAGTACATTCATCTGGGCCACAAAAACCACCGGAAGGCATGAAACCATTTCACTCCTAAAAACACGGAGATCATCTTTATACAAACACATTTAAATCAGCTTAAAATAGATCACATGGGCTCTGGCAAACATTCAGATTAAAAAGAAAAAGTCATTAATGAGCTTTTTTTTCTTTTTTAAACAAAAAAAATGCAGCTGGGATTATTTTTTAAAAAGAAGCAATGTGCTAGTTTTATATGCTGAAAGGGAGATCTGATAAAACAAGGTGCAGGAACATGAATATTGTAATAATCTGTAAATGATTACCAGGAGAATGACGCTTACAGCCTCCACAAGACAAAAGAAAACGTACTTCTAAACAACACAACAAGCCAAAAGAAAGAGAAATCATATTTAAACGGTTACACGAAGCGGCGTGAGCAGGTGGGCTGCTTCTAAAGTACAAATATAAATATGAAAAAGTGCTTCAAACTAAAGTTACGTGTGAAAATCTGCAGGGCGGACTGATCTTAGCAAAGTACTCAAAGGTTTGGACACATCATTCAAAATGAACCAGTAGAAGAATCCAAACTCCCTTTTCCTTCATCTAAAATCAGATTATTCACATAAATATACCAAAGTGATGTTTCTGAAGTCCTTCCACGAACGCAGCGGGGGTGGGAGGTGAGAGGTCTGAAGCTAAAGAAACAAAGTGGAGGGTGAGGACGCAGCCTCGTTCAGGGCAGGTAACGGTGTTGCTTTCAAGCTTCCCTTTAAAATCATGGAAATGGCATCACGTTGTGCAAATAAAACATCAATAAGAGATTCACGAACACATGAGGAGGACAATCTTCCTTTCATCGTCACGTTAAATAAAAACAACGCTGGGCCTGGACGTCGGATGTAAACGGGATCTAGTGGAGAGCCTCCACGCAGATCTGCTCCTCGGTGATGTCGTCCAGCAGCTGCACCTCCACGGGGCTGCACATGTCACTGTCGTACACCTCCGCCCCCATCAGGGCTTCGTCCTCCAGGCCCTCCCCTTTGCCTTTGAAGCCCGGCTGCTCCGACGGAGACGTGCTCTCCACCGACTCCAGGTCCTCGATGCCTGCGCGGTAGTGGATCATCAGCAGGGTGAGGGCCTGGAGCCGCTCTCCGGACTTGGCCAGAGCGGTGCTGATGAGCGCCTTCCGCCGGGCGTCCGTGGCCTCCCTCTCCTCCAGCAGGAGGGCGTTGTTGTGCTCCAGCTCCTGGTCGATCTCCTGCTGCAGCTTGTCCAGCATCAGCTCCAGTTTCTGGGAGCGCTCGTCCGTGGGCAGCCCCCGGTACAGGTCGCGGCCGATCTCCTTGACGGCGATGAAGACGCTGTCGTCCAGGCCGCCCTCCTTCCGCACCAGCTTGCTGCCCCCGCTGCCGACGGGCTGTTTGGACGGGCTGGCGCCGCTGGTGTAGGTCTCGGTGTCGCTGCTCTCGTTGTCGGACGTGTTGGGGGTGTGTTTGGGCGAGGGCTCCACGGCTCCGGGCACCACGTCGGTCACCTGCTCCACCAGCCGGGTCTTGGGCACCTGCCGCAGGTTGAGCAGGCGGGAGCTGGTGTTGATGATGTGGCGCGTGATGCCGGTGGCCCGGTTTATGGTGGATTTGGCTTCTGGGTCGGCTCCGCGCCGCTCGGCCGCAGCCACACAAAAGGGGTTTTCGGCGAGGCACTTATCCTGGCACTTCTTGTGACAAACGTAGGCGCAGATCATGCACTGGGACGCCGCCTTGGTCCACACCTTCTTCTTGCAGTATTCGCACCAGGTCGGGTTCTGGAACTGGGTGTCCTGGAAGTTATGACGAACCTCCGTCAACTGCATAGCGCTGTACGCCAACTCATCGCGTGGTACCGAGGGGGCAGGCTCCTTCTCCCTCTCCCTCAGATCCTCATCCTGGAGGCTACCCTCCCGCTCCCGTTCCATCAGCCCCACCGGACACTCCAGCTCCCCCTCAGCCAGGTAGCAGAAGTTTAAGGTGACGTCTCCGTAGCACAGCTTCTCGTTGAAGCCCTTGTGAGTCCCAAGACTTCGTAGGGCTGTGCGGCTGACGTTGGCTCTGGGTTCTGGAGGCCCCAGCCTGAAGGTGCTCTGGTACTCTGCAGAAGATGTGGCCATGCACTCCATGGCAACGTGCTCCAGGTGGAGGCTGACGTGACCCAGACACAACAAACTGCCGAGCTTAAAGGGATCTTTGCACCACAGGGCCACATTAAGGTACTTATGGTTGCTCTCCACCTCGAACACCACCGCCGCCTTCGACCAGCGTCCCGTCTGGCTGCGGAACGTGGTCTCAGGGGACTCCCACAGCGTGTGGTCGTCCAGACTGTCTCGTGTGCTGCAGGAGCTCTCTGAAACTTTATCCTTCGCTTGATCGGCTTTGTTGGATGGACCTAGCAAATCCTCGCTGGACTCCGCTGGTTTGACGGACTGCTTTGCTTCGGCTTGTTTGACACACGTCTTCTCAGAACCGGTCTTATCCTCTGCGGCTCCAGCAGGAGGAACTTTCTCTGGAGATTTTTCAGGAACGCTGATGGTCGTGTTGGTGGTGGTAGCGACGGTAACGTTAGTAGTTGGAACAGAATCCACGCTTTCCAAAAGACTGGTTTCTGAGGATGCTGATGTCAACCTTATCTGAGGTCTTGGTGGGACTGGGGGGCGGGAGGGAGGAGGTGGAGGAGGGACGGTGGGGCGTTGCAGACCCTCACCTGGGTCACTACTGGTCTTATGTGGCGAGGGTTTGGGCGATTCTTTGGGCTGGGGCTTTAGTGGTGACTGTAGACCCACAAGGTTTAGCTTGCGGTTGAGGATGGGGGATATGGTGCCGAGGGGCTTAGAGGCCAAGTTGGCCACAGTCCTTTTAGGGCTTTGGTTTACCGTGAGTAAGAAATCTTCCTTAGTGTCAGTGGTGTTTGTGACACCGCTGCTAGGTCCACTAGTCTGACTAGGTTTGGTGTCCACAATCAACTCCTCGAACTCGGAGTCCATGTCTTTGCTGTCGGATATGTCAGAGAGGGTGGTGATGGGGGCTGGGTCTTCCTCGTAGCCTCCTGGCTGGGGAATGAAACCCCCTTCCTCTAGCGGCCCAAACCCTTCCTGCAGAGTTCCAAGACTCCCTAAAGAGGAAGTCTGGTGACGAACCGGTCTTTCGTACTGTATCACCACCCTGTCTCCGGCCTGCTTCAGTAGTTTGGGCACTTGAACTGAAGACGTCACTTTAACACCTGTCATCAAAACAAGAACGGGGAGAAAACTTGACTTCAAAAAGTTTCAAAGTCTCCATGCAAATGTAAAACGTTTTGAGTTGAAGTATTTAAAGGGATACAAAACCCACAGAACGACGTTCCTTCATTTTCTACTCACCCTCACACTGGGCAAGGCTCTGGAGCACTTTCCTCCTCTTTGACAACGCCCGTCATTAATCGCCACTCCACGGCAGGTAAACCGCTAATTTCAGGTGGCGCTAAAGAGCGCTTATGCTAGCAGCTACCGGCTATGAAGTCAATGCCGGCGGCAAATCCAAATCGCGTACTGTGGAGAGTACTGATGTGACGAGAGAGCCCGCACCGAAAAACGAATCCACTTTCACTTTCCGGAGTTTGTGGCACGTTTTAACTGAGCTTCTATTGCAATACATGTTTGAACATGAAAAATGGGGATTTCTGGGTGATGTCTCCTTTAATATCTCAAATCTCAAAAAAAACACATCATTTAGAATATTTCTATAGCCTAAACAGTAGAACATCATATGTCTGCGATGGGCGTCCATGCAAGTTCACGACATTACGGAGGAAGGCACACCAAACCAGACGAGATCAAGCATTCGTTCTCTTTCTTTCTTTTCAGCCGGAGATCCAGAGAGATCCTCCTTAACTGTCAACTTTCATATAATGATAACATTAGACCTTTTATGACAGTTAAGGCCGCCAAAGCATTATTTAGTATATTTTTATAGCTTAAACAGTAGAATAGGGATGTGCCGGTTTCCAGGTGTACCACGGTATAAAAACGTAGCGGTATGAAAACCATCACATTTTCAGTCATACCTTCATACCTTAACCGCGGTATGAACTTCATTCTGTTTTATAAAACACCGGGAGAGAGTACACGACATTACGCCGCCTGTCCTGATGCATGTAGCATAATTCCACATATCCTTTGTCATACCCGTTTATGGGTAATGTTAAGACGCACACTCCCAGCCAGGGTCCGAAATTAACACTCCAGGCGTCAAATGCAACTAAACTTTCCGTTTGAGTAAATCTCAGAGGGCTTTCTTTCTTTTAAATCAACAGTCAACCCCTCTTATTTTTGTCCGCAGCTCTGTCGCTCTTCGCACAATGTAAACAGCAAATTTCTTCTTCTACGCTTGCATTATTGGCAGAGTAGGTGCTGAACGCCGCGGCTTCCTTAGTGTCGCGAACTCGCATGAACGTGCATCGTGGCAGTGCGATGTTCTACTGTTTAGGCTAAAAATCTACTAAATGATGTGGTTTCTAGTAAATTCTGGACGCTACCCACTCAGGACACTTGGATTACATTGGACAAGCCAAGTTTTTGTGGACTTTTATGGATTTTTGTGTATCTCCTGCTGCATTTGAGATATTAAAAAAGTGCTCCAGAGTCTTGCTCAGCATGAGGGTGAGTAGAAAATGAAGGCACATCATTCTGTGGGTGTACTATCCCTTTAAGCTGTTACAGACCTCCGATAGAGATGAGGCGATCACCCCTCTGCAAGTCGGCCAAGGCGGCAGGCGAGTTGGGCGTGACCGTCTCGATGCTGACGTGGACCGCATCCCCCTCACAGGCTGGCACGTGTCTGAACGTCATCCCCACGCTGCCACACGGCCCTTTCATGACCTCCGTCTAAAACACACAAGGAATGATGGGAAACTGATTAAGATCTACAAACAGGGTTCCTACATGTTTTATAATTAATTCAAGACTTTTTAAGGCCTTTTTTAAAGCCACTGGAACAGGATTTAATGTTTCACGGCCAAACTGACAAAAACACACATCCCTCAGGAGGAGCCAGATGAGGAGGCTCAGGCATCTGGTCAGGACGCCTCCCTGGTGAGGGCGGAGGGAAGTCTGGGCTTCCCTGCTTAGGCAGCTGCCCCCGCGACCCAAACCCGGATTAGCTGAAGACGATGGTGCGGTAACAAAAAAAACTAACAAATCCACAAAACTCTCAAGTCACTGAAAGTTTGAAAGTCACTGAACTCCACAGTTTGTGGAGTTCATTTATGGAATAATTTGAGCAATTCAATGAAATCCTGTTTAACAGTTAATAAGTTTAAGAAACTATTCAGAAATGATAAACTTCACAGGTATAAGACGGAAATATAATGTTACATCCAGTCTTCTGTTTTGGCTTTTATCTACCGTATGTAATCATGTTCTTTATTCTTTGCAGAACATGAATGTTTGCCTGTTCTTGTTATTGATAGGCATAGGATTACATTGTGTTTTTTTTGTTGTTGTTTTGTTGTTCTTTTTTTAATGTTGTTTTGTTTTTGTTTGCTTTATTGTTGTTTTACTTCTTATATTGTTTTGTAGTACAGTAAATACTGTATATCTTTCAATTTAGAAAAGATTACTTAGTTAAAGGGAGCAGGCCTCGAAAAGTTTTTACTTCTGCCTGCTCCATTTTCGGACTAAATGGTTAATGGTAATTAGGTGAGATATATGAGGGAAATGGGAAAAGAGACAAAGACAAATCCTTCTGTCTTTCTACTTTGTTGATATTATTAAGCTGTTTGTGTTGTCTTTATTTTTATTTTTCTCTCTTTTCAATGCTTTGTTGTTTTGTTGATCCTTTTTACCTTTTGATTCAATTCATCTTTTATCCTTTATCTTTTATGTTTTTTATAATTATGTTCGGAATAAAGTCTTAAAAAAAAAAAAAAAAAAAAAAAAGTTTGCTTTCTGTCACGCGTAAACGAAGCCTTCCTGTGTGTGTTTGGTTAAATGATCCCCCATCATTTCTACCTGCAAGGTCATTAAATTGGTTTCAAATTTCATTAAAATGGTGAAGTTGGAGCAGAAATTAGCTACCTACTGCCACTTTGTAGATGCGTGTCACACATTTCTGGCTTTGTCATGATTTATTGGTTGGGAAAAACACGCAAATCTGTTGGTTTTTTCTGTCCTGTCATTTTGTCGCAAGAGATGGAAATCCATTGTAGAGTCACATAATTTAAAGGGGAATTTAACTTCTTTTTACACCTGGGGTCTGTTTTCATTTGTCCTTTCATGTTTGTGAACGATGGAGAAAGGAATTATCAAGATGGCTCCAGTGTTAAACCGAGCAGGCAGCCTAGCAGCCCAGCTAATGATAAGTATGGGGCAACTGGCCCCCGCGGGTCAGAGCATAGTCCGCGAGTCTCCGTCCGATTGGGGACTCAGTTTGGCTGGGGGTGGGGGTGGTCTTCCGGACAGAGATGGCGTTGACGTTGCACTGTAGGCAAACGAGCCAAACCTTTGAATAATGTTCCCGATCTCTCCAGAAGTGGCGCTGCAATCAGATTCACCGTAGCCGAGGACGAGACGTACAACGAACGAGAAGGTTCCCACAACGTCCGTTTCCTCCACAAAACCACATCATTTTTGTGCGTACTTGCGAGGAGCTGGAAGATACTTTCATAGGACCGAACATCGATTAAATCTTTTACTTCCTCGTAACTCCACGTCTGATGACGAGCCATCTTTATAAGTACCGCTGTCCCACACGTGTGTTTGTTTTCATGGCATTTACCTGAGATGCCCAACGTTTTACCCACAATGCCAATGCAGTTTGTAGTCCACTTCCTGTATTTGGTTCACTTCAAACGGGCCGAGGCCCACGTTTGTAGGCAAACCGAGTAATCAGAGTCCGTTTGCACATTCACAACTCCCCCAAACGAAGCGGACTTTCCAAACAAACGGACTCTGATTCGAATCAATAAAGCTTTGTGAATGCGCCCCAAGTTCGCCCAAAAACCTGCTTTTTTTCCAAACTGAAGGGTTTGGATGTCCGACAACGTACGAGAGGCGAGAAATGAACCAAAGTATCTACATTACCTGGAGATCGCTGTTTGTTTTGGGGTTTGTGTCCAAATCTCGTGACGCTGGAAAACAAATCTCGTTCCGAAATCGCGCGATAACTCGCATCCTCCACCAGTGTTGAGACGCGATTTGGACACAAACACCAAAACAAATGGTGATCTCCAGGTAATGTAGATACTTTGGTTCATGTCTCCTCTCTAGTATGATGTCGGACACTCGTTCAGACTATCCGAGCCCTTCAGGGTGGAAAAAAAAGCAGGTTTTTACAGTGAACTTAGATGGGGGGGCCAGTTGGCCCATACTTATCATTGGCTGGGCTGCTAGCTGCTGCTAGGCTGAATACTGGAGCTATTTTGAAAATTCCTTTCTCCATAAGTCACATATATGAAAAGACACATGAAAACAGTGAGCCAGAATGCTACTTATCACTGAAGACGGTTTCAACATATTTCATCCCGTTATTCTAGTTCCAGTGGGTCGCCGATGCTAATGCTAGTGCGAGTCAATAGGAATCTGCTAGCCTGTCATTAATAACAATCGTATCCACTCCACAGAAGATCCGAGGCAAATAATTTCTAACTTCAGACTATCCGTGTAAATGCCGTGTTAACAGAATGTTACAAATAAAACTAACCTGCATTTCGTTGGATTTTAATTGTTGCTGCTGAGAAACTTTACAAAGTTTTACTTCCTGTATTTGGCAGCAGAGTGATGTCATCTGTTGCTATGTGCATGAAGGAATCTGATTACACAAATATAAAGTCTAAAATACGACCAAGTCTGAAAGGCATGAGGATGTGCCGCATTTTGAAGATGATTTCTAACTTTTTTCATCAAACTAACTGTCACCATGTCTCTATGAACTGGAATACACTGACAAAGCTAGAAAGCTGGTAAGAAACTAGTTATGTAATGCAAAATATGTCATACAAGCCTAGTTTTACTTTTTTGACACGTGAGTTTACTAGTTTAACACGACATTTACACAGATAGACTTGCTGATTCCCCTCGGATCTTCTGTGGAGTGGATAAGATTGGTTTTAATGACAGGCTAGCAGATACCTATTTACTTCCACTAGCATTAGCATCAGCAACCTCCTGGAACTAGAATAACGGGATGAAATATGTTGAAACTGTCTTCAGTGATCAGTAGCATTCTGGCTCACTTGTAAATGAGGCCCTATGTCAAAAATCCTGAACTTCCCCTTTAAGACCAAAACTGTCAAATTTAAGGACTTTTTAAGGTATTAAATGCAGTTTTGTAAATGTACGACTTAAGACTGTGCGGGAACCTTGTAGAAAATTTAACTTGAAGTCGTTTTAAGTTCCCTCTCTAGGCGTCTTATCTCTTGGGATAAAAGGATTGATGATAGAAGAGAATGGCGATGACAGTTCATGTTAGACGTGGACATCTTTAGCACTTTAATGAGTCTCAGACTGAAAGCGGCAATTCTCTGGAAGAAGAAAGAGCAGCAATTACATCCCCACGCCCAGCTGCTTAAACACACGGCACAGGGGCAGTCCCGCTCCCCGCAGCACACCTGGTGCAATGTGGGGACGATGCGTCCATCAAATGTCCATCTCCGTGTCTCAGACTGACAACCGGATTTACGTTTGTTACTCATATGTGAAGGGTAGAAAAAGGAGCCGTAAATGTGTTTGGTGTGGAGGAGAGGATGAGGATGGTGCAGGTGGGTGAAGGTGATGTGGGCAGACAGAGACGAACGACTGTAATTTCCCTGCTGTCATTTGTTACCGTCCAGCTGGAAGGCAGAGATCCAGTTAGCGCTGGCGGTGAATAAGCAGATGATCTATGCTGGTTGGCACGGTGGGGAGGTGGTGGTGGTGGGTGGGGGTCTAAGGCCAAGGCCTGGTCTGCTCCTCTGGCTGCTGTTTCTATGAACTGCTGGACAAACATTCCAGTTTTTAACCTCAGGGCTCCTGCAGCGTCCACGTTAGATTCAGATGCTGATTATGTTGTTTTTAATCTCCGCAGACTCGAGCTGCCACGATTACTGTATTTTCCAGACTATAAGTCACACTTTTTTTATAGTTTGGTTGCTTGTGTGACTTAAGCCCTATTCTGACTGGATTAGTATTATCTCGGGACCACATGTAATTTGTAATAATTACAGAGGTTGTCTGTGTTTTTAATCCAGTGTGAATCGGTCATGTCTGTGATTTGCGATGTAATAATTCCCCCCGCAAATTACGTACTATAATTTGCTAAACTCAGAGGTCCTCTGATAGTACTAATCCAGTGCGAATGGACATCTCTGTGATTTGGACAGAAATGACCCGTAATTTGGTGGTATTTGTTTCCTGGACGCATTTCATTTCCTTTTGGGTGAAAAATGGAGGCTTCAAAAGAATTTTTCCTCCAAAGTATCATGTTTACGATAATATAGGCTAAAGCATTAACTTTGGAATCGGAGTGATCAGTGGAGTTTCACTAGTCCCGTTTCCGCAGCGAGAAACGTTTAGGTTTGGACAACATGCTGACATGCTACAAGTTCTTAAAGCGTTGGTTACGACTGTCCGTGTGTTATTTAACATATTTGTTTCTGAATCATCATCCACTGCCGATGGAAACACAGCTCGTAAGAGCAGATGTTACGCAATATGCAGCAAGTTGACATCATATCTGCTGGATGTCTGTGAATTTCAGTCAAATCTCAGACTTCAGTTATCCAGTGTGAATGCGCCGCATAAAAAACAGACGTCGGGGGGTAATTTATTTATTACATGTGGTCCCTAGATAATACTAATCCCGTCAGAATAGGGCTTTATAGACCAAATTTTCCAGAATTTCTTGACACCAGATTTTCTTGAATTGTATATTGACATAAATAAATTAGATTGAATGAGAAAGTGTCAAAACTTTTAACTGGTTCTGTAAATATGCTTCAATTTACATATAATCTGATTAGTCGACTAATCAGCAAAATAATTTGTGACTTGATTATCAGAATAATCGTTTGAGGCAGCCCTATTTATGACTAGGCGTGTAAATCACTGGTTTGATCACGATACAATATTATAACAATACAGTGTATAGGCTTTTCGATGGCTGCCAATATGTTAAATTCAGTCATGATACGATTTGATTCAATTTGATTTAGGATCCACCGATCGATATAAAGTTATATAAAACAATATTACGAGTTTTTGTTTCTTAACACAACTGAAAGCTTTCCAGTATAAATTCAGTGTCACATCATCCACTGCACAACTATAAAAATGGATTTTGTGGTAAAAATGTGTCAGAAGACCTTTAAAATAAAGCCATTTTCATAATAAAAGTGGGTTTGATATCGATTTTTGGTTGGTATTGGGTTTCTGGATTGATTTACGATCGATATTCATTTCTAATTTTGGGCATTTTGTCTTTGTAAACCGTCGCAGTGGATTTAAAACAAAGTGATGAAGATGGGGTTTAACTGCAATTCATCCTGATGAAAAACCTGCAGGACTAATGCTGCCTTCATGCGGGATGGGAAAAATGATTCTTTCCAATTGTGAAGTCGAAATTACCAGTGTGTTGTGTTCGAGTGATTTTATAGGGGATTATCACGCTTACCGGAAGTTCCCGGATTTTGACACTTCCTCTTCCGGGCCATGTTAACGACAGCCGTTCCTGCTCTGTTATACTGTTTAAATCAGATAAACTCCAAACATACTCAAGTTTTCATTCTAGACTGAAGTGATACTGGATCAAAAGCTGGATCAAAGCGATCGATTCGCCGCGGTGAAGGACCGAACTTTATAATAAAACACACGTTTGTTTGTCGCCGGTGGGGCACAACACCGGCACTTCACAGCATGCTAGCATTAGCCAGCTAGCGTTTACTGACGTGCTTAACATTGTGCGTCTTAAAACACACAAACATCTGAAAATCGGGTCTGTACCCCCCCGTTTCCAGTGGAACAACTGGGGACTGCCAAGAAAGGAGACGCTTTCAGATGCTTGTGTGTTTTCAGCCGCACAAAGTTAGGCACGTCATCAAGCTGGCTAATGCTAACCTGCTAACACGACTGCGCAGTGTGCCGGCTACAAACAAACGTGTCGTTTTATTATAAAGTTCGGTCCTTCACCGCGGCGAATCGGTCGTTTTGATCCACTTCTTCCTTAGCATCACTTCAGTCTGGAATGAAAACTTGGCATTGGCGTTTATCCGATTTACAAAGTTTAACAGAGTAGTAGCTGGCGGACTACTGTTAGCAGGTTAGCATTAGCCAGCTCGATGACGTGCCTAACTTTGTGCGGCTGAAAACACACAAGCATCTGAAAGCGTCTCCTTTCTTGGCAGTCCCCAGTTGTTCCACTGGAAACGGGGAGGTACAGACCCGATTTTCAGATGTTTGTGTGTTTTAAGACGCACAATGTTAAGCACGTCAGTAAACGCTAGCTGGCTAATGCTAGCATGCTGTGAAGTGCCGGTGTTGTGCCCCACCGGCGACAAACAAACGTGTGTTTTATTATAAAGTTCGGCCCTTCACCGCGGCGAATCGATCGCTTTGATCCACTTCTTCCTTAGTATCGCTTCAGTCTGGAATCCGTGAAAATTTCAGTAGGGTTGGCGTTTATTCACGTTATCTACGAAGTAAAGCAGGGACATTGAACTGGGCCGGAAGTGGGCCGTCTAACTGTTTAAAACCGGAAGTTCGGAACACGGAAGCGTGATAATCCCCTATTGTCATAATAAAGTGACTGGCTATGAATGTCTTCAGCAATACATATGTGGTGTATCATGGATGAAGTTTATTGCAATCGATTATTGCAAAATTACTGTACAGAATATCATTATCATAGATTAAACTTTTTTTTATTAATATTATTGAGGATGTGACAATATTTACAGTGCATTATGTATGTGACAATGTAGGAGGTAAATAATCCTAAATAATCTTTTCAGCTCAAGTTTCTCATCAGTTTCTGTAAAATCTGGGTGTGAAAAAGCTGATTTTCTGGTGATTTGCTGTCGTTTGGTGGGAAACACCTTTAAAGCGGCTGCAGAGGAGCAGCTTGTGTCTGCGACAGGCCGATGACTTATTTAGCCATCTGAGTGGGAAGAGATGAAAGCTGAGAACAGGTGGTGCATCATGGAGGACCGAGCCTGGAGGTGTGTGTAAACAGCTGCACACCGGCTTCACTCTGGCCGCTAATAGATTTACAAAGAAGTGAGCAAGTCATTCTGCTCAAGTGCAAATAGACGCAATCTCCCTTTTAGACACACACTTACAACAGCAATGCATGCTCAGTCACAGAGTCGCTGGGAACCAAATTATGACCACACACACAGTCCGGTTACAATGCTGCCAGGGAAGGAAGGGTGGAGACGTCCGTGTCTTTGTGTCCCGGTTAGAATATAGAGACGTCCGTGTCTTTGTGTCCCGGTTAGAATATAGAGACGTCCGTGTCTTTATGTCCCAGTTAGAATATAGAGACGTCCGTGTCTTTATGTCCCGGTTAGAATATAGAGACGTCCGTGTCTTTATGTCCCGGTTAGAATATAGACACGTCCGTGTCTTTGTGTCCCGGTTAGAATATAGAGACGTCCGTGTCTTTATGTCCCGGTTAGAATATAGAGACGTCTGTGTCTTTGTGTCCCGGTTAGAATATAGAGACGTCCGTGTCTTTATGTCCCGGTTAGAATATAGAGACGTCCGTGTCTTTATGTCCCGGTTAGAATATAGAGACGTTTGTGTCTTTATGTCCCGGTTAGAATATAGAGACGTCCGTGTCTTTATGTCCCAGTTAGAATATAGAGACGTCCGTGTCTTTGTGTCCCGGTTAGAATATAGAGACGTCCGTGTCTTTATGTCCCGGTTAGAATATAGAGACGTCCGTGTCTTTATGTCCCGGTTAGAATATAGAGACGTCCGTGTCTTTATGTCCCGGTTAGAATATAGAGACGTCCGTGTCTTTATGTCCCGGTTAGAATATAGAGACGTCTGTGTCTTTATGTCCCGGTTAGAATATAGAGACGTCCGTGTCTTTATGTCCCGGTTAGAATATAGAGACGTCCGTGTCTTTATGTCCTGTTCAAAGTATAGAGACGTCCGTGTCTTTATGTCCCGGTTAGAATATAGAGACGTCTGTGTCTTTATGTCCTGGTTAGAATAAAGAGACGTCCGTGTCTTTATGTCCTGTTCAGAGTATAGAGACGTCCGTGTCTTTATGTCCCGGTTAGAATATAGAGACGTCCGTGTCTTTATGTCCCGGTTAGAATATAGAGACGTCCGTGTCTTTATGTCCCGGGTAGAATATAGAGACGTCCGTGTCTTTGTGTCCCGGTTAGAATATAGAGACGTCCGTGTCTTTATGTCCCGGTTAGAGTATAGAGACGTCCGTGTCTTTGTGTCCCGGTTAGAATATAGAGACGTCCGTGTCTTTATGTCCCGGTTAGAATATAGAGACGTCCGTGTCTTTATGTCCCGGTTAGAATATAGAGACGTCCGTGTCTTTGTGTCCCGGTTAGAATATAGAGACGTCCGTGTCTTTGTGTCCCGGTTAGAATATAGAGACGTCTGTGTCTTTATGTCCCAGTTAGAATATAGAGATGTCCGTGTCTTTATGTCCCGGTTAGAATATAGAGACGTCCGTGTCTTTATGTCCCGGTTAGAATATAGAGACGTCCGTGTCTTTATGTCCCGGTTAGAATATAGAGACGTCCGTGTCTTTATGTCCCGGTTAGAATATAGAGACGTCCGTGTCTTTATGTCCCGGTTAGAATATAGAGACGTCCGTGTCTTTATGTCCCGGTTAGAATATAGAGACGTCCGTGTCTTTATGTCCCAGTTAGAATATAGAGACGTCCGTGTCTTTATGTCCCGGTTAGAATATAGAGACGTCCATGTCTTTATGTCCTGTTCACAGTATAGAGACGTCCGTGTCTTTATGTCCCGGTTAGAATATAGAGACGTCCGTGTCTTTATGTCCCGGTTAGAATATAGAGACGTCCGTGTCTTTATGTCCTGTTCACAGTATAGAGACGTCCGTGTCTTTATGTCCTGTTCACAGTATAGAGACGTCCGTGTCTTTATGTCCTGTTCACAGTATAGAGACGTCCGTGTCTTTATGTCCTGTTCACAGTATAGAGACGTCCGTGTCTTTATGTCCTGGTTAGAGTATAGAGACGTCCGTGTCTTTATGTCCTGGTTAGAAAACAGAAATGATCCTGTCTTTATGTCCTGTTCACAGTATAGAGACGTCCGTGTCTTTATGTCCTGTTCACAGTATAGAGACGTCCGTGTCTTTATGTCCTGGTTAGAATATAGAGACGTCCGTGTCTTTATGTCCGGTTAGAAAACAAAAATGTTCCTGTCTTTATGTCCTGTTCACAGTATAGAGACGTCCGTGTCTTTATGTCCTGGTTAGAATATAGAGACGTCCGTGTCTTTATGTCCTGTTCACAGTATAGAGACGTCCGTGTCTTTATGTCCTGTTCACAGTATAGAGCGTCGTCCCTGTCTTTATGTCCTGTTCACAGTATAGAGACGTCCGTGTCTTTATGTCCCGGTTAGAGTATAGAGACGTCCGTGTCTTTATGTCCTGGTTAGAATATAGAGACGTCCGTGTCTTTATGTCCTGTTCACAGTATAGAGACGTCCGTGTCTTTATGTCCTGGTTAGAATATAGAGACGTTCGTGTCTTTATGTCCTGTTCACAGTATAGAGACGTCCGTGTCTTTATGTCCTGGTTAGAATATAGAGACGTCCGTGTCTTTATGTCCTGTTCACAGTATAGAGACGTCCGTGTCTTTATGTCCTGGTTAGAATATAGAGACGTTCGTGTCTTTATGTCCTGTTCACAGTATAGAGACGTCCATGTCTTTATGTCCTGGTTAGAATATAGAGACGTCCGTGTCTTTATGTCCTGTTCACAGTATAGAGACGTCCGTGTCTTTATGTCCTGGTTAGAATATAGAGACGTTCGTGTCTTTATGTCCTGTTCACAGTATAGAGACGTCCGTGTCTTTATGTCCCGGTTAGAAAACAGAAATGTTCCTGTCTTTATGTCCTGTTCACAGTATAGAGACGTCCGTGTCTTTATGTCCTGTTCACAGTATAGAGACGTCCGTGTCTTTATGTCCTGTTCACAGTATAGAGACGTCCGTGTCTTTATGTCCTGGTTAGAATATAGAGACGTTTGTGTCTTTATGTCCTGTTCACAGTATAGAGACGTCCGTGTCTTTATGTCCCGGTTAGAATATAGAGACGTCCGTGTCTTTATGTCCTGTTCACAGTATAGAGACGTCCGTGTCTTTATGTCCTGGTTAGAGTATAGAGACGTCCGTGTCTTTATGTCCTGGTTAGAAAACAGAAATGATCCTGTCTTTATGTCCTGTTCACAGTATAGAGACGTCCGTGTCTTTATGTCCTGGTTAGAATATAGAGACGTCCGTGTCTTTATGTCCTGTTCACAGTATAGAGACGTCCGTGTCTTTATGTCCTGTTCACAGTATAGAGACGTCCGTGTCTTTATGTCCTGTTCACAGTATAGAGACGTCCGTGTCTTTATGTCCTGGTTAGAATATAGAGACGTTCGTGTCTTTATGTCCTGTTCACAGTATAGAGACGTCCGTGTCTTTATGTCCCGGTTAGAATATAGAGATGTTCCTGTCTTTATGTCCTGTTCACAGTATAGAGACGTCCGTGTCTTTATGTCCTGTTCACAGTATAGAGACGTCCGTGTCTTTATGTCCTGTTCACAGTATAGAGACGTCCGTGTCTTTATGTCCTGGTTAGAATATAGAGACGTTCGTGTCTTTATGTCCTGTTCACAGTATAGAGACGTCCGTGTCTTTATGTCCTGTTCACAATATAGAGACGTCCGTGTCTTTATGTCCTGTTCACAGTATAGAGACGTCCGTGTCTTTATGTCCTGGTTAGAATATAGAGACGTTCGTGTTTTTACGTCCCGGTTAGAATATAGAGACGTTTGTATTTTTACGTCCCGGTTAGAATATAGAGACGTTCATGTCTTTATGTCCTGGTTAGAATATAGAGACGTTCGTGTCTTTACGTCCCGGTCAGAGTACGTTCATGTTAGCGTGTCATGCATTAATCTTCCATCTCAACAGAACATTAAACAGAAGCACTAATACATGAAATGAAGACTCATCCGGAAAACGCTGGTTAGATTTTTCCTTTCTTGTCCAGGACTGATGTCAACTCGGCCCACGGTGAACCGTTCGTCTCTGGAAGTGGACCAGGGTCCATCTGAAGCAGATCAGCACCAGCATCTAAAACCATCTAAAACGCTTTATTTGGCTGCTCCGTTGTTATAGATCACTGAATAAAAGCCCATCACAGCTAAATCCATGACTCCTGCTAACTTTTTTTAACCCTTTACCTGATGGGTAATTTTTGTTGGTTTGGGGTTATTATATCCACATGACGGCTCTCTGATCAGATTTAATTTGATGAAGTAATCTGGTCCTTTCTCAGCTGGCTTTCAGGGAAGATGGCGGCCGTTTGGTGCTTCTCCAGGCTGCAGTTTAATTGTTGTGTTGTGGTGTTTTCTCTCCGGGCTGAGCAGCAGCGACCGCGCTAACCTTGTTAACATCGACTCCAACAACCAGCAGCTCCTGCTTTCTTGTCTCCGAGCAGAAAAGCCAAACAAAGAACATGGCGACCCGAGCTGGCCGGATGTAAATGGAGCACCTCGCCATCTATTTCAACAAAGCCAGCTACTCTTTTATCTGCACTGCCACAGAGAACAAATGAAAGGTTAATATGTTCAAATTGCAGCCATCACTGCTTTAAAGTTGTCTCCTTTAGCTGCAGGGAAGAATCCAGACAGGTTTCTCTTTGATCCCTTTAAAAGCACTTATTTCATGCTTTCTACGCGCTGGAACACGATGCTGTTATTTGACTTAAATTGTTTTCCATACACACTGAATTATCACCCTTAAAAACTGAGGTTTGCACATAATATCCCAGAGAGGGATACAGATACGACTTTATTAATACAGAGGTCAATCTAAACCACTCAGAATATCAACGTGCAACATGGTTAACCTTTAAATCTCCTCCAGATCTCCCCAAGGTTCATCTCTTCTCTTCTACCATCCTCAGTGTCTCAGGAACGGAAATGTGATGGATATTTACCCTTTAGCTGATCTACGGAGGTTTCCCAGCATTTCTGTCCCGTCCAGCAGGTTTATAATCAGCTACTAAACGTGTTTATTCAGAGAATCTATCTGGTAAATCCACAATAATCCATGATAGCATCATTATTTATCCCATTTTCATCATAAAAACATCACCATCACTGCTATGTTGCTAAGAGACCTCTATGTAGACCTGTTAAACTTTCCACCAATCAGAGAGCTTAAGATGACGTTAACGTCCAATCAGGAGCAGCCAAAGATCAACAAGCGAGCAGAAAGTTCTGTCTGAAAAGAAGAAAATAATGATCCTCTATGACTGGAATAAAGAAAGTAGGTTCTGATGCTGACTGGGATTAAAGGTTCTGATGCTGACTGGGATTAAAGGTTCTGATGCTGACTGGGATTAAAGGTTCTGATGCTGACTGGGATTAAAGGTTCTGATGCTGACTGGGATTAAAGGTTCTGATGCTGACTGGGATTTAAGGTTCTGATGCTGACTGGGATTAAAGGTTCTGATGCTGACTGGGATTAAAGGTTCTGATGCTGACTGGGATTAAAGGTTCTGATGCTGACTGGGATTAAAGGTTCTGATGCTGACTGGGATTAAAGGTTCTGATGCTGACTGGGATTAAAGGTTCTGACGCTGACTGGGATTAAAGGTTCTGATGCTGACTGGGATTAAAGGTTCTGATGCTGACTGGGATTAAAGGTTCTGATGCTGACTGGGATTAAAGGTTCTGATGCTGACTGGGATTAAAGGTTCTGATGCTGACTGGGATTAAAGGTTCTGATGCTGACTGGGATTAAAGGTTCTGACGCTGACTGGGATTAAAGGTTCTGATGCTGACTGGGATTAAAGGTTCTGATGCTGACTGGGATTAAAGGTTCTGATGCTGACTGGGATTAAAGGTTCTGATGCTGACTGGGATTAAAGGTTCTGATGCTGACTGGGATTAAAGGTTCTGATGCTGACTGGGATTAAAGGTTCTGATGCTGACTGGAATTAAAGGTTCTGATGCTGACTGGGATTAAAGGTTCTGATGCTGACTGGGATTAAAGGTTCTGGATGCTGGCTGGGATTAAAGGTTCTGATGCTGACTGGGATTAAAGGTTCTGATGCTGACTGGGATTAAAGGTTCTGATGCTGACTGGGATTAAAGGTTCTGATGCTGACTGGGATTAAAGGTTCTGACGCTGACTGGGATTAAAGGTTCTGACGCTGACTGGGATTAAAGGTTCTGATGCTGACTGGGATTAAAGGTTCTGATGCTGACTGGGATTAAAGGTTCTGATACTGACTGGGATTAAAGGTTCTGATGCTGACTGGGATTAAAGGTTCTGATGCTGACTGAGATTAAAGGTTCTGATGCTGACTGGGATTAAAGGTTCTGATGCTGACTGGGATTAAAGGTTCTGATGCTGACTGGGATTAAAGGTTCTGATGCTGACTGGGATTAAAGGTTCTGATGCTGACTGGGATTAAAGGTTCTGATACTGACTGGGATTAAAGGTTCTGATGCTGACTGGGATTAAAGGTTCTGATGCTGACTGGGATTAAAGGTTCTGATGCTGACTGGGATTAAAGGTTCTGATGCTGACTGGGATTAAAGGTTCTGATGCTGACTGGGATTAAAGGTTCTGATGCTGACTGGGATTAAAGGTTCTGATACTGACTGGGATTAAAGGTTCTGATGCTGGCTGGGATTAAAGGTTCTGATGCTGACTGAGATTAAAGGTTCTGATGCTGACTAGGATTTAAGGTTCTGATTCTGACTGGGATTAAAGGTTCTGATTCTGACTGGGATTAAAGGTTCTGATGCTGACTGGGATTAAAGGTTCTGACGCTGACTGGGATTAAAGGTTCTGACGCTGACTGGGATTAAAGGTTCTGATGCTGACTGGGATTAAAGGTTCTGACGCTGACTGGGATTAAAGGTTCTGATGCTGACTGGGATTAAAGGTTCTGATGCTGACTGGGATTGAAGGTTCTGACGCTGACTGGGATTAAAGGTTCTGGATGCTGACTGGGATTAAAGGTTCTAATGCTGACTGGGATTAAAGGTTCTGATGCTGACTGGGATTAAAGGTTTTGGCGCTGACTGGGATTAAAGGTTCTGATGCTGACTGGGATTAAAGGTTCTGATGCTGACTGGGATTAAAGGTTCTAATGCTGACTGGGATTAAAGGTTCTGACGCTGACTGGGATTAACTGTTCTGATCCAGGCTGGTATTAAAGGGTCTGATCAGGGTTCCCACGCGTCCTGGAAAACCTGGAACATTTTTCCAGACATGGAAAATGAGGAAAAGAGTTAAATGTCCTGGAAAACTTCCAGTTTTTCATGAATAAATTTCTTCACATTGTTTTTTACTGAACATGGTTACAGGCAGATCCATGAAAGTAGACGGGGGATCTTCTAACATCAAACCTCATCTTTAATGAAAGATGTCCCATCTGCAGATAGCAGACTGCTATAGAAATGTTCTTCATCCTGAGGATGAATCCATCAGACGGGGCGTCTTGAATGGTCCTTAATGACGTAAATGAAAAGCTGGAGGGTCTCGTAGACGATATGGGCGTTACTGACCGTGGACAGATACACTGATCAGACTTTATAAAGTCAGCTTGTGTGAGCTTCATCCTGCACTCTCAGAAACATGGAAGTACGAGACAGGAACATTTCTGTACCTGCAGGTACATTTATCACAAATGTTCTCTCAAAAATGCAATATTGGTCTTTATGAGGCCAGAAGTACCTATATACTATGAAAAAGGCTCCAAAGTAATATAAAGTACACATTTGTACCATTTCAACCCTAAGAGTACCTGCAGCATTGAAAAATGTGTGTAGCTTGTACAATAACTATAAATAGCAGTACTTCTAAACAGTAGTATAATTATAGTTATTATATTATGATTTTCATAATAATCAGCAATAATTATATATGTGTTTGGCCTAATATTTCTATAATAATTATTCATTTATTATAAGCAACTTTGATTTTTGTCATAATATCCATTTTATTGACTTTTATTCATCATTTTTACAATTAAAAATAAACCAATGTTTAATGAAATGAAATGAAAATGAAAAGGGAGAGCTATTACAAACTGCAGCTACCAAGCAGCGCATTCCAGAATTTTTTTTAATTTTTTTTTAAATTTTTTAAATTTTTAATTAAATAAAAAAAATAAATAATTAAATGTTTAATTTTAATTTTTAATTTTTTTTTATTTTTTAATTTTTTTAATTGTACTTCATTAACTCCTACAGCTTGACCGGACCGGTCTGGGCTGTAATCAGCACCAGCGGTGGATGTGAATTACGGGAAGCAGTCTGCAGGGAAAGGCGGCCAGCTGGAGGCGGATCCTGGCGGAGCGGCGGCTCCTGTTGCCTGGCTGAACATCCCTCTGGTCTCGGGCAGGTCTGGCGGGGTGTTTGTGAGATGGAGAGGTGGGGGGTTGAGCAGATTCTTCTTCCTGTCACTGCGCTGCTCGCTAATTTAATCTAATACCACATGTCAGATCGATTTGTGTATGGTTATAGGGTACAAGTCGCTGCGAGGCAAGTGCACAGCAATTCCCTGCCACATCCAATTAGCAGCCCCGGTGGTGATGGAGGTGGGGGTGCACGGGTGGAGAGGGGGGGTTGGCCGGTAGCTGCACAGGTGTTTACGTGGGCAGAAACAGTTACAGCTGGAAGTCGGACTCTCCTCTAATACAATCCCTGTACACAACAGGTTGCCATGACAACAGGCTGATTTTTTATCATGGCAGAGTTTAACCCTCTAGGGCCGTTGAACGCACCATCCAGATCGCATGTCCGATTTAAGATGACGTAGCAGCTAAACGCAGCGACATAGAGACTCCATTCCAACTTCTCTGGAAAGTGCAGACTTCAAACTATAAACCAGTTTTTAAATCGTGTTGTTAGACTAAATATAACCGGAGGTGTTATATAAAATGTACAACCTAGTTTTCCCAATTATATTGCATGTTTAATGCGCGTTTGGTGAAGGAAAAAAACGGGAAAAACTGCTTATTCTATGGAAAGTGCTCATAAGCTAGAAAAAAATGTATCACAAAAACCAAACAACTTCTTTACTGCTGGTAGAAAAATGCAACACATCAACCAATAAGAAAATAATGTGACAACATGATGCATTTGGTTGCTGAGGAAGAGGAGAGGTGGTGGAAGTAACCAAAAATTCACAAAATCAGATTTCAGTGCTGCCTCCTGGTGGACAGGAGGACTAACAACCCTGGAAATATCAGCCCTGGAACGTCCTTTCTGTCTTCTGATGGACAGAAACCGTCTTTTTGGATTGGAGGAATTTATCTTTTTGGCATCTGATGGTGATTATTGATTGTTTTGTAAATAATTGGGGAAAAAAATGCTTTAGACTTTGTTGCATTTTGATGTAATTCTTGTTTAATCTCTCTTTTGAAAGCCAATTTTTCCAAATATTTTTAAAACTAACTACTTATATTTGCATTCTAAGTTATAAAAATGGTTCATGAAAGAAGTTTGTGGTTTTCACAATAAAAAAATCAAAGTTTTTTCTGCTCGGATTTTATGTTATTTTGAATGGTTTTAGGCCAACTGCGTTAATACAATGTGAAAAAGTAACTTTAAAATCACACTGGTGAGGTTGTGCTGAAAAGAATGATACCAAACAAGGTAAACTGCTTTAAAAGTGAAATATAAAGGTACAAATAAAAGAACATTTATACCCCCAGGCCCTAGAGGGTTAATAATAAAAATCTTTATTTAAAAACTGCATTTTGTGTTTACTTGTGTTATCTTTGACTAATATTTAAATTTGTTTGATGATCTGAAACATATAAATGTGATAAACATGCAAAAAAGAAGAAATCAGGAAGGAGGGAAAACACGATTTCACACAACTGTAAGTAGATGTGATTTTATCAGCATCAACAAATCTCCTGAACTGACATAATCACATCTAGGGATGCAACTTTATGAAAATTTAACATCACGGTTATTGTGACCAAAATGATCACGGTTATCATATTTATCGCGGTATTATAGAAATACCACCCAGCATCTTTAAATGTATCCAAAATGGGTCTAAATGTCTACTTTGTCCTTTTTGAAGGTGGAAAAATCTCCATAATTGTCCATGTGGGCGCCTTTGTTACCTTCCACCATGTTTTAATAAATTAAAAATTGCAAACTGCGACTGCTGCTGCTTTTCCAGCCAATGAGCAGCATCACTGTGAGTTTTTCAAAGTTCAGTAATCAGTCACTGTTTTAACGATAATGAAAATCTGAAACGGCATGACTAATTGTTGGGAATTTTATCACGGTTAACAATTTTACCGGTAATCGTTACATTCCTAATCACATCGCGGTCCACCGTGTGATTTACACTCCTACAAAACATACATTTACATATGTCGGAAAAGGACATATCATGGAAGGATATTTGGAATAATGCCAAAGAACCTTTCAGATATGTTAGAAATAAGCTCAGCCAATTTAAAATCCTGAACCGGCTGTATTATACACCTTCTATATTATTTAAAACAGGGGCAATGGAAAATAATTTCTGTAAAAAATGCCAAGAAGCCGAGGGAACACTTGTTCATCTGTTGTGGGAATGTCAGAAAATTAAAGATATATGGTTAAAAACAACAAAAGAAGCCATCTTACATCTGAATATAGATATTCCATTAACACCACAAACTTGCATTCTTGGAGATTTACATGAATTTACCAATGTTTCACTAAAAAATAAAAATGCATTCTTATCAATTTGTATAATAACAAAAACAATAATTTTGAAAAAGTGGATTGATACTGACAGTCCATCCCATAGTGACTGGATTACACATGCTATGCAGATGATAGAAATGGAGAAAATTGCATTTAGATTAGATGAAAATGAAACAGACTATCTCGAAATATGGGATCCACTGTACAATTTTATTTTGGATATGAAATGAAATACACAAACTGATATTGAACTACACTTTCCTGTTCAATTGAAATGATGAAATGTGTAAATTAAGTGAATATAATGTGTTAAATAAATGGCTAACAGAAGTGATAAAATAAGATTAGGACTGAAATTTTAATGAAAGCTGCTCTCAGTGATGTCATTCACTTTTAAATCTCTTTTTTTTTTTTTTTTATTTTTTATTTTATTTTATTAAGAACCTACTAAATGAAGTTTAGTACTGTACTGTCATTGTGTGTTTTTTCACAATTTTTTTTTTCCTTAATTGTTTGTTTCTTAGGGGTTTTTATATTTATATGTTGTAAAGATGTATTGGGTGGGTGGGGTCATTGTATTTGTGTGACATTTGTAATAAAAAAAAAAAAAAAAAAAAGTCAGTTAAAGGTTGAATATGGAACACGGACAGAACAGCGACATCACGTGCGTCTAGGTTGTAGTTGCAACGGCAGAAAAACAACTCCAGCCGCTGGGATGCCAGAATCTGCCGATACGCAAGTGACCAACAGTCTGCAGCATGTCCAACAAGTAACGCAGAGGAGTTTATAACTGACAGCTAACATTAGCCACGTTAGCAAACAAGCTAGCTTACCGATCCAGGAGAAAAGTCGCCATTTCCGTGTTTTACTCCGTGGAAAACGTTTATGTGGGTCCATTTAGTGAAGTCTTCACCTAAATTTACTCCAGGTTTTGCTCTTCTCAGGTCACTCCTCCTCAGAAACAGATAACAACATCTCCAGGGCTCTGAAGCAGCTGCTTCACTCGTCGTCTCCACGGTTTTCCCCTGTACCAGCCTGACTATGACCGAAATATTGTTTCCACACAGAGATCGTATTTGGCAACCTGCAATGGCGGCGTGTATCGGCTTATAGACGTAAATAAAATGCCATTATCGAACCCGTCAAAATTTATTTTATAATTATTTTTAGGCTAAATATAATTTTTCTGGGAAACGTTGTACTTTCATTCTGTACCCCCCCAAACGACCTGTGGAGGTATTATTTTGAAAAAATATAGCTTTTAATAAAAATGTTCCATATTCAACCTTTAAAATGTTCCTTTTTCCTGTGATCAACCCAATAAATACTGGGGATATCTCACAGAATAATGGACAGATACCAGTGACTCAGTGCTTTCCAGAGCAGAGGGACCACGTCCAACGAGCAGAAACGATGAATGCTGCCCCCCCCCTTTGGTTTAGTGGAGCATTTGTGTTTGCTGTACGGACCAATCTGAATTTTTAAGTCGCTTTTTTTTAATCACTGCAAGCAGGTTTCAAAAGCTTTAAGAACAAAGCAGTTGTCATGGAGACAGGCAAACAAAAAGGTGTTTTGGCTAATTTGCACTTGTATGGACAGCAGCGGTGGTTCGGTCGCCCACACACTCCCCTTTTGTAGCGCTGTCATTGTCCTGCCATTGAAATATAATGATCCGTCATGACCGTTACATCAGCCTCGCTGATTAAATGACAAGTATATTCTCGACTATACGCACAAGCTCAGACGGGAGACACAATTTCCCATTTGGCAGGTTATCGAGTTGGCATTTTGGATGAGGCTCCGGTGCACGTCTGTCATGCAAACACTGAGCCTTTTCCTCTCTGAACTCACCAAGTCAAGTGTCATTCTGAAATCCTGGAAGACCCAATCTCATTGTAACATTTACTTATCGTTCATTTAACATTTCCACATTTCTCACCTAATTTCAGCACACGAGTAAACAAGTAAACAAGTAAACAAGCTCGTCGTCTCTGCCAGCCTATTAAACTACAGTCATTCACATCAGCCCGTCCCAGAGCGAACGCACAGCCACAAACAAACTCTTATTTCATCTGGCTCTGCTGCAGCCCATTAAATCCTGTATAATATCATTTTTCTTATAAACCCAGGAGATTCAGTGCTTCCCATCCTGCAAATAGCCGTGACACAGCAGAGGAAAGACAGAGGCGGGCCTACGTCATGTCAGCTGTCAGATCTTTGGAGATGGACACAAAAGTCTTTCAGACTAATTTTATAAATCAGGAGTCTGTAACATCTCTGAGAAACAAAGATTTCAGGGAGTTTGCTCGGCTTGCTGTGCTGGTGATGTCTGAAGAAAAAGAGCTTCTTTTAGTCATTTTCTCCAAGGGGTGGGATGAAATAAGCTAACAAATGGAGGCATGTCTGAGCCAGCAATATAAACGATGACCAACAGTGTTATTTAAATGTGTATAAAAGCACAGCTCATGATCTCTAAATGTTCGGCACAGCCTGCAACATCGCACCCATCTACTCACAAAACATGAAAACTAACGTGCTTTTGCTTTTTTAGGTCTGTGATGGTCAAATCAACTCCATAGTTTGAGTTTCTCCTTAATCCAAGACAAGTGGAGAACTGGATTTAATCAGGTTACGATACAGTCATGGAAAAAAATGGAGATCACTGTTGTTTTCTCATATTTCTTGGTCATTTTAATCCCTGGTACCAATAAAAGTACATTTGTCTGGACAAATATAATGAGAACAGCAAAAAGAGTTTAATTTAAAAGATAACTTTCTTATTTCTAGGAGTTTATACGTGCATTTACTCCCCGGTAAAACTTTGACTCCTTTGGAAGAAATTACGTAGAGTCGCCCTTTAGCGTGCATCCATATAACGGGAGAGACGGGGCGGCCTTTCTAAGACATTATCTGCAGGAAACCTTCATTTCATCAATGCTTTAAGGAGAATGAACGAAAGAACGAGTACTATTGTCCAAAGAACATTATTCATGTAAAAGTACCCGGTTTACACAGGAACATTGCTGTTTGTTAAACTTTGAAGTTGTTAATGAAACAGTAATTATGGTAAAATATGCACTGTGGACATCAATCATAAAAACTTATAATAAAAATATTGTAGGGGAAAAAAATGCGATTAATCAATTTTAGTGATTTTAAGTTTAATTTCTCAAAAACCAGACCAAGATGTCTGCCATTCTCCACCTTCTGTCTAATTCCCACCCACCCACGAAATAGATATAACGTGATGTTACCGGACAGTCAACGAAAAACATTTTTCCCTCTGTTGGAAAAAAAAAGGTAACTTTCTCCACAACTAACTTATAAACACAGACTAAAATGATGCATTTAAATTTCACTAAAAAAAGAAAAACAAAAATTTTTTCAATAAAAATCCCAAATTCAAAAGTCATCATAAAAAAAGAAAAAAAAATCCTTATTTTCCCACCCCTATTATTTAATCACTGAAGAGAGTTTCAACACATTTCATCCGTAAGCTAGCTGCAGGATTCACCGATGCTAATGCTAGCATAAGTCAGTGGGATCTTCTCCACTTCACAGAACGCCCAGGAAGACGAGCTAAAACCAAGACCTACGGGTTCCCCCCATAGCCCTGACCCTTCGTTATGCGCGTTCATGTGAAGGGGTAGTGATGTCCCAATTCTGGCTCTGGGCGAGGACGAGTTGTAGGGCTATCTGGCCCCCGAAATGGAGATTTTGCAGGGGCACACTAGAAAACCAGTGGTATGATATCACCACAATTCCATGCGAAATATGGGAAAAAGGGCGAGGAAATCGTCAGCAGCCAGAGAAACGTGCAAATGTATTTTTTGTGAATGAAATATGAAAATCGTATTTAAGACAGTTTTATTAGAAATGTGAACAAAGTTGCTCGTTTTGTAACATTACGTGCAACCGATCATGTCTGAAAAGTAACATTAACTGCAAGTTTGAGTCAAAGACGTCTTCTTTTCCTTTCATTTTTACGTTTTCTCAGCTGAAAGCCAAAGATAATCCAGTTGCCCAGAAAAGGGAGATTATTGCTGCTGCATGCCGTTTTTTCTTTTTCAACAAAACTTTGACAGTTTAATGCTGCAGACGGCATTGCAAACTCTTCCGGAAACAGCCGTGATGTTGGTTTACTGCGCCACGGACGACTATTGGTGACGCATGAGGATTTCGAAGTGTTGTCCCATTTCTTTGGGGAATGATTCAATCCCTGGGGCCAAGGGGAGGGGGTAGGGGTAGGGATGAAAAGAGGAATTGGAATTGGGCCTATCTGTCTTGGTTAAGCCGTGTTAAGAGAACGATGTTACTCGTAAACTAACCTTGCATTGCGTCGCATCCTGATGGGAAAGTGTCTCAGCAGAAGCACAGTTTTACTTCCTGTATCCGGTATGATATTATCTGCTGTTACGTGTCAAAGAAATTAATTATACAAATCTACAGTTATGTCCACGCGTGAAAGGACTGAGGATATAAGATTTTGAAGACTATTTCAGATGAGTTTAATCAAACAAACCATCAGCATGTGTCTATGAACCTGGATACCACCTAGAAGCAAAGTAAATGTCCCTGCTGGTGAGAAACTAGTTCGTATGTGATGCAAGGTTAGTTTGATTAGTAACATGAACACGGCATTTACACGGATGGTCTCGTGTTACATCTGGTCTGCCTCGGTGGACAGGATAAGATGGTTTTTAATGGCAGGCTAGAAGATCCTATATGTATGTATTATACATAAATAATACATTATAAAGTAATACTATCAGCATACACGAGTTACTGTTCAGAGGTAGAAATACATGCATTTTTTATTGATGAGTGCCTTTACGGTTCTGAGGTTGAATCAATCTCATGTTGATGCACAAATCTAAAAAAAAAAATGATCTCAAAAGAAAATGTTGGAGCATTACACGAAGATTTTGTCCAAAAATCAAATCTGAGATCCATCTGCTGTCAGAAGCAGCGTCTGTGCAGGTGTTTGACCGTGCAGGAACTAACAGGTCATTTCTTCTCTAATGAGAAACATTCCCGGCAGAAACGGGCAGAAATCGGTAATGCGGCTGCGGCGCTCGCTGTCATGCACACGGCGGCCGGTCTATCGAGTTTCCTCTGAGGTGAATTGATCAGTGGAAGAGCGATTAGGAACAAACAGCTTGTGGGACCAACCTCTCATGTCTTTAATCTGCTTCTGTCCGTACAGCCAGCCGCTGTCAAACACAATTACAACAGCTCATTTAATTGCCACGGCAACGCGGAAATGGATGCTGAATGTGTCACCTGCTACACCTCCATGTTGGAAACAATGACAAAGTAATGAGCTCCTCCAGATGCGCTCGTTGTTGGCATAGTTTATCCCAACATGTCACGTTTCCTTCTTTTCACAGGCAGATAAACTTGATCATAGATACAAACGTATCCCAGGTTACTACACTAATACTACTCTATACCATAACACAACTTGTTCTTTAAAGGCCTACAGGTAGGAAAAAAAATACGGCGGCATGTGGTCCACTGTCAGTAGCTGCGTTTACATGGACCCAAATATACCGATTGCTTTCGGTTTAAAAGCTCTTTCCGAATAAAAAGTGGGAGATGGGCCCTGAACCGAATTAATTTTCATTCGGTTTCACGGGGGTAGAACATTCCTTTCCCCAAACTGAACGAGGTATCATGTAAACGCTGAATCAGAAAGTTGTGAGGTTGCGCTCTTACTGCGCATGCTTCCACAAGACGTCAACGTGCAACGAGTGACGTTTCCTCACTTTGACAGATGGCTGTGAACAACGTCATTCCCTGGACAGCAACAGAAAGTTTGTTTTTAACTCAAACGCCGTCTCTACAGCCTATATATTTTTCTCTTGGTTGTTTCCAGTAGGAGCGCATGAGGATCAGCTGCTGGATTAAAGTCCTGCAGAAACCACAACAACCGCAACGATCAGTTTTTATACCTCCGTCTTTATTAAGTGATGAAACATCATTCTGCGCATGTCAGACAGGACTTTATTCTAAATAAATATTGGCGCATGTACACGCCAGATGGGAATGAATTAGTTCCCATGTAAACAGCTGCCCTGAAATCCTCGATCAGAATGATTTCAGTACCGAAAAAGTCTTACATGTAAACGTACCCACTGTGGAGAAGATAAATTTCCAGGTTTTGTCCTTTTCTGAAGCAACAGATTAAAGGCCCAAAATCAGCTTCTCTCATCCAGATGCAGCTGAATGTGGATTTTTTAACATCAGCATAACAACTTTGTTTCTGGACGCTGGATGATAAAAACTTCATCTGAGGCTGAAAATGATCAGAAACTTTGTAAATAAGGAGGAAAAAGTGGGTTCTGGTGGATCTGGATTTGGTGGATCAATCACCAAGATGTTGCAGATCTTCTACAAGTCTGTTGTGGAAAGTTCAATCAGCTTTGCAGCATCTGCTGGGGAGATGCTGCAATTTTATCGATTTTATCGCTCTTTTGATGGCCAATTTTTCCAAATATTTTTAAAACTAACTACTTATATTTCCATTCTAAGTTATAAAAATGGTTCATGAAACAAGTTTGTGGTTTTCACAATAAAAAAATCAGAGTTTTTCTACTCGGATTTTATGTTATTTTGAATGGTTTTAGGCCAACTGTGTTAATACAATGTGAAAAAGTAACTTTAAAATCACACTGGTGAGGTTGTGCTGAAAAGAATGATACCAAACAAGGTAAACTGCTTTAAAAGTGAAATATAAAGGTACGAACAAAAGTAGTGTAAAAGAACATTTATACTCCTAAGCTAGAGGGTTAAGAGGAGGATTAGGGCCACTGGAAAAAAAAAAAAAAAAATTCTGAGAAAAAAATCATAATTCAAATTTTAATCTCAGAATTCTGACTTTTCCCTGAACATTAAAAAAAAAAAAAAAATTCAGGAATTTTTTTTTTCAATTTCTGAAAGTCAGAATTCCGACTTTAATCTCAGAATTCTGAGAAAAAAAAGTCAAAATTCCGACTTTTTGGGAAATAAAATTTTAAAAAATTCCTGAATTTTTTTTTTATATTCTGGGAAAAAAGTCGTAATCCTGACATTTTCTCAGACCTTCTTACCTTTTTTTTCAGTGGCCCTAATCCTCTTCCGTAGATCTGGGCTTCCTGCTCAGTAACTAGTAACTCAGTAACTAGAAGCAAAACTGATCACCTGATCTAGAAATCCTCCCGTACAGACTCGACCTTTATTCCTGAAACCGCACCGTCAGGAACAGATATGACGGTATTTTAGTAGTTTGTGTTATCTCAGGTCTTCCTCAGAAATCTTTGTATCCATAAAGACTCAGAAGACGGGGCAACACTATGGGACAGTGTGGACTGTCCCTCACGTCCCGACCAGACATGATCGGATATCAGAAAGGCAGCAGATCACGATGAGCCCTGACATCCTGCCAGCGTCATGGCAACCATCACACAGTAATCAGAAGGTGTGTGCAGCAGATGGTCCGACCCCCCCACAGAGCCCTGATCTGAACGCCAGGGAGTCAGTCTGGGACCACAACAGACAGAAGACACAGAGACACGGCAGAACGTCCAACATGTCCACCGGACAACATGCAAACCACAAGTTTGATTATGATCAATCACGTGACCGAGGAAAAGGTTGCATCGCTGTGTTTACTCGCCCCCCCCCCCTCCTCTGGTGTCCGTCTCGCTTCTGCCGTGTAAATGTGACTGTCATCGCATTCGGATCTGGTTTAGGATCCTGAAACGACTCTGACTAAAGTCCTGTAAACTCACCTGCAGCAGCAAAAACTGCAGACTGAAACAGATCAGCACAGAGGTTAAAGGTCAGCAAACGAAAACACGATCACATGATTCTAACATCAACTTCAATTTGCCGGAATCCCCTGAAGCTGGATTACAAGCCGTGTCCCACATCACCTACTTCCATACTCAAAATTTAGAGTATACTGCATCAAAATGATATTGAAATATAAAAAATAAAAATAAAAAAAAAAATAAAAAAAAAAAAAAAAAAAAAAAAAAAAAAAAAAAAAAAAAGTATGCAAATAGTATGTGAAAACTGAGTATGCAAAAGTACCTGGATGACGTACGCAAACCTGTCAAGATCTGGAGTAGGTGACTGTGGACACTCACCGCACTCTCTAGTCCCGAATTCGGTTCAGTAGGTGGCGGTAGGGCTGGACGATAATTCCATATTGATATATATCGATCGATAGAGGTTTTTTCAATAGAAAAAAAAGAGGGTCAATAAAAGTTCAATATAGAAACACAGTTTTCCGCTGTAGCCTATCGTGTAGCATGATACTACAATCACTACTTCCGCCAATCACAAACGCAGACCAGGCAAAGGCTGAACTGGAAGTCAGTGTTAGTGTGATCTTTATTATGAGAAGGTCATTCAGTAAAAGCTTAAAGGGGAAGTTCGGTTTCTTTCAATCTGGACCTATTTTCTAGCATGAAATACGTTCATTTATTCACCCAGATTGTTTTGGCGCTACTTGAATTCCTTCGGGAGATATTTAGATCCAATCCAGACCAGCGTGTGTCCAATATAAGGACAAATCACCACAAAAAAGCCGCTTCGAGCTCACAGGGGGTCTGACTAATGTTTCGTAACAAAACATTGGTGAAATGAGGGAGTTTGTGGCAGATAACGGCTTATCTAGAGGCTGCGCGAGGTTGCCCCATCACTTCCATTATATTGGACATATGCTGATCTGGAGTGGATCTAAATATCTCCTGAAGGAATTCAAGTAATACCAAAACTGTCTGGATGAGGAATTGAACATATTTCATGCCAGAAAATGGGTCCAGGTTGAAAAAGACTGAACTTTCCCGTTAAATGGCCAGGGCTGCACCTAAAATGGCTTTTAATTTGATAAAGGCTTTTTTTTTTTTTTTTTTTTTTTTTTATAAATATCGATCGATACAGATTTTTTTTTATCAATAATCTTTTTTTCTATATCGTCCAGCCATAGGTGGCGGTAATGCTCGCTGAGATGGGTAACAAACTGCAGACTGCCATAAAACTGGAGGGGGGGAGAGGAAGAAAAGGAAGAAGAAGAAAAACAAGAAGAAGAAGAAGACTCGGTGCACTCATCACGAGCAGAAAGATAGGTGGACATCGATTTGCCGGCGCTGATTTCGGCGTAAGGTTTCACGAAGGACGTCCGTGTTTTCGTGATGAGAATTAACACTGAAAGGTGAAACGTGCCGGCAGCTGTGCGCTGCGGCGGAAAGAAGGTCAAAGATTTCCATAGAAGAAGAAATCACCTCGTGCTTTCATTTCCGGTGAGTACTGCGCACGGGAGTACGCGATTTGGGACAGCACTGCGAACTTAAAAATCCCGTACTGAGCCACTGAGTGCATAGTAACAAAGTACGGTTGGTGTACTTAACTCAGGATTTTGAGTATTGAGTCTGGAAGTAGGACGCAGCAGAGGAGCGTGTTTTTTTACCACCATCATCATCATACCGGTATGATCCCAGGTAGGAAATCCACTGGAAAAATACAGTTTCATTGTATTTCATCAACTTGTGTTCTGACGATGAGCTCTGTGGTGTTAAACTACAATCTCATACGGTATTTGGAAATACTTTGGTTTCCACGTTAAATATGATCCCGACGGTAAACCGTTGAGGACAAAAGCACACCGAGTTAAAAGAAAGGCATGTACTGTAAAAATATTGATCTGTGGCACGAGAGCATCAAACTCAAGCATGATTTTTTTTTTTTTATCATTGCACCCTGATAAATATATATATTTATATGTATGTGTGTGTATCGGTATATATAGGGTATATATCAGGGCTGGGAAAAAATATCGATACAGTGAAATATCGCAATATTTTTATATTCAGATTTCATTTTGATATCCAAAAATGTGATATTGATCTATTTTACCGTAAGATATCAGTAAAATCTTGCGAGATTTTATGAAAACCTGTGAGATTTCTTGACTGAATGACAAAATCTCACGAAATTTCATTTGTAAAATCGATCGATACCACATTTTTAAATATCGATATTATATCAGCATATGAAAATATTGCGATATTTCCATGTATCGATATTTTTTCCCCAGCACTAATATATATATATATATATATATATATATATATATATATACACACACACACATATACAGTATATACAGTCATCGTCAAAAATAATCATACCATCCAATAACAGAAAGGGCTAAATTCACAATATTTCAAATAACCAAAAACAAAAGAAACAAAAAAAAAATTTACAAAAATTAAAATTTAGCGAAATAAAATATTGCTTTTGAAATGTAGTTGAAAATAATAATAATAAAAAATAAAAAACAATAAAAAAAAAACTGTGCCAGACACATTACAGCATCTTTCCCATGAACATGGACCAACACACCTGTCAACAGGTGCAGACGTCTGATTGGACGTTACAGAAACACCTGATCGCTGTGATTGTCTCAAAATGTTGCACAACATTTTAGCTTCAGAGCTCCATCATGCTCGTTTACTTGTTTTATTTTTTGTTTTAAATCTTTTTTTTTACTACAATTCAAAATAAGTATTATGATTTTAATAAAATTTTTATGTATTATCACTTTTGTCAATTTCATCGTATTTCACTGACAGCTGAAATGTAATATATATACGTATATATATATATATATATATATATACCTCAGAGTACAACCAGTTACACAAGCAGATACTGAGCATCATGTTCGTGCACATGCACACCTCTCGCCTTTTCAGCCGAGCTGTCAGGAGGCATCAAGGCTGAGAGCCAACAATGGAATCGACGAGGCAGATGTGCAAACACGCCTGAAGTACAGTACCCCCCCCCCCCCCCCCCCCCCCCCCCACACACACACACACACACACACACACACACACACACACCAATGAGTTACACAAAAATAATAAGACAAACAAACAGAGCAAAAACCGTCCACCCTCCGTCTGATGCTTCCAGATACCAGTGTGTGTCTGCAGTCAACGGACCAATCAGAGGACAGATCATCATCATCATCATCATCATCATGAAGCCTTAAACGAAGCAGCGCTGAGATCAGAACACAACACCACCATGTTTAACAGAAAGAGCCCCCACATCTGATTTAAATGATAATTTCTCATCCTGACTGAATCTGTCCTTTTACCTCTGACACATACCTGGGAGTAATCAGATTACTCTCAGAATCTGATCTACACTTACCAGCACCAGAACATTATCATTGTAGCGTAATCAAGACCGCACCAACCGAGACCCAGACAAAGTCCAGACTTTCAGAGATCGAGACGAGACCATAAATATAAAAACAGAAAACAAAGTACAACAAAAATTAAGCTCTTTAAAGAGCATATGAATTAAATAACTTTGCTAATAATTGAAACTAAATTTATTAATTATTTAGATGTTTGACTCTAACACGGACTGTTGTTTTAATAAATCATTTTGTCATTATTCAGTGTTGTTTTAGAAATTAAGATTAACTCTGCGGAGTTTTATCTACTTAGTTTTTCTGCCAATCGCACTCTACACAAGGTTATTATAGTTAATACTAACGGAAAAGCAAAAACTAAAAGGGACAAAACATTTTCGTTAACTGAAATAAAAATAAAAATAACAGTTTTTCAAAAGACGATAACTAACTGAAACTGTATTGTGGCTTTAAAAAACTAACTTAAACTAAAATTAATTACAAAAACATCCCTGGTTTTAGTTTTTGTAAATTTATTCAATAATCAGCTTTTGGGTTGATATGAAATCAAATACCTTTAATTTACGAAAAAAAAAATAAAAAAAAAAACTAAAACTAAGACTGAAACTAATAGAAACTAAACTAAAACTAAGCATTTTCAAAAAATAAAAACTAATAAAAACTAGAAAATCTGTTAAAAAAAAACTGAATAGAAAAAAAAAAGTCAAAACTAAATACAAACTAAAAGTCATTAAAAATGTAAAACTATTATAAACTTGCTCTCACAATGTTGAAAAGGTTTAGAAACATCATATTTTGTTTAGTAATGAGACAGTTTGTACAAACATAAACTAATATAATTACTACAAAAAAGTCTATAAACCAAACTGAGCTTTACAGTGTACCTGAAGTAACCTTGTAGATTAAGGCCCAATCCCAATGTTCCCCCCGCTTTCAACCACGAGCCCCCACCCACCACCACCACGCCTTCAAACTGAAGCCACGGGGGGGGGAGGAATTGGGACAGAACTGCTGCATTTACGTTCGGGCACGTAAGCGACTGCGTGGTGACGTTTGCACATACGTGTCACCATAACAACACCCCCAGCAGCAACAGAGTTAAAGGAATAGTTCACCCACAGAATGATGTAACTTTATCTTCCACCCCCCCTCATGGTGAGAAAGACTCTGCAGCACTTTTTAATATCTCAATGCCGGCGATAGGAAGGCTTTGTTTCCCCAACTTTCATATAATGGAGTTCACCGGGTCCGAGCCAAAAGGTCCATAAAAGTCCACAAAAACTTGTCAATATTCCTCCATACTGCTCGTCCAACGTAATCCACGTGTCCTGAGTGGGTAGCGTCCAGAATTTACTGGAAACGACGTCATTTAGTAGATTTTTAGGGCCTAAACAGTCGTACATCTTACTTTCACGAAGCACGCATATGCGTGTTCACGAAACTACGGAAGCCTCGGGGTTCAGAGCCTACTCTGCCGATAATACAAGCGTAGAAGAAGAAATTCGCCGTTAGCATTGTGCTAAGACCGACGGAGCTGCAGACAAACCGGGACAAACACAAGAGGGTCCAAGAGGGGTGGATGTTGATTTAAAACAAAGAAAGAAAGAAAAAGAGAACGCGCGATCTCGTCTGCCGCGGCTTCCGTAGTTTCATGAACGCGCATCAGCGTGCTCACAGGAGATGCGATGTAGTACTGATGTAGTACTGATGTAGTACTGTTTAGGCTCTAAAAATCTACTAAGTGACGTGGTTTCCAGTAAATTCTGGACGCTACCCACTCAGGACACTTGGATTACATTGGACGAGCAGTATGGAGGAATATTGACAAGTTTTTGTGGACTTTTATGGACCTTTTTGGCTCGGACCCCGGCGAACTCCATTATATGAAAGTGGGGGGAAACGAGAAGCCTTCCTGATCACCGGCTGCATTTGAGATATTAAAAAAGTGCTGCAGAGTCTTTCTCACCATGAGGGGAAGTGTAAAATAAAGTTATAACATTCTGTGGGTGGAATATTCCTTTAATCTCTTTGCAATATGATATTGTTTTTGTCCAAAAAATCCTAAATTGATGTGATAAAGGCTCCAATTTTATAATTTTTTTTTTTTTATGATGATATGGTGACCCCCTGAAATTATGCAGCGACCCCCATGGGGGTCCCAACCCCATTTGAGATCCGCTGCACTAAGGAAAGGTACAACAGAATGTGAGAAAATTAGAAATTTCTCCTCTTACTTCTGAGATTAAGGTTACTAGGGCTGGGAAAAAAAATCGGTACACTGAAATATCGCAATATTTTCATATGCAGATTTCATATAGAGATTCAAAAAATGCAATATTGATCTATTTTCTCAACGAAATCTTGCAAGATTTTGTAAGATAACGGTGAAATCTCGCGAGATTTCTTGATCAACAACGAAATCTCGCGAGATTTCATTAGTAAAATAGATCGATACCACATTTTTATATATCGATATATCAGCATAAGAAAATATCGCGATATTTTAGTGTATCGATTTTTTTTCACAGCCCTAATGGTTACGCTCGTGGAAACGACCACAAGTAAAACATTTACATTTTCAGTCACTGCAGTTCTTCGTCTAATCCAGAGATTCCCAAACTTTTTGAGCCACAACCCCCAAGATAATATCCATTTATGTTCATGAATAAATTATTTATTTGATATTTTTTGATAAATGAAGGCTCTATTTTGTTTTTTTACAGATGATCTGGCGACTCCCAGTTTGGGAACCACTGGTATCGTAGTACTGTTATTGTGTTTTTGCCGTCTATGCCTGTAAGATCAAACAGGAAGCAGCTGACCTGATTTAACTGGTCTAACTGGTCTAACTGGTTACGTTCTGTTGCTTTATCATTCATTTCATTCACCAAACAAAAAGACAAAGCAGTTTGCTTCCAAAGAGGAAACCAGTTCACCAGTGACCATTAATGACCCCAGTGGTCCTGTCTCAGGGGCAGCTGGAGGTCTGAAGTGTTTATGAGAGCATAAATGGAAATTAGATGCACAACATGTTCCAGGATGCCGGCTCTGGTGACCTTTACAACAAGTCAGCGCTTCATTACGTAGCGTTTAGCAACCGAGCAATAACGGTGGAAGTGTTAGAGAAAACAGCAGCCCAGATTACAGACGCCAGCCGTCAAATCTATCAGCACTTCATAAAAAATAGAGACTGGAGAAGAAAAAAGCAGCTCTGAGCAAACAGAAAGCTAATTAAGCAGCAGTCTGCCTCCATGAGACACGTTCAGCAAGGTAACCAGCCCGGAGAGGAATGTCGAACAAAGTTCAAGAGGAGACGGCCGCCCGGTTTCCGTGAAAAACAGGAGCTCCCACCAGCTAAACGGAGAAAGTTTCTATCATGTACATGAAAGCTATTAACACACACGAGCAGCCGCTGCTGTCACACGGCCGGCGTTGGAAGCTCGTATCTGCAAATCATCAAGGAAAGAAGGAAGAGAAAGATGGTGAATTGACCTTTTGCAGATGGTATAGCCTTTAATCCTGACTACGGCGTCCTGCTGGGGACATGCCGACTGGAGAAGTCTGATAATCGGGCTCAAATGCCACTGTGATTCTGCATGTGTATGCGTATATTAACAAAAAAGGGACACGGGTGCTTTGAAGTGGCTGGAAAGGGCTGTGCTGATGTGGGGGGGGGGCAGAGCTGCTCATGATCATCCCGTACTAAACCAGAACCCGAGGCGGCCCGGTTCCGTCCATCCTGCAGGTTTGGAACTACAATCGCTTATTTTCCGACCAGAATTCCCCCAAAAGTGGGAACGCTGGGAAAGATGTGAATAAAACCGGAAAGCAATGACTTCCTGGTTCAGTTTTACTCCCGGTGGGACATAAACACCGTTTCCAGAGCCAGTTTGTCTCAGATCTTTCCATCTGACAGACTTTGAAATGCTCCTTTATACCCAGTCATGTTACTGGCCCGTTCCCAGTTAACCTGGTTACATATTAAAGTCTCCTCCTATCACCACTTTCCTTTTTACGGACGTGTTGCTGCATCAGATTCAAAATCAGAGAAGATTTTACATCAAATGTTTCATCATCTGATATGTTTAGATTTACATACTGTTGTGCTTGAAAGCTTATATTCCCTTCCAATAAAGACAAGAAATAACTAAATAAATAAACAGCCAGCTAAATAAGTTGAAATTGACAAAAGTAATAATAAATTAAAATTTTATGAAAATCATGACATTGATTTTGAATTGTGGTTCAATAGAAATATTAAAAACAAACAAACTAAAAATAAGTAACCAAGCCTGATGGGAGCTAAAATGTTGGAGACAATCGCTGCAATCAGGTGTTTCTGTAACGTCCAATCAGACGTCTGCACCTGTTGGCAGGTATGTTGGTCCATGTTCATGGGAAAGATGCTTTCATTTGTCTGAAACAGTTTTGTTTGTTTTTAAATACTTTTTTTTAAGAACAAAAATTCAAAATCAACATTTCATTTCACTAAATTGTAATTTAGTTAATTTTTATTTGTTGTTCCTTTTTTTCAGTTTTGTGTTATTTGAATTACTATTGTTAATTTAGCCTTTTCTTTAATGGGGGGGTTGTAAACTTTCAAGCACAACTGTACGTACACACTCTCAAACATGGAGGTACGATACAGGAACATTTCTGTACCTGTAGGTACTTTTTCTTTACTCTCAAAAGTACAATATTGGTCTTTATGAGGCCAGAAGTACCTATATACTATGAAAAAGGGTCCAAAGTAATATAAAGTACACATTTGTACCATTCCAACCCTAAGGGTACCTGCAGCATTGAAAAATGTGTGTAGCTTGTACAATAACTATAAATAGCAGTACTTTTAAACAGTAGTATAATTATAGTTATTATATTATGATTTTCATAATAATCATAGTAATAATTATATGTATAATTATATATGTGTTTGGCCTAATATTTCTATAATAATTATTCATTTATTATTAGCATCTTTGATTGTTGTCATAATCTCTATTTTATTGACTTTTATTCATCATCTTTAATTGGTTTAATTGTACTTTATTAACTCATACAGCTTGATAAGGTACAAAAATGGACCATGAAGGTACAGAAATGTCTTTCAGAAAGGAACCCCCCCAGACCCTTTTAAGTACAAACTGGTACCTCTGTTTCTGAGTGTGCAGGGGGCAGAAATGAGACTCAAATTGCCCCCAGATGTGTCCATGGAGGTATGAATGTAGATAAAAGCACTAAATATGTGTTTGTGTCAGAGTTAATAACAGGAAACAGCCTGATAGAAGAGAAACCTCCTGAAGGAAGCGTGATGGGGGGTGTTCGTCTGCAGATAAATACACCATCACACACTTCTACCGGGTCACAATTATAATTATTCTGGTATGAATTCATGTTTTCTTCCGACCAGTCTTACATACGCCAATTTTCACAGGTCAAAGTCCAGATGAGTGAGAGGAACAAGTTATATCCAGTACAGCCGTCCCCAAAATTATTCATACCCTCCAATTACAGAAAATGCTAAATTCACAATAATAACTCAAATAAAAAGAAACTAATAATAAATAAAAATTTACAAAATTATAATTTAGTAAAATAAAATATTGCTTTTGAATTGTGGTTGGAAGTAATTATTTAAAAAATAAAAATAAAACTGTTCCAGACACATTAGAGCAGCTTTCCCATGAACATGGACCAACATACCTGCCAACAGGTGCAGACGTCTGATTGGACGTTACAGAAAACACTCAACAAAATTTAAGCATCATGTTTATTCATTTGTTTTGTTTTTTGTGTGTTTGTTTTTAATATTTCTTTCAAACCACATTTCAAAATCAATATCACAATTTTCACAGAATTTTTATTTATTTTTACTTTTGTTAATTTCATCTTATTTCACCGACAGCTGATTTTTTTTTTTCCTTTTTCAATTTGAGGGTACGAATAATTTTGAGGACGATTATCGATAATATTTTACTTTTATATAGATCTGGGATTGTCAGATAATCTGGTCTACATGCAACATTTCTTTAGATCTGTATCTGCAGATATCAGCTTTATTCACAGCTTTTATACCATAATGCTGCATTTCTAAAAGGACTGCAGGGAGAAGCGGTGATAAGTTCTGATATTTCACTGCCCCCTGCTGGGCGACCACACACTTCCTGCAAAGCATTTTAATAAGAGGCGAGCGAACAGAACAAGGTTATTACTCGTCACCACAAATAATCTTTGAGCCATTGAAAATGTCATTCAGGAGAGTTTGGAGAGCACAGCAGCATCAGGCTTTGCTGGAGCCGCAGCCAGTAATTAGGCCTGACATTTCCCTGGAAAACGCTCATTAGACACCTCCAAACAAGGCTGATGTGATCACTGTAATATCTCTAAATTGCAGCAATTAGAAAAGGTTTGCTGGAGGGGCCTGAATATTTTCTTCGCTGCACAAAATGTCACCATTGGGGAGGATGGAAAAAGCTTCTATTAGTGTCATAATGACAACGTGTCCAATATGAGGACAGAAATCATCTGTTACACATTTTCAGAAGCTCCATAACTTAATTTCCAAAGGTAGATTTTATTTCTACCATGTTTTCATATCAGCGAGCTGCCATTTTCACATCAACAGTTCTTCTAAATTAAACCTGTAGTGAGAAAAAAACGAGGAAAGCCCGGCAGCTGGCTGAGATGGGTCCAGTCTGCAGCGTTTGGACCAGGATGAGGTGGAGCGGCGGAGCCCTCTGCTGGTCCGGACACATCACCGTTCCAGCGAGCTACATTTAAGAGCTTTATCAGTGATGATGCATTATCAGAAGCATGATTAAAACTCCCGTTTGTCCTTTTCCACCCTTCACCAGCCACTTTGACTTTGTCTGATGTTAATATTGTTTTTACTGTTCATTTGTGTTTCATATTTGTTTTAATGTTCTCACTTTTTTCCAATTGTGAGACCTAATTTCTGTTTTCCTTCTGTTCAGCGCTTTGTTTCGGTAGCTGCTGTGTTGAAAGCGCGATACAAATAGTTGACTTGACATTCAAATAGTCCCAGAAATTCAAAATAGGACTTAATAAAAATAATAAAATAATAATTACAGGGTTTGTAGTTTATCTATCTTGACTAATCACATCACAATAATCACCCCAAAAAGCAACTTTTTAAAAAAATGGATTTTAGTGGACGACTGAATCAGATGAAATAGACATTAAAGGCGAGGTAGGGGATCTTGGAAAAACGGTTCGAACAAGCTACGTTTGAAAAAATATCGGACGGCAGGTTCACGACAAACAGCCGTCGAGTTTGATGGACATCAGAATCATTCAATCAGCACGGGCCGTTCGAAAACCCTTCCAATGAAAGTCACTTCATTGCAAGTGAATCTGTCTGCTGCTTGCAACCAAAGGGGCGTGTCCTATAATGGTCGTGTCATACAATGGTCGTGTCTTAAAATTGGGCGTGTCCTATGGTGGCCTTGTCCTATAGTGGGCGTGTCACATAGTGGGCGATTCCTATAATGGGCGTGTCATACAATGGGCGTGTCTAATAATGGTCGTGTCATATAATGGTCGTGTCTTAAAATTGGGCGTGTCCTATGGTGGCCTTGTCCTATAGTGGGCGTGTCAAAGTGGGCGTGTCACATAGTGGGCGATTCCTATAATGGGCGTGTCATACAATGGGCGTGTCTAATAATGGTCGTGTCATACAATGGTCGTGTCTTAAAATTGGGCGTGTCCTATGGTGGCCTTGTCCTATAGTGGGCGTGTCACATAGTGGGCGATTCCTATAATGGGCGTGTCATACAATGGGCGTGTCTAATAATGGGCGTGTCTCATAATGGGCGTTTCATATAATGGGCGTGTCATAATGGTCGTGTCTTAAAATTGGGCGTGTCCTATGGTGGCCTTGTCCTATAATGGGTGTGTCACATAGTGGGCGTGTCACAAAGTGGGTGGGTCTTGTTCGGTTTAGGGGAAGGGTCAGGGGTAGGGTTAGATTTTACTTTGCTCTCATTGGCCTGGTAGGCGTGTCGTCCAGTGACGTCACTTGATGACACGCCCACTCTACGACACGCCCTGTCTTGCGAGCTTCAGATAGACCTCTTTCATTGGAAGGGTTTTTTAAGTCCTGTATGCTCCACAGGTGATTCATTTTTTTAATTTTTGTGTCAGAACATTTAATTAATTGTGTGAAGTGAAGAAGACTTTAAGCAATATAGTAAAAAAATACTCCTGGAAAACATCATCCACCCTGCCTTTACTATTTACACTTAACTGAAGCACGACTCAAGAAAAAATGCATTTAATTGTTTACCAACCTTTTAAAAAACAGAAAAGAAATTGAAAATATCCCTCGTAATTATCTGAACCCTTCAGAATAACGGACAGAACCAACTTCTGATATATTATTCAGCGTTTTCTACGTGGTCAACGCTCCTCAGGAATGAATAAAAGAAACAAAATTGAGACTCGTCCAGACAAATTTAAGAGATTGGATGAAAAAGGGCCTTTTTTAAGATTTTAAATTTCAAGTTTAGAATTTGAGACATTTTTAGGCTTTTAAAGACCCTGCAAGAACCCTGCGATCATGTTCCGAGTGCCGTCCACCGATAACCCAACATGACAACAGAGAAGTGACCACGGCTGAAGGCTCCGTTTGCACAGAATCTCCGTTTCCACGCTTGGAAATTATTCACAAATCAAGGATTTTACCTTAAACTCATCATCCTCTTCATCAGCTCCACCTTCTCTAATGGGCTATTTTCACAATTCCTTTGTCTCCGGTCTTTCATCACTGAACAAACTGATTAATCCAGGTGTGTCCGGCCACTGTCGTCGTGGTTACCAAGATGATACACACTAGGGCTGGACAATTAATCGAATTTTGATCGTGATTTCAATTTTGCCTTCTCACGATCATAAAAACACTGTAATCAAAGAAAAATGATGAATCCTGAAGTGAACAGACTGCTGGAGTTACAGGAAGCAAACTGCAGGAATGCATGTAGACTGGTATTTATTTTTATTGCCATTAATATTTTAATATATTATTCTTATTTTACTCCTTCACTTGTTTCTAATTCATTTCCAGTTGTGTTTTTTACAAAAGCTGTATCTGAGGTTGAGTTCTGGTTCAATAAACACTTTTTTTAAATCAATGAATAATCATGTTTATTAATCGTGATTTCAATATCAGTCAAAATAACCGTGATTATATTTTTTTCCATTATCGTCCAGCCCTAATACACACCTGGATTAATCAGTTTGTCCAGTGATGAAAGCAGGAAGTAGTGGAGTCGTGCATAAAGCCCATTCCAGGTAAAATCCAACCGGCCAATAAAACTGGATCGTGTCTTTACAAAAGTAACTAAAATTATTGTAAAAACATCTGTAGTTTTAGTCTTTGTAAATTTATCTCATACATCAGCCTTTGGAGTTCATATGAAATCTATTTCTATTTAATCTGTTTACTTTACTCTCACGGTTTTATTTCAAGTGACTTTCTCATGATTCTGAATGTCACACCAGACAAATACCTAAAATTTACCAAAAACAACTAAAACTAACAATGAAACTAATAAAAACTAAACTAAAACTAAGCATTTTCCAAAAAATAAAAACTAGCAAACCTGCTCAAAAACAACTAAACTGAAAAACAAAAAGTCAAAACTAAATAAAAACTGAACTTAACTTTTATAACCTTGGTTCTAAGTCTGCTCAGGACGGTTCTATGTCCACTCGGTACGTTTTTTTCCAACGCTGCATATTCAGACTAAAACCAGTCTGATTTCATTTTGCTGCATCACTGAATGACATGAAGTCGAGTTGATGTGACGAGCAGCTGAAGTCCTGCAACTTCTGATAAACGAATACTGAAAATACTGAATTTCGGATGTTTTACGTATGAAAACGTAGAACAATGATCCCAAAGTGGAACAGGTTTTTGGTACCTTACAGTGTAAGGTACACATTATCCGCCGTTAACTGGTCGTTGGTGCATCCGACGACCACACAGAGAAACATCTACCAAGTCCACGGCGGTGAAAGCTAATCTGAAGCTTTGCAGAGAAACACAGGAGGAAACCCACCCGTTTGATGGAGCTGCGGGTCTTCTCCTTCCACCGCTGGCTGCTCAGCTCCAGCGTGCAGTGGACGTAGGTTTCTCTGTCGTACGAGCCCAGAATGAAGAGCCTGCAGGCACAGAACAAGCATGACAGCGTTACCACGGTGGCTTCGTGCACACGCTCCGCTGAAGCCATCTCCTCCCGTCACACGGCTGCTCTCATCTTAAAAACGAACAACCCAAAAACCAACGAACAACAGCTGCGATCCACCAAACGAAGCGAGGTTATAATAGTTTTACATTTTTAATTAGTTTCAGTTTTTATTCAGTTTTGACTTTTTTTTTTCTATTCAGTCGGTTTTAGTTTGTTTTTTGAACAGATTTCTTTTTTTTTTTTTGGAAAATGCTTAGTTTTAGTTTATTTTCTATTAGTTTCAGTCTCAGTTTTAGTTTTGGGGGATTTTTTTTTCGTAAATTATAGGTATTTGTCTGGCGTGACATTCAAAATCATCAGAAAGTCACTTGAAATAAAAGCAAAGTAAACAGATTAAATAGAAACAGATTTCATATCAACCCAAAAAAGCTGATGTATTTAAATAAATTTACAAAAACTAAGACTAAGGATGTTTTTGTAATAATTTTAGCTAGTTTTAGTTAGTTTTTTAAAGCCACAATACAGTTTCAGTTAGTTATCGTTTTTTGAAAAATTGTCATTTTTATTTCTATTTCAGTTAACGAAAATGTTTTGTCAGTTTTAGTTTTGGTTTTTTCGTTAGTTTTCGTGAACTAGAATAACCTTACGAGCCCAGAACCTCCACAGCAGTAAAGCAGGTTGTGGAAGAAGACCTGTCCCGTGTCCCTGCAGAGCTCCCGTCCCGTTGTGACATGCTAGGTGCTAACTACGTAACGACCAGTAATAGAAAAAAATCCATGAGGGACTTCATGATCTGAATGTCCAACCATGGACACATGATGCCCCTGAACTCCAGGACATCTCGTTTCTTTATCCTTTAGCTTTATCCAGATGCAAACGTAAACACGATTCACCGCGATCTGTTCCAGCCTTTTCACGACTAAACTGCTACTTCCTGTGAGCACACAACACCGGCAGTTCCGCCCATCACTGCCGCCGTCCATCCACCAGTGTGACGTACAGACGTGTGGAGCCGCAGCCAGCCTGTCATAGGCCGTCAGCTGCATCACTCCACAACCCCGCCCCTAAATTTGAATATTAGGATGCGAAATAAAGAAACGCAAAAAGAAGCAGCACAAAGTCTTGGTGCAAAATAAAAGCCTCCCAAAATACGTGTGAGCACAAAATAAAAGTTTCACTATATAAATAATTTAATATATAAATAAATGAATAACTTAATGAATAACAAAATAAATTACTTTATTAATAACTAAATAAATAACTTAATAAATAACTTGATATATAAATAAATAAATGACTTAAAACTAAATAGATAAATACAAGACTAAATAAATAACTTTATAAATAAATAAATAACAATAAATAAATATATCACTAAATAAATGAATAACTAACCTAATAGATAAATAAATAACTTAATAAATAAATATATAACTAAACATATAACTGACTAAATAAATAAATATGGAAACAATTATTTTGTGCATTTTATATATATTTATACTGTGGAACACCTATTTATTTTGGTATTTATTTATTTAGTTAATTATGAATAAAATGGCATTCCATATTATTTAAGTCAACATTAAGTCAACAGTCACAAATCTGCAGAAAGACTGAATCCAGGTGTGGAGAAACATTCCTGAGAAGCTTCACAGCTGGATTATTTCAACAGCTTCCTCTTTTTTTATCATAATCACTACTTTGTATTAGTTCGTGTTTGTCCTTATGGGATAGACTGAGGTCTGCAGACCTTCCCAGTGAGTGCTTTCTAACCTGAACTGCCTGGTTTGCCTCTTACGTGTACTTTACATCGGAGTAAACTGCAGGCAGTGTAACCGTGCAGAGTTGACTCAGATCGCTCCGACTAGACTTCATCTCTACGGGGTTTTTCTTCCGTTTCTCCGCCTCACCTCTGATGCAAGGTTATAACAGTTTGGGATTTTTAATTAGTTTCAGGTTTTTATTTAGTTTTGACTTTTGTTTTTCATTTCAGTTAGTTTTAGTTTTTTTTTTAGCAGGTTTGCTAGTTTTTATTAGTTTTTATTTTTTGGAAAATGTTTAGTTTTAGTTTAGTTTTTATTAGTTTCAGTTTTTTGGGGATTTTTTTCCGTGTGACATTCACAATCATCAGAAAGTCACTCAGAGTAAAACTGGCAGAGCAAAATAAACAGATTAAATAGAAACGGATTTCATATCAACCCAAAAGGCTGATGTGTTAAATCAATGTACAAAGACTAAAACTAAGAATGTTTTTGCAATAATTGTAGTTCGTTTTGTAAAGACAGAATACAGTTTCAGTTAGTTTGTCATTTTAAATTTTATTTCAGTTAATGAAATGCTTTTTTGCTAGTTATAGTTAACCAGAATAACCCTGCTCTGGTGCTGATGTGAGCATGTTGACCCGCTTCCCTGGAAAAACAGGCCGTTTCCAGAGAGGCTGGATGGGTGCACGCCGCCTCCTGCTGGACGCTCCTGGTATGCTTCAGCTGCATGGGTGCAGGGCCCCGGCATCCTCCGACCGGGGACAGAAAACTGGCTCCAAACAGGTCTCAGAACAACAATGTGATGGAAGCAGAACAGCAGACTGGACGGTTATAATGAGAAAGTCTCATTATTAATAGATGAGCCTGATCCGATCAGCCGGTGGACTAAAGAGCACATCCAACCACAATCAAGTGATGTCAACACGCTGTGGGGCAGCCGAGGACAGGAGGAGCTTTAGCTAAGTGATTTGACTCTTCGCGGATTAAAATTTAAACATTCGGGCCTCAGATGAGGAGGGAGTGTGTGTCATACTGCAGAGATATGCCCGGCCCGTCTGACGGGTCCGGCTGCATTCCCAGACACGCTGCGAGTGGACGAAGCTGCCGCGACATCATGTTTGCTTTGTCACGTTGGAATTGACAAAAGTAATAATACATAAAAATAAAAAAGGGAAAATCATGATATTGATTTTAAATTGTGTTTTAACAAAAATATTAAAAACAAAACGAGAAAACAAGCAAGATGGAGCTCCTGAACTAAAATGTTGAGCAACACTTTGAGACAATCAGGTGTTTTCTGTAACGTCCAATCAGACGTCTGCACCTGCTGACAGGTATGTTGGTCCATGTTCATGGGAAAGATGCTCTGATGTGTCTGGAATAGTTTAGTTTTTATTATTATTATTATTCTTTTCAACTACCATTCAAAAGTTATATTTTTTTTCACCAAATTACAATTTAGTAAATTCTTATTTATTATTACTTTTGTTTCTTGCTGTTTGAATAACTTGATAATTTGGCTTTTTTTTTTTTTAATTGGAGGATATGAATAATTTTGAGGATGTTTTCTTTACACACGTACACATACGTATATATATATATATATATGTACACACATATATACATACTGGGGCTGTCAACGAATAGTCTAAATTCAAATATGTATTTGAATATTAAAAAAGCAGTAGGAAAAATAGCCAATTACATCAGGCCTACATTTATTACCTGGTTTAATTATAGTTCTACTGTTCCATGTTTTTATTACAGCTCGCTCGGAGCATTCAATGTTCGTTCATTTCATTTTAATTTGTTAGGACCTTTAATCGCTCGTTAGTGAAGCACATTTTCTAATGTTCCGGGTATTGTTACATGTAATATTGAAATAAAATTAAGAAATACCGATACAAGTAGTTATGTCTTGTCCTGTTGGCATAATGCTCAAATGGATATGCAAATATATTCAAATTATCTGTTAATTTTAGAGCAAATATTCAAACATTATTTTGAAGCAATTTTGACAGCCCTAATACACCACACACACACACACACACACACACACACACACACCTCAAAATGATTCATACCCTCCAGCTAAAGAAAAGGCTAAATTCATAACAGTAATTCAAATAACAAGAAACTAAAGAAACGAATAATACGTAAAAATTCACAAAATTATAATTTGCTGAAATGAAATATTGTTTTTGAGTTGTGGGTGGAAATAATCTTTTTTAAAAAAAACTGTCCCAGACACATGAGAGCATCTTTCCCATGAACATGGACCAACATACCTGCCAACAGGTGCAGACGTCTGATTGGACGTTACAGAAACACCTGATTACAGTGAAGTGTTGCTAAAACATTTTAGCCTCAGAGCCCCATCACACTTGTTTTATTTTTGTGTGTTTGTTTTTAATATTTCTGTTGAACCACAATTCAAAATCAATGTCATGATTTTCATAAAATTCTTTATTAATACTTTTGTTAATTTCATCTTATTTTACTGACAGATATTTTTTTTACCTCATTAATTGGAGGTATGAATAATTTTGAGGGCGACTGTATGTTCACACACATGTATAATTACACTGTACAATTAAGGAGAGACAACTTCAGGCCAGAGTAAACCAGAGTAAATCAGAGTAAATCAGAGTAAACCAAAGTATATCAGAGTAAATCAGAGTAAACCGGAGTAAATCGGAGTAAATCGGAGTAAATCGGAGTAAATCGGAGTAAACCGGAGTAAACCGGAGTAAACAGAAAACCAGAGTAAATCAGAGTAAATCAGAGTAAATCAGAGTAAACCAGAGTAAACCAGAGTAAATCGGAGTAAACCAGAGTAAACCAGAGTAAATCAGAGTAAATCAGAGTAAACCAGAGTAAATCAGAGTAAATCAGAGTAAACCGGAGTAAATCGGAGTAAATCAGAGTAAATCGGAGTAAACCGGAGTAAACCGGAGAAAACCAGAGTAAACCAGAGTAAACCAGAGTAAACCAGAGTAAACCGGAGTAAATCAGAGTAAACCGGAGTAAATCAGAGGAGTAAACCGGAGTAAACCGGAGTAAACCAGAGTAAACCAGAGTAAACCAGAGTAAACCAGAGTAAACCAGAGTAAATCAGAGTAAATCGGAGTAAACCGAGTAAATCAGAGTAAATCGGAGTAAATCGGAGTAAATCGGAGTAAATCAGAGTAAATCGGAGTAAATCAGAGTAAATCAGAGTAAACCTGAGTAAATCGGAGTAAACCAGAGTAAACCAGAGTAAATCCGAGTAAATCAGAGTAAATCGGAGTAAACCAGGGTAAATCAGAGTAAATCAGAGTAAATCGGAGTAAATCGGAGTAAACCGGAGTAAACCGGAGTAAATCAGAGTAAACCAGAGTAAATCGGAGTAAACCAGAGTAAACCAGACTAAACCAGAGTAAACCAGAGTAAACCAGAGTATATCAGAGTAAATCAGAGTAAACCAGAGTATATCAGAGTAAATCAGAGTAAATCAGAGTATATCAGAGTATATCAGAGTAAATCAGAGTAAATCAGAGTATATCAGAGTATATCAGAGTAAATCAGAGTATATCAGAGTAAACCAGAGTAAATCAGAGTATATCAGAGTAAATCAGAGTAAATCAGAGTATATCAGAGTAAATCAGAGTAAATCGGAGTAAATCGGAGTAAACTGGAGTAAATCGGAGTAAACCGGAGTAAACCGGAGTAAATCAGAGTAAACCAGAGTAAATCGGAGTAAACCAGAGTAAATCAGAGTAAATCAGAGTATATCAGAGTAAACCAGAGTAAATCGGAGTAAACCAGAGTAAACCAGAGTAAACCAGAGTAAATCAGAGTATATCAGAGTAAATCAGAGTACGTGGACAGAGGTGTAGAGATCAGGTGGGAATGTGAGGATTCCAGGTTGAAGCCGAGCGTCTCACCTGCTACATTCAATGAGAGTGACTCTGAGTCGGCCTTCCACCAGCTTGCTGTCCTGGACCGACAGATCCAAGTCACAGGCTGAACCCAGCGGCGGCTGCACTTGGAAAGGAAAGAAGGGCTTGTATCTGCAGACAGAAAATACAGAGAAATTAGACCTGAAACAAAATATTTCTTTTTAATGAAACGCACTTTGTCCTCCACAATGGCGTAATTTCCACGGGGGATAGGGGGGTTTTGACCCCCCCAATAATCAGACCCAGGTGATATAACCCCCCTAAAAAATAACACAACTCGGATTTAATAATAACATTACTGATCTTTTATGAACATATTGTGAATTCTTTTTATTAGCTACAATATTTTCTAGCAAAACAACAGCACCTTTAATCATCTGGTATTGTAACGCACCCCCCTCCCTCTTCCCCCGCCGTGTATTTGGTATTACCCATACCAGCCGCTTTCTATCTTATTGCTGTGTTTGATGGATGGAGGGAAACAGAAGACCAACAGGAATGTAAAGAAGAAAAGGTGGAGAGACGACATGATTCATTGATGATCGACATCAACCTTAATAAAAAAGAACTGATTGGCCAAAGAGAGGTAAATACACGCACATGAGAGGTAAATACACGCACATGTGCGTCTTCATCTGTGCACTCCATCAGCGCACGGACAGAGCGCACGTAGCAAAACACAGTAACCACTTAAAAGCAGACACACACACGTGTTAGGCTTTTCTCTACCAGAGACCAGGATGTGGTCAGGTGTATTTTAGAAGAACTGAAGCTCCCCAAAGTTTATTTGGAATATTGATTTCATTATTGACTTTCTAACAAAGCCCACATGGTAGTTATCCCTGTTAGGCTGATGCTAAGACTGTTATTTCCCAGCTGTCTCTGAACGCAGCACAACTTCGAAGTTGCAAGTTTCACCGTTTTGATCGCCTTCCTCTCCTGGTCGCGTGCTCATGGATGTAAACTGGATCAGTACATGATCCATGCTGAGGTTTAGAAATGCAGAGCAAAAAACTCCCAAAGTTGTTGTTTGCTTGTTTGTTTGTTTGTTTTTTTTTTAATGCTGTGACGTTTCGGCCGTTCTTCACTGTATCACTTTCATCCAGCACCAGTCTTCACTATCTGTGATGCGCGTGATTTACTTCTGTATGAACTTTAGAAATGCGACGTGACTTCACAGCGTTCAGTTGTCATATGATTATTTAGTTTATTAATTATAATAATTAATTAGTTATTATATCATGTGTCAGTAATGGGGAGGTTACCTGTTACAGGTGCATGAACACTCTGCACTTTAAGGTTGTTCATGCATTCTGAGCTTGTTTTGAAATTAAATGTATTAATGAATATTAGATTATTATAGGCTACTTGTAGCTACAGCACATTTGATGCCACGTTACCACATCTCTATTTCAGCACAAAGGGGGTCACTGGCCGTCATTCTCACACCCCCAAAAGACATGTTGGCACTTGAAAATTTAGCCCTTTAAGATCCCATGATGTAAAGGGCAGCTCAATGGATTATTATCATTACTTTTTTTATTATTTTGACTTCACAACATGAACATAATTTGGGTCTCAGTGAGAACTAATCATGGAACCTTGTATCATATTTAGATATTTAATAAATGTTAAAAGATAAGTAATGCAAAACTCACAGTAACGTATTTGTTTTAGAAGCTGTTTAATGCTCTTCTGCATGGATGTCTTTGATGTGTTTGACTTCATAGGAAAGTTTCACAGATTTTACAATTCAAGTTTTAATTGCATAAAAGTAAGAAACTACATCGGCCAGCAGTATGTATAATATATCTCTGTTCACTGTCCTGTAATGGGGCTGATTATAGCGGTGAAAAGTAAATAACTAAGTTTACTGTATATCCAAAAGAAAAAAAGGAAAAGTATCACAATTTACTGTATCTCTTATACAGACACCAAATTACACTGACTTGTTTTACGAATGCAAATAATTAAATAACTAAATAAACAGGCAAAGAATCCGGCCCCCCAATGATGGACCCAAAGTTACGCCCTTGGTCCTCCAGCACAGATAATAAAGGAATGAAATGAACCTGCTCACAGATGATCTGAGAGATTGTAGCAGGCATGAAACCAGAAGCTGTGATGTCAGAAACAACTTCTCTTGGTAATGAAAACCACCTCCGACTTCAGTTTGGCTCCCCTGAAGTGGACTTTAAACAACTCTGCCACCGTAGAGGATGAAATGACTGGAAAAACAAACTTTTTTCCTGAGAAGAAGAAGAAAGTTCTCTTCTCACCGAATACGGAACAAGCGGTTAAGTCAACGCGCTGCTTTCATTCCTCCCATCAGAGTTCTGGATTCATGTTTCACCAGATAAAAACGGCAGGTGCGCATGCACGTTTCACCCAAATTCTAGTGTGATATTTCAGCTTCTCATCATTCAATACCGGTATTACCCTGACAGGTATGATATGACCCAGCCCAGTGGGAAATGTAAATGTTATGTCCTCCTAAAAGAAAACCACATGAATTTCAGTAAAAGCCACAGAATAGCAGCCCAGTTCCTCTAGGAATGAGTACAGCAATCCTAGACATGACTAAGTAGTACTAGGAATGAGTACAGTAATCCTAGACATGAGTAAGTAGTACTAGGAATGAGTACAGTAATCCTAGACATGAGTAAGTAGTATTAGGAATGAGTACAGTAATCCTAGACATGAGTAAGTAGTACTAGGAATGAGTACAGTAATCCCAGACATGAGTAAGTAGTACTAGAAATGAGTACAGTAATCCTAGACATGAGTAAGTAGTACTAGGAATGAGTACAGTAATACTAGACATGAGTAAGTAGTACTAGGAATGAGTACAGTAATCCTAGACATGAGTAAGTAGTACTAGGAATGAGTACAGTAATCCTAGACATGAGTAAGTAGTACTAGGAATGAGTACAGCAATCCTAGACATGAGTAAGTAGTACTAGGAATGAGTACAGTAATCCTAGACATGAGTAAGTAGTACTAGGAATGAGTACAGCAATCCTAGACATGAGTAAGTAGTACTAGGAATGAGTACAGTAATCCTAGACATGAGTAAGTAGTACTAGGAATGAGTACAGTAATCCTAGACATCAGTAAGTAGTACTAGGAATGAGTACAGTAATCCTAGAAATCAGTAAGTAGTACTAGGAATGAGTACAGTAATCCTAGACATGAGTAAGTAGTACTAGGAATGAGTACAGTAATCCTAGACATCAGTAAGTAGTACTAGGAATGAGTACAGTAATCCTAGACATCAGTAAGTAGTACTAGGAATGAGTACAGTAATCCTAGACATCAGTAAGTAGTACTAGGAATGAGTACAGTAATCCTAGACATCAGTAAGTAGTACTAGGAATGAGTAAAGCAGTCCTAGAAATGAGTACAGTAATTTTAGGAATGTCTACATTTAGATCCCAGCAGTTACTAAGTGAGTGGCAGGATGTATACAAAATAATAAAAAAAATAATGGAATTCTATTTAATTTTATGTAATTCCTTTAAATTAAAATCAATTTAAATTTGAACCAAAAAATTAAAACCTAACTAAAAATAAAATTAAAATCAAATTAAAATTTCAGTTAATCAAAATAAGATCAAATCAAATCAAACTTAACTACTGACATCCATGTGATGGACTGTAATAAAAGGATTTCCTTGACTCTTCTGGCTGAGGGTAAATAAAAAAAAATAATAATAATAATAATAACAATAATAAAACAAAAAAGACAAAGCAGAATAATTTAAGACAGAAAATAAACTAAAATTTAATTGAAATCAATTAAAAAATAAATAATAGAATAAGATTTGACACCAGCTTTTGACAAATTTGACAACAACTCTCAGAAATTACATTTGATGTGGAATACAATTTATAATCTTTCAGTAAAAATAATGCCAGATAAAGAAAACAAGATTAATAATAATCAATGTTCGCAGGCTGTCCAATAAAAATCTGTTAACTGTGTAATCATGCTGAATGAACAGGAAGAGGATTAATGTCTATTTCTGATGGAAATGGATAAAGATGCAGAGTGATGAGGATATTAAAAGAGCAGTCAAATGCAATAACCTGATGGTACATGACTTTCTCAATTTCATTATATAACATCGGCATTCTTAAATCCTTATCCTGCATAAACACCGTTTCTACACTAAATGTTTGCAGAATCACTGATGTGTCACTTCCTTGTAATGCAGATTATTTGATGCAGAATCCAGGAGCTACTCCTGTCAGCTAAGAACAGGAAACTGAGGCTACAATTCACACAGACTCATCAAAACTGGACAATAGAAGATGGAGAAACGTTACTGGTCTGATGAGTCTGTCTTATTGTTAAAGGGAGAAAGTTTAGAGCCATCCAGGATTTTAGTCCACCAACAGTTTCACAGAATCAGAGTCCTCCCATTTCAGAGGAACATAAATCTGACTCATCAGCATAGAAATGAAAAACAAGTAGAACTCAGAGGAGGCAAATATAAGGGGAATAGCAGAGGCCCGAGACTTGGACCCTGAGGAACTCCACCTCACAGGAACACAGGAGGATTTAGTAGGACCTGAACCATTCGAGGACAACCTTTAGATGCCTACATCATGGTCCAAACAGGATAACAACAGGTAGTGATCCACCGTGATAAACGCAACCACTAAATAAAAAAAATCAGGTTTACATAATCCGGGAAGATGGCCGTGGACAACCAATCTGGGGGAATGAATTCCTAACTTGTCCACATGAGGTTTCATGTTTTCAAAGTCTTTATCAGGCAAAGAATCATATCTGATCACTTCATCGGTCATATAAAATGTCTTTGCATTCAAGAGGTCATCAAAAGGTGTGTCGGTCTGATGGTCCAGTGTCGGTCCAATGGTCCAGGATCTGTCTGATGGTCCAGGGTCGGTCTGATGGTCCAGTGTCGGTCCAATGGTCCAGGGTCGGTCCGATAGTCAAGGGTTGGTCCGATGGTCCAGTGTCGGTCCAATGGTCCAGGGTCGGTCCAATGGTCCAGTGTCGGTCCAATGGTCCAGGGTTGGTCCAATGGTCCAGGATCTGTCTGATGGTCCAGGGTCGGTCTGATGGTCCAGTGTCGGTCCAATGGTCCAGGGTCGGTCCGATGGTCCAGGGTTGGTCCGATAGTCAAGGGTTGGTCCGATAGTCCAGGATCTGTCTGATGGTCCAGGGTCGGTCTGATGGTCCAGTGTCGGTCCAATGGTCCAGGGTCGGTCCGATAGTCAAGGGTTGGTCCGATGGTCCAGGATCTGTCTGATGGTCCAGGATATGTCTGATGGTCCAGGATATGTCTGATGGTCCAGTGTCGGTCCGATAGTCCAGGATCTGTCTGATGGTCCAGGTTTGTCGGGTCCGGCGTCTGTGGTGTGGTCCAGTGTTTGTGGTCCAGGGTCGGTCTGATGTTTAAAGGTTGGTCTGATGGCCCAAGGTCAGTCTGATAGTCCAGGGTTAGTTTAATGGTCCAGGGTCAATTCAATGGTCCAGGGTCGGTCTAACAGTCCAGGGTCGGTCTAACAGTCCAGGGTCGTTCTGACAGTCCAGGGTCGGTCTAACAGTCCAGGGTCGGTCTAACAGTCCAGGGTCGTTCTAACAGTCCAGGGTCGGTCTGACAGTCCAGGGTCGGTCTGACAGTCCAGGGTCGGTCTGACAGTCCAGGGTTGGTCTGACAGTTCAGGGTCGGTCTGACAGTCCAGGGTCGGTCTGACAGTCCAGGGTCGGTCTGACAGTCCAGGGTCGGTCTAACAGTCCAGGGTCGGTCTGACAGTCCAGGGTCGGTCTGACGGTCCAGGGTCGGTCTGACGGTCCAGGGTCGGTCTGATGGTCCAGGGTCGGTCTGACAGTCCAGGGTCGGTCTGACAGTCCAGGGTCGGTCTGACAGTCCAGGGTCGGTCTGACAGTCCAGGGTCGGTCTAACAGTCCAGGGTCGGTCTTACAGTCCAGGGTCGGTCTAACAGTCCAGGGTCGGTCTAACAGTCCAGGGTCGGTCTAACAGTCCAGGGTCGGTCTAACAGTCCAGGGTCGGTCTGACAGTCCAGGGTCGGTCTGACAGTCCAGGGTCGGTCTGACAGTCCAGGGTCGGTCTGACAGTCCAGGGTCGGTCTAACAGTCCAGGGTCGGTCTAACAGTCCAGGGTCGGTCTGACAGTCCAGGGTCGGTCTGACAGTCCAGGGTCGGTCTAACAGTCCAGGGTCGGTCTGACAGTCCAGGGTCGGTCTGACAGTCCAGGGTCGGTCTGACAGTCCAGGGTCGGTCTGACAGTCCAGGGTCGGTCTAACAGTCCAGGGTCGGTCTAACAGTCCAGGGTCAGTCTAACAGTCCAGGGTCGTTCTGACAGTCCAGGGTCGGTCTGACAGTCCAGGGTCGGTCTGACAGTCCAGGGTCGGTCTAACAGTCCAGAGTCAGGAGTGGCTCATTTATGCCCAGCAGGAGATCCAGCATCTCTGATGTTTCTCTCTGTGGTTTTCACCACCAGCCTGAACAGCAACCCGGCTTGTGTTGCTGGTTCCAGCCTTCGTCTATAACCGCCGGTTCTGCTCGCTCCGTTAGCTTCGCTAGCTCCGTTAGCATCTGTGGTCAATAAACAGGCTCAAAGGAGAAGTGAAGTGTAGAGACGGTAAAATTAGGTCATCAGGAAGTTGTGTCCACTGACTTTCCCAATCCAGCTCTCCTCTTCTGCAGCGCTGATACGTCATTACCCAGAATACATTGCACAAGTAAAATAACAGCAAGTGACCTCAGTAGGTCAGAAACAATAACATTTACGTAAATACATAATAATAAGCAGTAATCACGACTAATGATGAACTCAGACGCGTCAGAAACAATAAATGATAGTAGATCAGGGCAACAAGTGCAGGTTTAGGCCAACATGTGTGATCTCTGGGTTCCTGGCTCGATTATGCTGTTACTTTACTGGTCTGACCCACTGGAGACCAGACTGTGCTGAACCTGAACTAAAATGACTTCCTGGTCTACGGTTTTCAACCATGTCACCACTCAGCTTTCACCGACACAATCATGCTCCATTACTCCCAGTTTTCCTGAGCTGCAGGTGTTTTTCCCTACTGGTCACCTGCAGGGATGACCAGGCCCTACTTGGTCTGAAAAAGGAATTGCTTTTTATGTGATCAAGACGTTAGCGAACCACTTTTTATCAGCCATGACAGTGGAAGGAGTGAAAGGCGCAGTACAGGGTGGCTAATTGCTGTTTTAAACTGTAGTGCTACTTCCAGGCAGCAGGCAATCAGAGCCGTGTTGTTTTACAAACCTCATCACCTCAGTGCCGGGCCCTCGGCCAAAACAGGAGCTAAACCACACTCAAAGTCTGATCGATGAAGAAATCTCCTCCGGTCTGAGCTACAATCTGCGAGCTAAAGGGGAACTGGACCACTTCTGAAATGGCCCGCAATGTGCAGCAGAGCCATCATCCTCCCCTTCTGACAGGAAACGACACGAGGAAATGGGTTAGAGAGGAGTCACAGCTGATGTCTACCGGGCCGTTGCATAACATCTGACGGAGCTGCACATCATATCTGCATGTGAACGAACACACCAGGAGGAAGTTTAGTTTTTCTTACTTCATACCTTCACTCCTTGAGCAAAAGTACACAGCTGTGATGCAGCCTTTCCAGAACACGCCTCTGAAACTCCAGCTTTACGAAAATCATCCAGAAAACGTGTCCTTCACTGTCATTTCTACACGCTCCGTGTTGCCTAAAGCGTTTTAGATGGTGCAGATGGATATTTACAAAGCCAGCGATGGTTCATTAGCCCTTAAAGGAATATTCCACCCACAGAATGATGTAACTTTATCTTCCACTTCCCCTCATGGTGAGAAAGACTCTGGAGTTCGCCGAGGTCCGAGCCAAAAAGGTCCATAAAAGTCCACAAAAACTTGTCAATATTCCTCCATACTGCTCGTCCAATGTAATCCAAGTGTCCTGAGTGGGTAGCGTCCAGAATTTACTGGAAACGATGTCATTTAGTAGATTTTTAGAGCCTAAACAGTACTACATCAGTACTATATCAGTACTACATCACATCTCCTGCTAGCACGCTGATGTGCGTTTCACGAAACTATGGAAACTGCGGCAGACGAGATCGCGTTCTCTTTTTCTTTCTTTCTTTGTTTTAAATCAGTATCAACCCCTCTTGGACCCTTTTGTGTTTGTCCCGGTTTGTCTGCAGCTCTGTCGCTCTTAAACAGCTAATTTCTTCTTCTACACTTGTATTATCGGCAGAGTAGGCTCTGAACGCCAAGGCTTCCGTAGTTTTGTGAACGTGCATATGCACGCTTCGTGAAAGTAAGATGTAGTACTGTTTAGGCTATAAAAATCTACTAAATGACGTCGTTTCCAGTAAATTCTGGACGCTACCCACTCAGGACACTTGGATTACATTGGACGAGCAGTATGGAGGAATATTGACAAGTTTTTGTGGACTTTTATGGACCTTCTTAGCTCGGACCTTGTGAACTCCATTATATGAAAGTTGGGGGGAAACGAGAAGCCTTCCTGATCGCCGGCTGCATTTGAGATATTAAAAAAGTGCTGCAGAGTCTTTCTCACCATGAGGGGAGGTGGAAGATAAAGTTACATCATTCTGTGGGTGAATGTTTGTTTAAAGACAAACAGTTTCCTGAACCTCATTATTGTTCACAACAACTTCAATAACCGTCCGTGTGAAACGATCAGAAGAAAATCCTGAAACTGGATAAACTGAGCTGCTGGAAACATGCTGGTGCGCCCAGATTAAAAAGTTTAGCGCATGCTGGAAGTTAGTCTGGAGCTCTGTGATATCGGGAATAACCGAGTTGAAATATGGTGATAGACGTTGGGTGAAACGCCCACTGCTGCTGTTTTTGCCTGGTTACACGTGCATGGATCCAGAAGCCTGGGGGCCACCTATTCTCGTCTCATCTCTTTTTTCTCGGTTTCCTGCCTGAACCACGAAGGTTTCGTTCCACCGGCTGCAGGAGAACGACGAGGACCGGGGTAGACCCAGCGCAGATTTCACTTTGAACATACTGTAGTATTCCCCCGTAGCTGGAGCTGATTGCATGATTGCAGTAAAGCCTGGATTACCTCCAGTGGGCTGCAGGCCCAGCCCTCCCTCCACTCAACCACCATCTGTACCACTCAGCAAATCCCAAGGCCCAGCTTTCCCTCCCCGAGTCTGCTCCTCATTACATCATCTCACTCTGCATGATTGTGGTGATGAACTCCGAACATGCGTGAGCGTCGTGTGTTTGCTGCAGTTCTCTCCCACACGCATCTCTGCCAGAAAGCACGGACCACGTTCGTGTCCGCCTCTCCCGCCTCCACCGCACATGACGGTGGGCTCTCCACACAGAAAATCCTCTCAGCCTCTCCTGAATCGTGCTGATCTATAAAGTGCTTTGGAAGCTGATTTTAAGAAAAACAGCTCAAATGTAAAAGTCTAAATGACTTAAAGATATTGTGGAGTTTCACTCTGCAGCAGAGGCAGAACAGCTGCTCAAGTTAAAGTGATGATTCGTCATCCTGCAAGTTAAAAAACAGGCCGTGACTCATTTTCATTATTTTATCTGATTGTCAAACATGAAATATTTAAAATCCCAAAGTCCAGCGTTGAAGTTAGAGGAGAGGTTTGGCTCAGATTTGATTTTTTTCTGAAAATGATTCATGAGTGACTCACAATGAAGAGTTTGTCATCAGAGAAATGTCAGCGATGGATTCGGCTGCGTTTCTGGGTGTTTCCTGTCCCAACATCATCACGATTTCTCATCCTGAGATTTTACACAGATGTCACCTTATAAATGTTCCTGACCCTGGACCTGGCCCTCCCCATCATACACGACAAAACCAGTGAACATGTCAATCACAAGCTGCTTGCTACGATGCTGGACAGGAAAACTTCAAGAAAAAAAGTAACATGTCAATCACTTCAAACATCCTGGACTCACACAGGACGACAGGACTGTCACGATTAATTATGATTATGTCCATCCATCCATCCATGTACTCCATCCATCCATCCGTCCAATAGAACTGTGCAATTAATCAGAATTTAATCGCTATTTCAATTTTCATGTTGAACAATCTCAAAACTCATAATCGAGTCAAAACAATTTATGTGTCATTTTTTTGTACAATTTCTGAAAAAAAGGCACACGCACATGCGTTCCTTTCCACATGGCCCTGCTACAACCTACATTCATGAAGCTGAAGTGTGAAGGAGGTGTGTTGTACTTTAAATTATCAATAACATGTTTTTGGACGGAGAGAAATGCTGAATAAAATTTAAAAAATAATCGTCTGAATAATCGTGATTTCAATATTGACCAAAATGATTTTTTCCATGATCGAGCAGCCCTACCATCCATCCATCCATCCATCCATCCATCCATCCATCCATTTCTCAGCCCCCAAGTCAGAGTTTTCAAACAAATGGATTTAAAAGAAAACTTCTGCAGCAACACTGAAGGAGGCCACCACAACGTTGTCATCACCTGTAAGTTTACTTATTTTCTAAAAGCTGTCATGTCTAATAAAGTTCACTGTCGGAACTGTCCAATGTAATCCAAGTGTCCTGAGTGGGTACCACTCCAGAATTTACTGGAAACAACGTCATTTAGTAGATTTTTATAGCCTAAACAGTAGAACATGTAGCTGCCGCAAAGCGCGCCCCGACAAGTTCACAACACTACGGAAGCTGCTGCAGACCAAACCAGACAAGAGCACGCGTTCTTTCTTTCTTTCTTTTAAATCAATAGCAGACCCCTCGTGCTTGTCTGCAGCTCTTTCACTCTTAGCACAATGTAAGCAGGGAATTTCTTCTTCTACGCTTGCATTATTGGCAGATTAGGCGCTGAACACCATGGCTTCCATAGTGTCGTGATCCCACATGGACGTGCATCGCGGAAGTACTGCGTAGTACTGTTAAGGCTATAAAAATCTACTAAATGATGTCGTTTCGAGTAAATTCTGGACGCTACCCACTCAGGACACTTGGATTACATTGGACGAGCAGTATGGAGGAATATTGACAAGTTTTTAGGACTTTTATGGACCTTTTTGTTTTGAGCACCGGTCACCTCCACTGTATGAAAGTCGGCGGATAACGAATTTGAGATATATAAAAAAATGCTCCAGAGTCTTCCACCCCTGAAAAAAGTGACGTTATTTTTCTTTGGAGAACTGACATAAGCAGCAATATCAGCTACAAGAAACAGTTGATACTAATACGTCATCAATGCTTTTAGGGCTGGGTGGTAAACCGAAAATTTACCGACATCGACATTTACAGCGATGACCGACGTAATTTTTCCCATGTTGGTATGTTCGGCGCTGCGGCCCCTTTAAGAAAGCCAGCAGTGGAATCGCCTCACGGGACGTTTTTGTTCTCTCCAACTTGCCGTAGTTTCTTGTAACGTGACATTCCTGCACTGGAGCTTCATGTGTTTCATCATCTTTTACATGTTTTCTGTACAACATATGTCTGTAAATGATCAGTGACGTTTATTTGATGTCAGTGTGAAGTGATAAACGTTTGAAGGAACGTTGTTTGTGTTAAACGTTTTGACAACAGCAGTGATGCTAACTGCGTTAGCCTGTCTATGGGTTTTCCAATGTTAAGTTAGCATTCATGCTAATTGGTAGTTGTGTGTGCATTTAATTGGAGACTCAGCACTGGTTTTCATGAACACAAAGTAATATTTGCTCATATGTAAATAAGAATCTAACTCATTTGAGTTAATCAGTTTAATCATTGATAATTCATTCCTTAATTTGTATATTTGTTTATTTGTATGTTTGTATTTCAGTTTCACAGTTCTTCTATGTCCTAAACATCTACTGGGTGTTTATTGAGGAACCTGTTAATCTATCTGCCAAAACAAGAAATCACGTGAAGTTCCAGTTAAGGCAGAATATCTGTTTTAATAAAATGAAAATAAAAGTAGTTTTTGTCTGTTTTGGCTGGTTTATAGGAGGTTTATCGTCCATTTATCGTTACCGAGGTGAACTGCTCAATATATTGTGATATTTATTTTTGGCCATTATCGTCCAGTCCAAACTGCTTTACGGAAATCACTGAAGATGTTTGCAGCACAGACTTCACATTCTGGAAAAAGAAGAGTTCAAATAAATGCTGGAAACTAAATGTGAGGGTCACACCAGTGCTGAGTGTCTGTGCTGCACCTCTAACGGCAGCGAGCTTTACAGAATGAACGGAAGCTGTTTTATATTCAGAGGAGTCGACATCTTCTTCCAGAGAACAGAAGACGATTGTAGATCCCGGCTGTTAAAGGCCGGGCTGGAATACTGATGGTCCTGAAGGGCCTCCGGTCTCACAGTAGCTACTTTATTTCCTAAAATGAAAAACTTTCCACATGATGAAGGATACAATCATCTTCACCTGAGGATAGAGTTATATCATAAACCCATGACTGGTTACAGAAGCGACACCAACGTCCATACGCTGCAGTTCATCCTCACAAACATCAGACTGGAAATAAAACCTCCCGTCCACATCAGGAACGCTTAAATCTGCTCCCTGTAACTCCTGAAATGATGAATTTAATCTGTAATGTGCAAACAAATCATCAAAAGGAACCACATCCTCATCCTATGAGACGTGAATTCAGACTGTCCCGGTCCCACTTTTACTCCTCCGATACCAAAACCACAGGTCATATGAGGCCCAATATCGATACTTAGCTGTGCTTTGGGCCGAAGATTATACTGTATATTGATCTGATAACTGATTTTATTCTTGGTTTATGTTCGGTATGTTTGTGCAGTGGAACCTCATCTCCAAAAACCCGATTTAACAGCTTAATGAAATAATATTCAGTAAGTACGAGGAAAATCTGAGCCGTTTTTCATTTACCAGCAGCTACCATGAATTCTAAACTCACAAACATGAAAATAAATGAAATAATTTCAAGACCGCACCAACCGAGACCAAGACAAGGTCAAGACATTTCCAGGTGGAGACCAAGCCGAGACTACGACCACAAATATCAAAGAAAAATCATAAAAAAACATCAAAATGTGAAGGGTTTTAAAGTTTGCTTTTAAACAAATATGACAAAAAAAAAGAATCTTTGCTCGGTTGTTTTGAAAAAAGCACTTTGAATTAAATAAACTATTAATAATAAATTTTGGCAAACATCAAATTATAACCAAATTGGCAGAAATCTCTCCAAACAAGCAGAACGGTAGTTTATCTTATTTTCTGTCATTTGTTCTCTTTTTAATCTCAGTGTCTGTTTTAGGACTAATGATGACAAGAGTATAAGTACTACTATACATATATAAGTACTGCATATCATCTGAAATTTCTACAGTCACTATCATCACTTTCACAATGTTCAAAAGTTTACGGAACAACTATTTTGTTTAGTAATGAGACAACTTGCACAAACGTAAAATAACAATCACCACTAAAAAGCTTTTAATCAAACAAAATTCAGATTTACAGCGAACCTGAAGTAACCACGCGCTGCATGCAGTGAAAACCATATAGACTCAATCAGAAATGGCAATCAGGGAGTTGTTTCAGTAAATATGATCTACACTAACCTGAATAATGACCTGCTCAGCATCACTGCTGCAGGTAAGTTGTTCTTAATGATCTCTGATGTGTAATAATCACTCTGCATACGTGAAGTCTGAAAAAATAACCAGCATCTGCTGTGTGGACGATCGATCAGTGATCAGTGACAGCGGCCAGCTGCTGCCGCGCACTTTTGCACCTTCACAGGCGGAAGAAGAAATAGCTCCAACATATTCGTACAACTTAGTTTTCACTGTGTTCATGTTAAAGCAGAACTCAGTAACTTCAGCTCAGAGCTCCCCCTAGTGGCGTCCTTTCACTGTCGTAAAGTTCAACCCCCCTGCACCCCCACAGCACACAGATGACTTCTCTACCATCTTTCCTCTATTCTGATCCCTGGATATCTTTAGGGGAGGCGGGGGGGGGGGGGAGGGGGAAAGAAGGAGAGAAAAGGGGGGGGTCCGAAAAATACCCCGCTGAAAGAAAAATTAACTCCACCGGGGGCCGAAGCCCAGACCGCGGGGGGGGCAGGACACCGGGGGGCGGACGCTAAGCGTTTACTAGCTTGTTGATGCTACGTTGCTGCGTTGGTAGCAGCACCTCGTCTCCCTCTGCTCAAAGCAAAGTCCTGTATCTTCTGAAACGGGACGTTTTACCGCGATTTGCGGGTAAATATGCCGTGGATTATATTTTTCTCTGGTGTTGGCGAGTAGCAGGTAAGAATACGAACTTTTATTTACTTTTTGCGGACGTGACAAGTGATTATTGAGCCTGAAGCAGTGATGCTTCACCCGGCGCCCAGGCAGCGCAGCTACGTGAATCACTCTGGTCCAGCAAAGAGTTGGTTATGAGAGCCAGGAGCCGTGTTTAGGTGGTGGAAGATAAAGAAATGTTTTCTTCCAATTAGCGCTGGTAGTCTGGTTCAGATCAGAGCTGGTAGTCTGGTTCAGATCAGAGCTGGTAGTCTGGTTCAGATCAGAGCTGGTAGTCTGGTTCAAATCAGAGCTGGTAGTCTGGTTCAGATCAGAGCTGGTAGTCTGGTTCAAATCAGAGCTGGTAGTCTGGTTCAGATCAGAGCTGGTAGTCTGGTTCAGATCAGAGCTGGTAGTCTGGTTCAGATCAGAGCTGGTAGTCTGGTTCAGATCAGAGCTGGTAGTCTGGTTCAGATCAGAGCTGGTAGTCTGGTTCAGATCAGAGCTGGTAGTCTGGTTCAGATCAGAGCTGGTAGTCTGGTTCAGATCAGAGCTGGTAGTCTGGTTCAGATTAGCGCAGGTAGTCTGGTTCAGATCAGAGCTGGTAGTCTGGTTCAGATTAGCGCTGGTAGTCTGGTTCAGATCAGAGCTGGTAGTCTGGTTCAGATCAGAGCTGGTAGTCTGGTTCAGATCAGAGCTGGTAGTCTGGTTCAGATCAGAGCTGGTAGTCTGGTTCAGATCAGAGCTGGTAGTCTGGTTCAGATCAGAGCTTGTAGTCTGGTTCAGATCAGAGCTGGTAGTCTGGTTCAGATCAGAGCTGGTAGTCTGGTTCAGATCAGAGCTGGTAGTCTGGTTCAAATCAGAGCTGGTAGTCTGGTTCAGATCAGAGCTGGTAGTCTGGTTCAGATCAAAGCTGGTAGTCTGGTTCAAATCAGAGCTGGAAGCAGCTCGATAGATAGGGGACCTGAGTACCGTACAGCGGTTTCAGATTTAGCTTGAGAACCAGTTCTATAATCCAGGTGGCTGGTGGAGGAACGATCACTACTTCAGTATCAATCCACACAGAAATCGTCTCCTCAGCTAAATGCTTTTGAGCTTCATGGTTTTTTTTGGCTAATTTTATTATAAATACTGAGGTCCTGGTCCAGACCGAGGCCCTGGTCCAGACCGAGGTCCTGGTCCAGACCGAGGCCCTGGTCCAGACCGAGGTGTCCTCAGTGATAGCTACAGTCATGCTAACAAGTTCGCACAGCCGCTCTCCTCCTTTCGGCTCGCGCCTTCTGGACGCAGGAGGTGCATCAGTCACACTGCAGCGGCAGGAGACGCAACACTACCAACGTTTATAAGTTATCAGCTGTTTTTAGGAGGCTCCTTTTCCTCTAATCAGCAGCCAAGTTATGGACAAAAACCCCATCAGCCATGATGGTCTCGTTCAAAAATCCTGAGGCTGCCCGGTCCGGAATCTGGAATACAACAGTACGCATGAAGACCCAGTCAGGAAGAAGAGCTGGAAAGAAAAGATGGAACGGGTTTTCTGGATCAGAGAATTATGACTCATTCTGATTCAATCCACATTTTTCAAACAATATCAGCCCGATATCTGATACTGGAAGCAGACTGGGACCTGAAATTATCAGTGAACTGGTGCTTTCAGCCTCAGTCCAGAGTCTGTCCTGGACCAGTGAGTCAGACTGGAAAAGAACAAAGGAAGCAGAACCAGCTCCCAGTCCGGTTCCAGGAAGCAGAACCAGCTCCCAGTCCAGTTTCAGGAAGCAGAACCAGCTCCCAGTCCAGTTCCAGGAACCAGAACCAGCTCCCAGTCCAGTTCCAGGAACCAGAACCAGCTCCCAGTCTAGTTCCAGGAAGCAGAACCAGCTCCCAGTCCGGTTCCAGGAAGCAGAACCAGCTCCCAGTCCGGTTCCAGGAAGCAGAACCAGCTCCCAGTCCGGTTCCAGGAAGCAGAACCAGCTCCCAGTCCAGTTCCAGGAAGCAGAACCAGCTCCCAGTCCAGTTCCAGGAAGCAGAACCAGCTCCTAGTCCGATTCCAGGAAGCAGAACCAGCTCCTAGTCCGGTTCCAGGAAGCAGAACCAGCTCCCAGTCCGGTTCCAGGAAGCAGAACCAGCTCCTAGTCCGGTTCCAGGAAGCAGAACCAGCTCCCAGTCCGGTTCCAGGAAGCAGAACCAGCTCCCAGTCCGGTTCCAGGAAGCAGAACCAGCTCCCAGTCCAGTTTCAGGAAGCAGAACCAGCTCCCAGTCCGGTTCCAGGAAGCAGAACCAGCTCCCAGTCCAGTTCCAGGAAGCAGAACCAGCTCCCAGTCCAGTTCCAGGAAGCAAAACCAGCTCCCAGTTCGGTTCCAGGAAGCAGAACCAGCTCCCAGTCCAGTTCCAGGAAGCAGAACCAGCTCCCAGTCCAGTTCCAGGAAGCAGAACCAGCTCCCAGTCTAGTTCCAGGAACCAGAACCAGCTCCCAGTCCGATATCAGGAAGCAGAACCAGCTCCCAATCCGGTTTCAGGAACCAGAACCAGCTCCCAGTCTGGATCCAGGAAGCATACCCAGCTCCCAGTCTGTATCCAGGAAGCAGAACCAGCTCCCAGTCCAGTTCCAGGAAGCAGAACCAGCTCCCAGTCCAGTTCCAGGAAGCAGAACCAGCTCCCAGTCCAGTTCCAGGAAGCAGAACCAGCTCCCAGTCCGGTTCCAGGAAGCAGAACCAGCTCTCAGTCCGGTTCCAGGAAGCAGAACCAGCTCCCAGTCCAGTTCCAGGAAGCAGAACCAGCTCCTAGTCCGGTTCCAGGAAGCAGAACCAGCTCCCAGTCCGGTTCCAGGAAGCAGAACCAGCTCCCAGTCCGGTTCCAGGAAGCAGAACCAGCTCCCAGTCCGGTTCCAGGAAGCAGAACCAGCTCCCAGTCCAGTTTCAGGAAGCAGAACCAGCTCCCAGTCCGGTTCCAGGAACCAGAACCAGCTCCCAGTCCAATATCAGGAACCAGAACCAGCTCCCAGTCCAGTTCCAGGAAGCAGAACCAGCTCCCAGTCCAGTTCCAGGAAGCAGAACCAGCTCCCAGTTCGGTTCCAGGAAGCAGAACCAGCTCCCAGTCCGGTTCCAGGAAGCAGAACCAGCTCCCAGTCCAGTTCCAGGAAGCAGAACCAGCTCCCAGTCTAGTTCCAGGAACCAGAACCAGCTCCCAGTCCGATATCAGGAAGCAGAACCAGCTCCCAATCCGGTTTCAGGAACCAGAACCAGCTCCCAGTCTGGATCCAGGAAGCATACCCAGCTCCCAGTCTGTATCCAGGAAGCAGAACCAGCTCCCAGTCCAGTTCCAGGAGGCAGAACCAGCTCCCAGTCCGGTTTCAGGAAGCAGAACCAGCTCCCAGTCCTATATCAGGAACCAGAACCGGCTCCCAGTCCAGTTCCAGGACCAGACCTCCTCTCTACCTTCAGATCATCTTCCATCTTAGTGATCAGTCTGGCTGAAGACAAACTGGACTAATGTAGAACGGATCCGTTTGAACTGGACTAGAACTGGACCGGACCGTCCTGGACTGCGAGTGTAAACGTGATCTGGGAGGACTGTGATGTAACGCTGAACGGAGATGACCTGCAGAACCTGTGATGTCAGCAGATGATGTCCGTCCTCTAACTTCCATCTGAACGCGTCCGTGTCTCCTGGATGCTTCGGCACTCGCAGCTGAACCGGACTGAAAGCCACCGTTGAAAAAGATCTCACATGACGTCTGACTGGTGTTGCTGGGGGGCATGTGGGAGTCTGGGAGGCATGTGGGAGTCTGGGGGGCATGTGGGAGTCTGGGGGGCATGTGGGAGTCTGGGGGGCATGTGGGAGTCTGGGAGGCATGTGGGAGTCTGGGAGGCATGTGGGAGTCTGGGAGGCATGTGGGAGTCTGGGGGGCATGTGGGAGTCTGGGAGGCATGTGGGAGTCTGGGGGGCATGTGGGAGTCTGGGGGGCATGTGGGAGTCTGGGGGGCATGTGGGAGTCTGGGGGGCATGTGGGAGGCATGTGGGAGTCTGGGAGGCATGTGGGAGTCTGGGGGGCATGTGGGAGTCTGGGGGGCATGTGGGAGTCTGGGAGGCATGTGGGAGTCTGGGGGGCATGTGGGAGTCTGGGGGGCATGTGGGAGTCTGGGAGGCATGTGGGAGTCTGGGGGGCATGTGGGAGTCTGGGAGGCATGTGGGAGTCTGGGGGGCATGTGGGAGTCTGGGAGGCATGTGGGAGTCTGGGGGGCATGTGGGAGTCTGGGGGGCATGTGGGAGTCTGGGAGGCATGTGGGAGTCTGGGGGGCATGTGGGAGTCTGGGGGGCATGTGGGAGTCTGGGAGGCATGTGGGAGTCTGGGGGGCATGTGGGAGTCTGGGAGGCATGTGGGAGTCTGGGAGACGTGAAGAAGGCTCTGCAGTGTGTGCATGTAAACAACACAGAGCTGGAACATTCTCCACCGTCACCATGACATCAGCACACACGTTTCACTGCTGCAGAGAACACGGAAATACACACTCACCTCCACGTGTCTGCTATTAGGCACGGTTAGAAGAACATGGATCACTAACTAGAATGGACGGAACAGAGGACGGACGAACAGATGGATGGATGGACGGAACAAAGGATGGATGGATGGATGGATGGAACAAAGGATGGATGGACGGAACAAAAGTAGGATGGATGGATCAAAGAGGATGGACAGACGGACAGATGGATGAATGGACGGATGGATGGACGGATGGATGATGGAACAAAAGAAGGATGGATGGACGGACGGAACAAAGGAAAGATGGATGGACGGATGAAACAAAGGACGGATGGACTGATGGATGGAATTAGAATGGACGGACAGACAGACGGATGAATGGACAGACGAAATGATGGATAATGGATGGATGAATGGAACAAAGGATGGACGGACTGATGGACGGATGGATGGATAGAACAAAGGATGGACGGACTGATGAAGGTAAAAAAGGACGGATGGATTGATGCGGATGGATGGCGGACGGAACAAAGGACAAATGGATGGACGGATGAAACAAAGGACGGATGGACTGATGGATGGAATAAAGGACGGACAGACGGATGAATGGACGGACGGATGGATGGATGGATGGATGATGGATGGAACAAAGGATGGATGGATGGATGGATGGATGGATGGATGGAGCAAAGGATGGACGGACTGATGAAGGAAAAAAGGATGGATGGATGGATGGAACAAAGGATAGATGGAACAAAGGATGGACGGACTGATGGATGGAATAAAGGACGGACAGACGGATGAATGGACGGATGGATGGATGATGGATGGAACAAAGGATGGATGGATGGATGGATGGATGGATGGAGCAAAGGATGGACGGACGGATGATGGGAGGGGATGAAAAAGGATGGATGGATGGATAGAGGACAAAGGATAGATGGAACAAAGGATGGACGGACTGATGGACGGATGATGGACGGATGGAACAAAGGACGGACGGATGGATGGATGATGGACGGATGGAACAAAGGACGGACGGATGGATGGATGATGGATGGAACAAAGGATGGACGGACTGATGGACGATGGATGGAACAAAGGATGGACGGACTGATGGACGGATGGATGGATGGATGGATGGATGGAACAAAGGATGGATGGATGGATGGATGGATGGAACAAAGGATGGATGGATGAATGATGGATGGATGGAACAAAGGACGGACGGACGGATGGATGGATGATGGACGGATGGAACAAAGGACGGACGGATGGATGGATGATGGATGGATGATGGACGGATGGCTGGACGGACGGACGGACACATCTCAGCTCCCTTATGTCTGACGCTGATCAGGTTTCTCTGTGATCAATAACGGCGTCTGAAGGTGGAGGAAACGGCGCAAATGCGACCTCCAGATGACGAGTCCTCGCCGGACAAACTTCGGGCGGTAAATCGGGTTTTAACACGTCATCACGTCCTGATTCAGTAGAAGTGATTTGCTACCTCAACACCAGGACCCGGGTCCATGCCGGGCTCCTGGTTGCTGTGGGCGGAGCCTATTTATCAAACGAACTTTATGAAGACAAATCCCAGATGAATAATTCCAGATTAAGAATAAAGTAAAAGTACCGTTAAAAATAAGTATTTCTTCTACCATCAACAAAACAACTTGCAGAGTTTCTGCTACATGGAAATGATGGTGGCGCACCGCCTCGCCAAAATAAAAGCCCCCGTCATCTTTTTTCTCAGATGTCACAAATGTAAATTATAATGCATGAAAGGATCCAAATAAACAAAATCTATATTTGTGCACATTTACAGACCATAATAAGAGAGGGGAAATTAAGTTCAGGTAATGTGACACTGGTCTGCAAATACTTTGAAAAGATTGTGAAACTGTCCGGATCTGTCCGAGCAGGAGAGAGAGAGCAGATATCAGAGCAGGAGAGAGAGAGAGAGCAGAGAGAGAGAGAGCAGATATCAGAGCAGGAGAGAGAGAGAGCAGATATCAGAGCAGGAGAGAGAGAGAGCAGATATCAGAGCAGAGAGAGAGAGAGAGCAGATATCAGAGCAGGAGAGAGAGAGCAGATATCAGAGCAGGAGAGAGAGAGCAGATATGGCAGGAGGGAGAGAGCAGGAGAGAGAGAGCAGATATAGAGCAGGAGGGGGAGAGAGAGAGAGCAGATATCAGAGAGGAGGAGAGAGAGAGATATCAGAGAGAGAGAGAGCAGATATCAGAGGAGGAGAGAGAGAGCAGATATCAGGGGAGAGGAAGAGCAGGAGAGAGAGAGCAGATATCAGAGAGAGAGAGAGAGAGAGAGCAGATATCAGAGCAGGAGAGAGAGAGAGCAGATATCAGAGAGAGAGAGAGCAGATATCAGAGCAGGAGAGAGAGAGCAGATATCAGAGCAGAGAGAGAGAGCAGATATCGAGAGCAGGAGAGAGAGAGAGCAGATATCAGAGCAGGAGAGAGAGAGAGCAGATATCAGAGCAGGAGAGAGAGAGCAGATATCAGAGCAGGAGAGAAGGGAGAGAGAGAGCAGATATCAGAGCAGGAGAGAGAGAGGGTAGCGGAGAGAGGAGAGAGAGAGAGCAGATATCAGAGGAGGAGAGAGAGCAGATATCAGAGCAGGAGAGAGAGAGCAGATATCAGAGCAGGAGAGAGAGAGCAGATATCAGAGAGAGAGAGCAGATATCAGAGGGAGAGAGAGAGAGCAGATATCAGAGCAGGAAAGAGAGAGAGAGCAGATATCAGAGCAGGAGAGAGAGAGAGCAGATATCAGAGAGGGGGAGAGAGAGCAGATATCAGAGAGGAGAGAGAGAGCAGATATCAGAGCAGGAGAGAGAGAGCAGATATCAGAGCAGGAGAGAGAGAGCAGATATCAGAGCAGGAGAGAGAGAGAGCAGATATCAGAGCAGGAGAGAGAGAGAGCAGATATCAGAGCAGGGAGAGAGAGCAGATATCAGAGCAGGAGAGAGAGAGAAGCTGTGATCAGAGCAGGAGAGAGAGTTTACAGGCCAGGAGAGAGAGAGGCCAGGAGAGAGAGAGAGACCACAAACCGCAGGAGGGAGGAAACTCTGACACACGCTGATAAAACGTATCAGCTGGAAATATTTCATTCATGAGCAGCAAAGTCAGTCTGGTGATCTCAACCAATAATCAGCCTGTAATCAATAAACAGACGGAAGCTGAGATCAATGAAGCGACCTGATGACGTCACAGCGGCTCAGAGGGATGTGCTGGTTTCCAGGTAGACAAACGAAGCGAGATGAAAACTAGGGCTGGGAAAAAATATCAATACACTAAAATATCGCGATATTTTCATATGCAGATTTCATACAGATATTCAAAAATGCGATATTGATCTATTTTATGATAACGGTGAAAAAAGCTGTAACAGGAAAAGATTCTAATGCACAACTTCCCTGCTTCCTGAACTTCAGCCAGCTCGTTTTCCCGTCTTTCATTACTCCGCAAACTGGCCTCAGTAACCATGACAACAAGGGCCAGACACACCTGGATTAATCACTTTGTCCAGTAATGAAAGACAGTGGTATCGGTACTCAGTGTCGGCTGATATCCACAGCACAAGTATCAGAAAAATGGTATCGGAGCATCCCAACTCCAATCCAACAGAGCAGATTTAGGATGAGACGGAACGGGAGATTCTCATCACTATGAGACGGAACGGGGATTCTCATCACAGAGGATGAGGTGGAACGGGGAGTTCTCATCATGATGAGGTGGAACGGGAGATTCTCATCACAGATGAGGTGGAACGGGAGATTCTCATCACGATGAGGTGGAACGGGAGATTCTCATCACGTATGAGGTGGAACGGGAGATTCTCATC